>CM065709.1:26910259-26914245 GCA_017654935.2 Phymorhynchus buccinoides | reverse complement strand
TGTGAAAAGTGTACTGTCCGCACTAACGATAACTCTATCATCCCGGTTCGCGGAGCTTTTAAGTAATCCATTTTAGAATATCTTTGTACACAGCAAGTGATGAGAATTGATTGTTTCACTAGAAAATACGAAAAGAGCACAATTATCTAGCAAAGTCAGTCAAGCACATGCACACTCACACACACACACACAACACCACACACACACACACAGCACATGATGAAAATGATGTTTTACGTCCTCTTCGGTCATAGACACATGTGGGACATTTGTAAATACAAAGATGGTGGGAACAATACTGGCTGCAATGCCTGGAGGCAGTGCAACACCAGTAAAGTCCCGAGTTTTTAACAATATAGATATGTGTAGCGGTAACCACGCCTCGGTTAAACCTCATCGGCTATGGTACCGCCACAGGAATACATTGATAAGTTGACCACACGCTTCCAGAGAGAGAAAATGGAGTTTTACGTCCTCTTGGTCTGAATCAGACACATATGGGACATTTGTAAATACAAATATGGTTGGGAACAATACTGGAGACAATGCCCGGAGGCAGTACGAAACCAGTAAAGTCCCGATTTTTTTTTTATTAATACAGATAGCTGTAGCGGTGACCACGCCTCAGTTAAACCTCATCGGCTATGGCACCGCCTCAAGTAATTGCCACACGCTTCCAGAAAAATGGTGCTTTACGTCCTCTCGGTCTGGAATAGACACATATGGGACATTTGTAAATACAAAGATGGTGGGAACAATACTGGAGGCAATGCCCGGAGGCAGTGCAACTCCAGTAAAGTCCCGATTTTTTTAGCAATACAGATAGGTGTAGCGGTAACCACGCCTCGGTTAAACCTCATCGGCTATGGTACCGCCACAATTGTATAGTGCAACATATATTTAAAAACGCTTCCAGTAGTACTAGTAGTACTCTGGAATTTTACGTCCTCTCGACCTGGGAAGGCACATTTGGGACATTTGTTAGTTGTAAAATAAACAAAAGACAATACATGAACGTAAGAGGACGTATACAAAGACGAAGACAAACATTGAAATATGGGGGAGGGATTCTAAAAGCGCAAGTTTTTAATGTATTATGAGGAATATCCTGTTAAAAATTATAAAATTAGTTGATAGAGACTTTAGATGTTTGTTAAATAACTATAAATGTATAAAATATTGTTTTAAAATTCGTTTGATATCTGGCCCGAGTACAACCCTCCCTGTTGTATTAAAATTTCAAGGGCTACAATGTTAAAAATTTAATCTTTATATTTATTAGTAAAAACCAAATGAGGCCTTATTTATTTTTAAAAGATATGTATTTACAAATATTCTCTTTATATTTACATCAATTTATAAATTTATATATTTACAAGCATAAAAATTTGTACATGGAAATCTTTTTGTTAAAACGCCAGGGGAGAAAACTCCCATCCTGGCTATCACTTTATGAAGTGTAAAAACGCTTCCAGGCCTCTTTAGCACTACTTGAAGATCGGTATATACACACATATTAGATGTGAAAAACTCATCCCTGAATAATTTTAAAAAAGAAACAAAAAGATAAGTGCATGGCTTTGCACGAAAACCCACACGCTTATTTTTTCCTTTGTTTTCTTTTTTTGTTTTTGCTTCGTTTTTGTGGTTGTTTTTGGCTTATTAAATGTTAATTAGCTTGTTGAATATATCTTTAAGTTTGAGGGAGGTAACTCTTGGGCGCAACACCGTCACTGCCTTTCGGGTGCGTAAATTTGTGAGTTTTTGTTATATTGTTATTAATTTATTGTGATTGTTTTTTTGTTTTTTCATTTGCTGTATTATTGTTATTGTTTGCATGATTTTAACTCTTTCGTTCCTGAGAACCACTTTTGAGGTTGAATGGGAGCAACTGCAGATTCCTAGCTTTATAGAGCTCTCTATCTCCCTATTCCTGGGTTTCCAGAGAGAGTAAAACTGTATAAAGGGGTGTTATGTTATTGTGAATATGCGGCATGTTTTCAGCAGCCTGTTTCTCTTTCATAAACAATACTTGCCCCAGTAAGAAAAGGGAAAACACTCATTGCAATGTAATTATAGAAGGGCAAAGTAATAACAGTTGCATCATATTGCATGATATTATGAGCAAAAGAGGCCCGTAGGAATCAACAGGATCAGGAATAAACAGTAGTTAAAACTTCTCTAAATACAGAAACCAAAGAGTTAATATTATTTGCCTGAGATATTTAACCCCTTCAGGACATCACTGTCTTACGCAAACTTCATGACTGGTCTAGGGCTGCCTAGAATTTTTTTTATATCAATTAAGAAGTGCAACAAAACTTGCAATGTCAATGCAAAAAAACACCCCAAAAAACCCACTTGCAATGTCATTGATTCAGTTTGGACATTACTGGTTGATCCAAATGTATTTTTCGCTTTGAAATCGCGGTTACTTGCATTATAATCAGAATAATTAGTCTCATTATTATTATCACTGTTAATGAAAACACATTGGAGTATTTTCTGAGGCTTGTCTAGGGCCAATTGGTGGTGGTGTTTTTTTTACATTTTTAACCATTAAAAATTGAAATAGAAGTGTCAAACATAAGTGAAACAAAAGCTGGAATGACATTTTAAGACAGTTTGAGGAAAACTGGTTTCCCTATTCCCCAATTATGTCCTAGCTTCCTTTGCATTATATGACTGTGTACCACTGATTTAAGGTGTTGATTATGTTGTCATTTGTATTCCTGATAGTCTAAGATAAAAAAATAATTTTTTAAAAGAAACAACTTAGTAACACAATGATTATTTTTAAAGGTTCCATTCCTGTTGTAATAACCCGTATTAACTTCCATGTATTCTCTTCTCCAAATGTTTATATGATTTACCGTATTTTTCGGACTATAAGGCGATACTTTTTTTTTTCTCCAATTTCGACCTATGCGCCTAATAAACGAGGGCGCCCTATTAGTGAACAAAATCGTGAGAAGAGAGGCAACGATTGCCGTACTCGGTACAGTCTACTGTGAGTCACAACATCGAAAGTGGTAACGAGTCGCCGATACAACGAATACTCACGTTAAAATGCTTCAAAATCCCTGTTATCGTCCGAGATACCGTCCAACAGATGCCACAACCCTTCATTGGATGTAAAAAGCATCATTGTAGAGCTTAAAATGCCATAATTCTACCAGTTTTCGTGAAGAATTGGTCCAAACACAACAACCGGAAGTCGCAAAAACGGAAGTTTCGATTATTTGAGAAGGGAGCCAACTCTCGTTTACGACAACAAAAATGGCGGTCGGTAATTGTTTACAGGACGTGTACGGGCTTCAAACTTCGACTTTCTGTTGCGAGGTGTGTATCGCCTTATAAACGAGGGCGCCTTTTACTTGGATTTTGTCAGATTTTTCTTGAAAATTGCCCTATTCGCCTTATGCACAGCAGCGCCTAATGATCCGAAAAATACGGTAATTTATTGTTTTTGTTTATGTTAGCATGGTGCGTGTGTGTTTTTTTATTTTATGTGTGTTGTATATAATAATTGCTGGCCAGGTCTATATTCAGTGTTAATCTTTATCTAATTTCCATCTTTACACTTGTCATTCTTCCCTATTTTTGTTAAACTTTAAAACTTATTCCTGGCTGATATTAGTTCTAATGCTTTTGTATAGTCAATGTTCTGTGTGTTTGTTGAATTATGTAAAATGAAAAAAAAGTTCAATACAGTGTACAACATTTTTTTTTTTAAAGCTGGAAGACTAATGAAGTGAAATAACTTGAAAAACGTCGTTTGGAGTGGAAACAAACGACAGCATGGATTTAGACAAGTTTTAGACTAAACAAATTGCTGTTCCAAGTGCCGTAATTTACGGCCTATAAGGCGCAACTTTTTTTTTACTGAACTTTGACCCCTGCGCCCAATCCGGCGCATGCGCCCTTTCTATACTCTAAACAGAAAAAAGTAAGGGGGTCGAGAGTTGAAATGAACAACTCACCAT
>CM065709.1:26870259-26905259 GCA_017654935.2 Phymorhynchus buccinoides | reverse complement strand
GCCCCTGTACCCCGACAGGGCCTCTGCAGTCCCTGGACCCCTGCCTTTCAGGGTTTTTTTCAATTTTTAGAGGAGTTGCACACATGTGTGTGTGTGAGTGTGTCACAGTGTGTGTGGGTGCAACTATGACCGTTGTACACGGATTTCAGTTTCAGAGTTGCACCCTATGTGTGTGTGAGTGCATTGTTCAATTTTCCCAGAAACAGAAATTCTGTTGATGAGGCTCTGCCCCTGTACCCCGACAGGGCCTCTGCAGTCCCTGGACCCCTGCCTTTCAGTTTTTCTCAATTTTTAGGAGTTGCTCCCATGTGTGTGTGAGTGAGTGTATAAATGACGTTGGTTGGCGTTTGAAATGCCACGGAGCCACAAGTACCAGAAGAAAGTAGTCTGAAGCCTTTGTGGAGCTGATAAGTTTTCCCCACTTCATACAATAATAATAATAATAGTACAATTATATTGCGCTTTACCTCAGATAAGCCCAAAGCGCTTTACAATCAATTATTCATCAACAGACAACAAAAACAGCATTCAAGAGTGACACCAACCAGCAACAGCGCATATACAAAGCAACTCTCTCTCTCTCTAACACACACACACACGCACACGCATGCGCATGCACGCACATGCACGCACACGCACGCACACACACACACACAATTATCGACGCCAACCTGTTCATACCCCATTCGGTAAGCCACAGCAACCGAGCCGCATGGACTGACCACATACACCAACACACATACACAAACACCCTCACACACAACGTACGCACGCAGACAGACACACAGACACGCACACAGACACACACACAATGCGTGCTTACACAACCCACAAAACCAACATACACACAAGCACACATGTATGCACACATTCTTGCTCACACACACACACACACACACACACACACACACACACACACACACAACACACACACACACACACACCACACACACACACTCACACACATACAACGCTTATGCATGGGTGCAACTTTTCCTGGTATACAAGGATTTCCTGTTTTTGAATTTTACCAGAAAAGGAAGTTCCTTTTTTTTTTAAAATTTGTCAAACAAGATCTTTGTGTGTCTACTGTATTTTTCAAACACTTTAAAATAAGCGTTTGTATAAATTGTGGAAAAAGCAAACAAACTAAAAATACCTTCATAAATCAATTTTTGCTTCAGCTGCAGGGGGACATTACTCCTGGACCCCGGCCTTTCAGGTTTTTTTTTCATTTTGTGTAGTTGCACCCTTGCTTATGTCTTTAAAAAGAAAAATTCCACGTGGATTTAAACCCACAAGATTAAAATAAAGGACAAGTTTCTGTTCAAAGTACTGTGCCCCTTCCATCCACGTGTGTTTGTGTGCATGCGTGTTGTGTGTTGAGTGTGTGTGTGCGTGTGTGTGTGTATATGTGCGTGCATGTGTGGTGCGTTCGTGTGTATATGTGTGCGTGTGTCTGTGTTTAGTGCATGCGTGTGTGTGTGTGCGCGCGTGTGTGTACACAAAAAAAACCCAAAAAAGGGTGGCGTGCCTCTGGCTGCAACGCGCTCTCCAGGTGGGAGCAACCCGAATTTCACAGACGCCTCTGTGACTATAAAGTACCTAATACCTAATAATAATATATTTTTGTTGTTTATTTATTTATATTGTTTGCTGGTTTATTCATTAATTATTGTAAGTGCTTAGGGCTTTTTTAAGATTAGGCTCTATAAATGTTAATTATTATTATTATTAAGTTTCACATTTTGTTCTTGTGGCGTTACGGTTTTGCGTTATTTTCAGTGCGACATGTACAGCTTGGGAATCGTGCTGTTCGAGTTGTGCCACATCTTCAAGACGGACATGGAGCGTTTTAAAACCATACAGGACCTTCGCCAGGGGAGGCTATCTGAGCAAATTTTACTTCACTGGCCTCGGCAGGTAACACCTTCTCTCTTCTCCCCCCCTCCCCCCCAAAAAAAAATCCTTTTTGTGTTGTATAACTGTTTTTGTTTCTTTCTAAAGGTTGCCTGATCCAGACCTGTTTACCTTAATGATTTTTCCATAATTTTTACGAAACAAAAATCAAATTACAATAATTACGGCGACGAAAAAATAAAATCCAAAAAAAACCCCAAAAAACACTACAGTTGCGTTGACAAGCGATGCTTTTGAAACAATGCAGTGAAAAGTCATTCCGTTTCCCAGTTTCATTGTTTCAAGATGGCGTCAAAGCGACTGCATGGTGAGATCACAAGCAGTTTGAACAGGTCAGTAAGCTGAGTTTGAAAGAGAAAAGGCCACTACCTGGTTTAAAAAATGTTTTTAAAGATCTCCCCTTGCACTTTTGCTTGCATATAATTGCATAATTATAATAGTTTTCTTGTTAATCGGGTTTTGTGAAGAAAAAGAATCGGCCGCGCGTTGGATTAGGTTTTTTTTTCAAAATTACTTTTTTTTGTTTCAGAAATTACAAATTTGCAAAATAGGGGTGAACAGGTCTACTGATCCATTGACATTCCTCACACTCTGCATATTCCCAGTCAAATTTCACAGCCACACCCTGCTTTGTAGGGTTGCAGGTGCCAAAACCTAACCAGCAGTCTATTGGCCACTGCAAGGAATGCCTTTTGCAAGAGTGAATGCCCTTGCATGGTGGGTGGGGGAAGATGGTTGAGTACTGACCAAACAAGGGCATAACTCTCACCAATAACCCTATTTGAGGCCACAATGGCTGCCTTTTGCAAGAGTGAATGCCCTTTTGAATACTGATCAACAAGGGCTTAACTCTTGCCATCAAGGGCAATAGAAGACTCAGAGAAGATCTCATACAAGTATATAAAATTGTAAATAACAGTGAGGATATAGACTTTAACACATTTTTTGGTCAAAAGTACCACAGACAAGACACGAAATAGTACAGAGAAATTATTCTTAAGATGTTCAGCTACTAACATTCGCAAATGTTATTTTTCTAACAGAGTTGTCCAAGACTGGAATCATTTGTCAACTAACATTAAAGCTGCACCTATCACAAACTCTTTCCAAAAAAATGTTCTGGACCAAGATCCTTTAACCCAATGACTCCCGACCATTCGAACCGAGAATCGATCCCAGTCCCCAAGACAAGGGCATTAACTCTGAACGTCACACCAAATCTTTTCATTAAAAAAATCACCCAGAATAAAGTAACTCGCATTTCATTTCTGAAAGATGCATATTGAATAGCAATGATGATATTATTATTCCAAAGCTAACACACTGTCACACAACAAACCATGAATTGGAATTAAAAAAATCCGTAATGGCGCTCCGAGCATCGCGCCGAGTCAATACTGCGCACGTCACGTGGAAAGAAGGAAAAAAATTTGGGGTCACCTCGAAAAATCCGTTCAAAAAGAACTTGCTTTCTCTTGCTGTAAGAACCAAAAACGGACCACTCAGAGTCAGGAAAAGGAAGCACTAACTTAGTATATTGCATTGTGGGTAGGGAGAAAGTGAAAGTGAAACTACTAGACCTGGCGTTCAGCGGGCGCCATCAGGCACCAGGGAAGAAGAAAAAATCGGGCGGATTTCGGTTCTGCAGCCTTGAGAGGGTTAATGTAACCAAAAATAAATGTTTTTGATGAATTATAAAAAATCCATTCAAATTTTGATAAACTTCTAGATTAGCTTAAGTAGCAACCACCACGAAAACAACAAAGTAACAAACGAGAAAGGGCGTAAAAGGGCCGTGAGGCCCACTTCTTGCTTTGAACTACTACTACTACTAACCCTACTTGCAGTGGCCAATAGGAAGCAAAGCTATGTCAGGTCATCAAGAGGCAACTAGATACTCTAGACCCGTGAGTGAAGAACCGAACGAACAAAGAACGCAGCAAGCCAGCCGCAGAAACACAGTGAAATGAAGGGGAACCTAAGATCAAGGAAGAGCGTCCATGCACAGAAGAAAGGAACCATCTAGACCTACAAGGCGAAAACGATCGGAGAGAGAGAGAGAGAGGCAGAGCGAGAGAGAGAGAGAGAGAGAGAGACCATGTTATTATAACATGTTATTAGAGAGATTAATGTGTGTTATGTTTATGATAAAGAATATATATAAACCTCGGAACGAAATTCCCCAATTTGTTTTCTTAATGTAGAAAACAAAAAATCTGATCTCCGGCTCAAAAAAACAAACAAAAAAACTAGGTACTCTAGAGGCTACCACAGGAGGAGACAATGCTTTGGTGCTGAGAGTCAATTCAGCAGAGCCTGTTTCGGTCTAAAATTTGGTGGAACCTCCCTTATAAGACCTCCCATTATAAGACTCCCTCCCATATAAGACCTACTTTTCTGACACATTGCCCTTCTTTGTAAGTATTAAAATTACCTCCCTTTTGGATGATTTTTTAAGGTCTTATAAGGGAGATTCCACTGTATTTGGTATGTTCTAGTCACAGACTTATCTCTGTGAAATTTGGGTTGCTCTCCCCTGGAGAGTGTGTTGCCGCAAGTGCAGCACCTACCCATTATTTTGGGGGGGGGGGGGGGGGAGGGGGACACAGGGTGAGGAGGGGGTGTGGGCACACTTGGAAAACCTAGATATGAATTTGGCCATACCAGGCAGCGGGATTTCTCCCTGCTCTTATCGACTTTCAACTGCCGTGGGATTTTTGCATGCGTAAAGCGCACGGGTCAGACTAGCTTTTAAGTCCCCATCCGAAGGACTGGACGTTCAGTTCGATTTTCCTGTCAAACTGGAAAGAAAGGGGAGGAGGCCGGGATTCGAACCCGGGTCACTCGCGCTGCAGTCACGCATTACATTTGGCAGGCGAACGTCTTAACCACTCTGCCACCTTTCTCCAAGTCCAGTACACCACCAACTAAGCGCCTACTAATGTGATTATGTGAAAAAGTTCTTTTTTTGTCCAATCTCAAAATCATTTTCCTGCAGACTTCCACATCACTGGAGCGATCTTTGCTACAATGCAAGACTCTCATTTCTTTGTCTTGATTTTATGGTAACGACAAGGAGGTGGTCGTTGTGTTTTCTTCTTCTTCTTTCTTCTTCTTCTTCGATCGCTCAGCTTCCTGTCAATTATGAGCGCAGATGCGTCATGCTGCCGTTATGCGCCTATGAAATAGGCCTTAGGCCCAGCAAGTCCGACTTCGGCTGGAGGAAATCTTTTTGAAAGTGTTTCCTGATAAGAAAAAAAGGCTGGAGAATGGTCCGGTAGTAGATGACAGTAAGCAAAGGGAAAAGGCAGAGTCAAAGAGAGTGACAGATTAAAGAAAGTTACAAGCACAGAACTTCCAGAAGGTGAGGGAACTATTTATACAAAAGACCCCCCCGGTATCCCTGGGGGGGGGGGGGGGGGGGGGTGTCGTACAAATAGTTCCCTCACCTTCTGGAAGTAATGTGCTTGTAACTTCCTCTAATCTGTCACTCTCTTTGACTCTTGCCTTTTCCCTTTGTTTACTGTCATCTGCTATCTTTCTATCTCACTGGTCCATTCTCCTGCCTTTTTTTTCTATAAATTCTTACGAAGATTTTCTTCAGCCGAAGTCGGACATGCTGGGCCTAACTTATTTCTTAGTTAGGTGCATAACGGCAGCATGACGCATCTACGCCCATGTGACAGGAAACTGAGCGAACGAAGAAGAAGAATATTGTGGGCATTGAAGTCTCAGGCGATCGAATTTGTGTTGAAAATCAGAAATATAAGGTCTGCGCCTGCCTACATTGCTTGCAGGCGAAGGTGGTTCGTCTTCTGACCAGTGAAAACCCATCAGGCAGACCCTCCGCCCAGGACCTTTTGAGCGATGAGCTTTTCATGGACGTCTGAACAGGCAAGTACAGACCTGCCTACTTGGAATTTTCCCAATCAGTAGCCCAGCCATCAATTTTCAGTAGCATGGCAAATTTGTTCGTAGCATCCACAAACGACGGCAATCGATTTGTTCTCTTTCTGAGCCGAAATGCACTGCTTCTATGTTTCGCCGATTGAACATGTTGACGGCAATCGTCTCTACCGCCATGATTCACAGAGAAGTCCGCATGGCAGAGGTTGCACTGCAGCGAGCATGATTCGCACCGAGTCGACTTCTGACAATGCAAGGCCACTCTTCTGTATAAGCTATTTTGAAAACTTGTGCGGCAGGCCGATGTTTTTTTTATTAGAACAAGATGGTGTGCCAGATGAGTTTCGTTTTCTGGTTTGGGTTCGGTTTTTTTCGTTTGAAACATCTCCCGAATCGCTACTGCTGCTGGAGTCCGCCATTTTTTTCAGAGAAAAGTAATAAGAACGCATGCGCAGTCACTTTGATAAAAACGGAAGTGACTAGGTTATCGCGTGTGACACGGCGTCTGCTCTTAGAAACAGACAAAACGGGGAACGGCATTATATACTTAAAGCAAAAATAAAATGCTGCGGCAATTTGTTTTTTTCCGTAGCAACGTTAAGGTTGCCGTAGCTCCGTAGCAAAGCCTTATTTTTCGTAGCTGCTACAGCCAAATCGTAGCAGTAGGCAGGTCTGCAAGTACCGTAAAATGCAGACCATAAGCCGCTACTTTTTTTCTCAACTTTGGCCCATGCGGCTTATAGACTGATGCGACTTATCTGCGGATTTGTTTCCCATTCTACATGTATCGGTACGATTAAATCTGTTTCTGGCCACATTGTTCAGCCTATTTTGAGCTTCCTTAGACTCAAAGCTGGTTTTGGTCATCAATAGATTCAAATCTCATGTTTAAAGTATCTGAGCATTAAAGACCCACCACGTCATGTATCAAAATAATGGTTTTCACGTGTTTTCCCTCTTATACAGTCAAACCCGTTTAGTACGAATTCCAGGGGAGAGGGCCAATTTACTCGTTGTAAGCATTGCTCGTTCAAACCATTTTATCGATTTTGGCAACCCTGACGAACCTATCAATCGCTCCTCACATCTACTGTGATGTGCGTGCTGGTAAAGTGTGAAAAAGACAGAAAAACGGAAACAACACACTTACCCAACAAAGCATGGTTGTAAGCCCAGTATCCTGTATCCATAGGGTTTTTAATGCCGATTACAAACACTTTAAAACAGTTTATTAACACACGATAACATCAAAAACATAAAATCCACACACGCACTTTAAGAGAAAGTTAAAATTTCCCGGAAGTCACAAGATCAGTGCGCAAACAGAATATATCGGCCAATCAGAATGCCGCTTACATATCGAGGGGTCAGTCAAGATGGCGATGTTGTCAGTGTGTTCTCGTTCTAGCCAGGTAGTTGTGAAAGAAAGCTTGACTTTGGGATGGCGTGTGGTTGTAAGTGCGTTCTCGTTCTAACCATGTAGTTTTTGCATAAAAGCTTGACTTTGGGAGTCATTAAATTGTACGTTATATGCAAGTTGCTCGTTGTAGCGAGCTCATTGTATGCAGAATTATTTAACAAGGAAAAAGAAGGCTTGTGGTTGGGAATTTTGAAACCAATCGTTGCACACGGGCTCTCGTTTAAACCGTACTCGTACTAAATGGGTTTCCCTGTAGCTGGTAAGAAATCTTAAGAACTCTTCTAAGCATAAGAGGGAATGTGACACGTGACGTGGGGGGTCTTTAAATGCTCATGTTCTGATAGGGGAAATTCTGTATTTGTGTTGTTGTGTGCACAAATAACTTTCTCTGCAGCTTATATACTGGTGCGGCTTATATGTGAATAATTACCTAATATTTTGTCAGTTTAAAGGATGCGGCTTATATACAGGTGCGTCTTATAGTCCAGTTTTGACGGTAGACTTTTCTTGAGATTTTATAGTGCTTCTCCACTCAAAAGTCAGAGCTGTTGCAAAGAGTTACCCTTTGTTCTTGTGCTTAGGGAAACGATGGCATTACTGGTACCATATTTTTCGGATCATTAGGCGCTGCTGTGTATAAGGCGAATAGGGCAATTTTCAAGAAAAATCTTAAAAAAATTAAAGCAAAAGGCGCTCTCGTTTGCACCTCGCAAAAGAAAGTCAAACTTTCAAGCCCGTACGCCATTTGAGTTAAGTATCTGAATACAATTATCAAATACAAGTTAAGATTTTTCCAGGTTTCAGGCTTTTCAGTACAGTTCACATTTCTTTTAATAAATGATTTCCTTTCAGAATGTATTTCCCCCGACAGATTTAAATAGCCCTTGGCCTCCTAACTTGCAGAACTGTGTTCTTTGCAGATTAAACCTTTCACCGTCAATGTCGCATTTATGCACCACAAAGATTTAACACCCATGTCACCAAAAGGCATCAAATCAGGGCCTGTTATTTTAATATCTTATTATTTTTAATTTGTGGAGGTAAGGATAGGCCTAATGTTATACATGTCATAGAGGAATTCCCAATATTGAAGATTTTTTTTCTCTCTACCCTGTTAAGTTTAACCCTTTCACCGCCAGCCTTTTTTTTTGTTGGCCAAAAAATATTAAACTGAACAGGGTAAAAATTAAAATATATCTGCAGTATTGGGAATTCCTTGGTGAAATGTATAACATTAGGCCTATCCTTACCTCCCAAAATTAAGAAAATATTTGTGGTGCATAAATGTGGTGCATATTTGTGGTGCATAAATGCGACATTGGCGGTGAAAAGGTTAATGGTATTTTTTGGCTGAAATATGGTTGGCAGCGAAAGGGTTAAAAATGCATTTTGCTATCTTTTGTGCAGCGGTCAGTAAATCAACAGAGGATGATTCAAAGCCTGCAGAAGACAGTGACGGCAGCACGCAACGCTGAGATCGTGGAATTACAAAACCATCTGCAAGAGGAGGACAAGCAGTTTGTGCAGCTACACAAACGGGTGGACAACCCCGTTACTCTGCCCAGCGTTTGATAATAAATGCATCGTATAGAAATTAGAGACGTATTTCATTGTATAATAGAATGTCCAACACATAATGAACTTTGTAAGAAAAATTCGTTCCCAAAAAATATCTGAAACCAAAATCTGTTTTTAATTTCTGTAATTTATTTTCAAAAGGACGACGCATTTGTTTGAATATTAGTAAATTTAAAAATAAAATAAAAATTGGGAAGATAGTTTAATAAGAGCATTTCTTTTGCAGCTCAGCCCAATTCGACATTTCGCTATTACATTCACACATTGTTCCGATTGAGTTTTATGTTTTTGTTATATTTGTATCCTCCAAGAGGAATCAAAGGATTAAAATTCTTGATTTTTTATTCTTATGTGTGTGTGTGTGTGTACAAACTTTTAACTAAGTGGATCACTTGTATATCGTCAGTGAAATTCAAAAACCTCGTATCTCAATTTTGGTAGTTTTGAGAATATTTTTTTTTTTAAACTTAAAAATAACCGCGTTGACCACAATTCAATAACTATGATGAATATGTTGTTCAAGACATTGCGAGTTTAGTCCTGCATTTCGCTAAAATTACTTCTTTTTTGTAAATTGACTTGAAAAGAACGAAGATACGAGGTTTTTGTCCTTAACTAGATCTGAATTTGGGACTTACGAGTTTTTCTTCTATTTTCACAACCTCATTTACGCCATATAGAAAGTCGTTAGAGGTACAAGCTTTTGTTGGAAAGTGGTGGAAAAAATTAGAGAGCTATGTATCTAACTCAAAAATCTAGATACAAGGTTTTTGAATTTCACCGAGGATATGCTGCCCTGTAACCGAGGCGGCAAAAGTAAGTGGGTGGTTCAACAAAAACAAAAAAAACCTTGTCCTTTACAGAGGGCTCCCTACTGGCACAAGAACCAGACCTGTTTACCCTTATAATGAAAAACCCGGAATTTGCCACACAAAAAAAACGGAATTTGAGAACAAAAACCGGAATTCACATTATCTGTACACGACTCGCGATAAAGCGGTTTCTTGTTCTTCTCCTTTTTCGCGAACATCGGCGTCGATTTTCAATATTGTGATGATTTCTTGGCTCAATTTTGCCAGAAAAGTTTTATTAGTAAATTCAGTCACTAATTCTTAGTCAATTTTAGTATAAAACAAGCTGGAAAAAGCAAAATACCTGGAAATGTCCACGATGGGACAGAGAAAAATCACTCGGCCGCGGATCGGCGGATGCCAAGTTGCAACTTGGCGCCATCGCGAGCAATTTTGACTTCATTTTCCGTTGAAAACTTAAAAATTCTCACATCATCGTATTTTCCAGTGATAATATAATCTAAATTGACTCATTTCAAGCCCTAATTACAATCTCTACCATTTAAAAAACTGCCTGGAAAGCTCTTCGAATCGACAGTAAAAGTCTGGCCGCCATTTGCTCAGTCCCGAAATAGATCGACCAAAATAAAAACATTATTTCACCCCTTTAACCAATGAAAATGGTGGATTTTTATTAATCCCTACTATCTATTTAACTTAATACTTACCAACACCTGAAACAACTGCATTAGCGTTAAGCGACCTGGAGCTATACCATAGCATATAGAAAAACGAAAGTAGGCCTCTGGCCTTGACCCCTAGCCGGATGTGGGGCGGGAGTGATCCCCCCTTACCGGTCTAGCAGTGGCTAGGCCAATGAGCGCCTACTTCCGCCATTACAAAATTTTACAGGAAGCATCTTTATTAGTGAGGGAGGATACAAGGGAGGGTACCTCGTTTGTTTCAGGTGTTGGTAAGTATTAAGTTAAATAGATAGTAGGGATTAATAAAAATCCACCAATCTACTTTAACCATACTGTACCAACACCTGAAACAACTGCAGATTACCAAAGCGGAGGAGGGTAGATGCTTCAGTACCCCAACCCAACGCGTGAGAGCGAGACCTGGGCGCTTTTTCCCTTAGGGGGTTTAAAAAAGTGGTAATTCCACTAGACCCCCTTCCCAAAAAGCCCCGAGTAACCCCTTTTACTCCTTTAGCCTATATGCGGCTTTAGAAAGGGAAGGTAAAAGGCCTGCTCCAAATATTGCCCCAAAACATCATTGCAATGATATACCCACTAAAGTACCATAGGGGGAGTCGTTGGGAGCTTGCCTCCGTACTGACGGTCTAGACGAAGACGGCGGTCTGGGCAACAACTATCGTCCCGGGCGACCAAAACTTTCCTGATAGGGAAAGCGTCGCCTTCGTTCCCGGCCTCAATGTCTCGGAGGTCGAGCTGAAGGAACGTGTCGCGCGACCTCCAAAAGCTTAGAGAAGCTTAGTTCCGGAAAGGAGAAGCCCGAGGGCCCCGACCGGACAGAGAAAACGGTCCGAACCGTCGGGGCCGAGGACGGAACGAAAGATGGAGATGCGAACCAGAGGTGAGGGAACGCCGCCTAGCTGATTCTAAGCCCCGAATTCTGGTAGAAAGATCAAGGTGACCGAAGAGTACTCATCCGAGAACTCTATGACGCGGGCCAGGACGCTGAGAGCGTGAAGACCGCCGATCCTTCTGGCTGAACGACTGAGGGACTCGAGAAGTCCTGGTAGGAGCTTGGAGGCGGACCGCGTCCAAGAAGAGAGAGACAGGGGTGACGTACAGAAAAGCCATGGCCAAGGAAATCGTAGTGATGAAGGCTGCTCTGTACCCCGAAAGGGTCCGGGCAGAGAAATTTCCAGACCCGTGAAGAAAACGCCAAGAGTTCTACAGACTGTACCGTAGAAGGTCTTAACGGATCGTACTTCCTGTCACCACCGAAGATGAACCGAACGAAAGAGTCCTGGAAAAATCCAGGAAGGCATCTCAGGAAAGAACATGGCTGACTAAAAAAGCAGCCAGGAGATGACAAACCCCGCATGGAGTCAAAACGGACTGAGTGGCCGGACCGGGCCACCACACGCTGCTACGCCCTTTCGACCGGAAAAATATCGATGGAAGTGGCGAGACTGAGTCAAAAACAAATTGGCCCACATTTGGACAAGACTTGTTCAGAAACTCGGGCAAGCAAAGGACCGACGACGGGAAGAAACAGCTAGTACTAAAAGATTAAGATGAGAATCCGCAAAACAGCAGATTCAACCTCTAAACTAGCAAACTGAGAAGCCAAGGAACGAATGTGCAACTGCACTTCGTAACCAACTCTACAAGCTAAGACCGTAGGAAGGCAAAATAAAAAACTGCCTCTGACGTAGGGACAGACCGAAACAGCAACATAGTTGCTATCGCATGACGTCAAATCAAACCAGATGACGCGGAAATGTCCCCACGGAAAAGGAAACATGTAGACAAAAGCGGAACAGTGTGCAAACGTGACGTAAACACACCTCGACTTAACCCATTTCAACAGCACTGACTCAAAATGGGGGTGGGGGGCCTGAAGGAAGGCCCAAAAACACCCAGTCGAACAACTTAAGTTGAAAACTGACGTTTAGTGATCTGACAGCTGGGCATAGAAGATCATGTTAGCCGGACAGATGAGTCCGATCGGGACGGAACCAGACCGAAAAGGATGGCTGGAACGAGTGAACGAGTCCACTGGATGAACAACTCGTGGTTGTAATGAGAGGAAACGAGGGTCTGAAACAGAGCAAGTAAAAACCATGCCTGCCAGAACAGACATCATTCGAAAGAACGGCGAAGCCGGGGCCGTTCAGAAGGAAGGCAACAAGGGTACGGTTGAACCACGCTCGGTTGCAACCGTGAAAGAAGGAGCGCACGCTCCGACTTCTCTCTGCAAGGGCCTTAGTATACCTTGGCAGGAGGAAGGAGCTCCGAAACTGACTCCATCAGACTAAGAAGTCTGAGGAGACGGAAAAGTGTGACCGACTTCGAACTGAGAGGACGGACACCAACAGAGAAAACGAGGACAGTGTCCTCCGAGGCTGAGACTGTGAATCCGACCGTGTCGAACCCATCTCCAGACAGTCTTTAAAGTGCCCCAAAAAGAGTCTCTGGCCAGAAGAATCACCAAGAGAAGCTAGAGCCACTCCAAAGGTTGGTTCAATCACGGACTCAAAGAGCCTGAAAACAGCAAGAGAGCTCGTTGGAGAGGTTTTGCTCAAAGTACCGAATCAACAACGTCACAAAAGCACAGCCCTTGAGGGCTTTGGACAAAGCTGCTTCCAACTGTATTACGTTGGAAAGAAAAAACTTGACCGGGCAAGACTCTTGTCACAATGGAGTTTCTCCGCTACAGCCTTAGTAGGCTTGGAGAAAGAGGGAAATGGGAGGTAGTCCCATGGACACCTAGCACCGACTTGAACGGATGAATCAACAACAACAAAAGCCCACGGGAACTGAATCTTCCTTGGGCCAGGTAGACCTGCCCAAGGAGAAACGGTTAGTTACTGCGAGAAGCATAACAGAGTATCCAAGTGACGTCAGGATAACCGTGGAAAAATCCAATTGAACGGTACTGACTGAAAGAAACGGTAGAGGATTGAGGAACAAAAATAACCGTTTAAACGGCCATGACTTGTAACGAGTAACCCAAGTCAGAAAACAAGGCCTGACAGGCTGGGCCGAAAAAGGCCGGAAAAGTTGATAGAACGGTTGGCAGGACCGGTTGAATGAGTAATCAGGTTGAACAACCCTTGTTGTAACCAGAAAAGCATGAAACTGAATAGAGCAAGAAAACCCATGCTCGTCAGAATCGAAGAAACGGACCACAGGAGCCGTTGCAACAGACATGAATGAAACAAAGAAAAACGATGGATCATTCCCAAAAGCCACCGTGACAAACGGAAGGTCAGAATCACCATGAGGTTCTTGAAGAATCGGAACGGAACCCGACGGTCCGTTGCCCAACCCGGTAAAATGGATCGGTGAAAGCGATCGATCAGAAGCACAAGAGCTCGAGATCAGCAGATCGAAGTAGATCTAACCAGATGATTAGATGGTACAAGAGAACTCTTCTTGTGAGAAAACCCTTGAAGAGCCCGACGATGAACCAAAAACCGATAGAAAACGGCTGGTTCATTCACGGACTCAAAGAGCCTGAAAACCACAGGAGAATTCGTAGGAGAAAAAATTTCCCCAAATTCTCTGTGATGGGCCGAACCAACGAAGCCGCAAAGCCACAGCCCTTGAGGGCTTTGACAAAGATTCCTCCAACTGCTTGAAGTTGGAAGACTTAATCCTGGTCGGGGCAAGATTCCTGTCGCAAAGGAGCTTCTCTGCTTCGGCCTTAGAAGGCTAAAGAGAAACGGTTAGCTTCTGCCATCTTCCCGGCACAAAGGAAAGCCTCTGCTTTCCGATTGGAGTGGTCCAGAAGCTTAGGAGCTTGGAAAAAGACCAGAACTCCTTTCCCTGGTGAGTGGCCGGACCGGGCCAGAACACGCTGCTACGCCCTTGCCTGGATGGAGACGGACTTAGCTAAGTCCACGTCCGAATCCACTGGAGAGCGCTGACGTTACGAGCCTCTGGGGTGGACTGTCTGGTCAGAACCAGGAGAAACCACCCGAGCTTTTTGAGGACGAGTACCCTGAAGCAGAACCCGGTGAGGGACCACAGGGGGACGGTGAACGCCCAAGCCGGACCGTGTGGTAGGACGGACGGACGGTGCACCGGTCCACGGACCGTAGCGGGCGGTGACGAAACCGCCGGTCCACGGACCGTGCGGTCCGTAGCGGACAGTGACGGAGACCGTAGCCGTATGACCACACGGTCCGCCGAGGCCTCCCACCGAGGGAGGCCCGGGTCCGAAGGAGGCCTGAGGAAGCCGGAGAGGGCCCAGGCCCGGGGAGGCCGCCGCGCACGGCGCCCGAGGCCTCCCACCGAGGGAGGCCCGGGTCCGCCGGGGGCCCGGTGAGGGAGGCCCGACGGAGCACGGGGAGGCCTCCTAGGCCGCGGCCTCCGAGCACGGCGCCCGAGGCCTCCCACCGAGAGAGGCCCGGGTCCGGAGAGGCCTAGGACCGGGGAGGCCGCGGCCTCCGGGCACGGCCACCGAGGCCTCCCACCGAGGGAGGCCCGGGTCCGCCGGGGGACCGGTGAGGGAGGCCCGACGGAGCCGGAGGCCTAGGCCGGGAGGCCTCGTCGGTGGGGAGGCCTCCGAGCACGGCGCCCGAGGCCTCCCACCGAGGGAGGCCCGGGTCCGGAGAGGCCTAGGACCGGGGAGGCCGCAGCCTCGTAGGCCGCGGCCTCCGGACACGGCCACCGAGGCCTCCCACCGAGGGAGGCCCGGGTCCGCCGGGGGACCGGTGAGGGAGGCCTGACGGAGCCGGAGAGGCCTAGGCCGGGAGGCCTCGTCGGTGGGGAGGCCTCATCCGTCCGTAGACGTGTCGACCGGCCTCCTGGCCGGGAAAACACTCAACCGATGTTACCCCCACTGGGGCGAACACCGGGAGACTCTCTCCTGAGAGGCACCAACAACACCATCGGGGATTTCCCGACGGGGAAGTGGTTTTAGCCTGTAGGCCTCGGCGTCCCCGGGCGGGGAGGTGTCGAGAGGCCTACGGCCTTCCGGGCTCGAGCTCCCATCGAGATCCCGGGATGTCTGCCCGAGGTCCCAGTCAAAAGACCTCGACCGGTGGTCGGAAGGGGACCTCCTTCGCCCTCTCTCCAACACTTGGTCGGAGAGGGAGGGGAGACCAGGCGGGGCCCCGAGTGCAAGTGTGCCACTCGGAGCGACAGACATGCGCGGATGCGACTTATCCAACGAAGCATTGTCCAAACGTCCGTGTAGAAGTGGAGGCCCGTGAAGAGAGGCCTCCTGGAACAGAGAGGCATGGCAGAAAAAAACACGGACGAAATGGGCCTAGAGGCCTTCTGCACAACCGAAGCAGAAGGAGGGCCGAAATAAACAACTCGTGAAGACCAGTTTCTGGCTGAACGAGACGAGAACCGAAGAGGCCGCAGGAGTACTACGACCGTAGAGGCCTATAGAGGCCCAGACGGATAAAGAACGTTTAGACTTTTTAGAAAAAGTTTGAACGGATGAATTTTTCTCACGAGGACCGAATCGGAACAATAAGAATAATATCGTGGAAGAGAACGAACCGTAGGGTCCGAAAGAACTTGACTGATAAATAGGAACTCGAGTTGAAGAGACCAAATGACGCGCACGCGCGCGTGCACTACTAGTACTACTAGTAGCAGTGCACGGTGAGTGACGAACAGAAAAACTAAAACTGTGAAAGTTCTAGCGAACTTAGGCTATAGAAACTGAGACAATCGAGACTCAGTATTACACTGAAACTGATGATAGAGAGGAACAGGAACGAACCCACCAGTTAAGAGTGTTGTAAACCAAAAAAGGTAGAAGCCAGGCAGCCCAGGTCAACAAAGAAACGCTGGAAAATTGTAATGGCGGAAGTAGGCGCTCATTGGCCTAGCCACTGCTAGACCGGTAAGGGGGGATCACTCCCGCCCCACATCCGGCTAGGGGTCAAGGCCAGAGGCCTACTTTCGTTTTTCTATATGCTATGGTATAGCTCCAGGTCGCTTAACGCTAATGCAGTTGTTTCAGGTGTTGGTACAGTATGGTTAAAGTAGATTGCAGCCTTTAATGCATGTGACGTCAAGCACAACCCCTTTTCTGATGACGTAGCATGTTAGGTACACGTTTCGGTCAACCCTTGCGTCTTTTCCTACGAACGGAAACAAATAATAGACAGTTTTTCGAAATCCCGGAATTTTCAGCATTCACCCAGAATTTACTATTTTACCCGGAATTTTAGCAAATTTCCGGCTAAACCGGAATGGTAAACAGGTCTGCAAGAACACGTAAACAGCAATCTGAACGAGAATCGAGCAAACAATGTGGCATGGGTGCAACTTTTCCTGGTATACAAGGATATCCTGTTTTTGAATTTGACCAGAAAAGGAAGTTCTTTTTTTTTTTTAAATTTTGTCAAACCAGATCTTTGTGTATCTACTATATTTTTCAAAACACTTTCAAATTTATAAGCATGTGTATAAATTGTGGAAAAAGCAAACTAAAATACCTTCATAAATCAATTTTTTTTTCTTCAGCTGCAGGCGTGCATTACCCCTCGACCCTGGCCTTTCATTCACATGTGGGCTCAAAAAGTCGGAATATATATTATATAGTACCTACCGTAATTTTCAGACTATAAGGCGATACTTTTTTCCCCAGACTGAGACCTTATAATATGACTACTAAAACAGTAAGAAAATATATTAACAGAATCTGAATTTTGTGTAAAATTTGGGGGGTGCGCCTTATAATCAGGTGCGCCTTATAGTCTGAAAATTATGGTAGTCTCGCATGTCAAATTTCAAGGCAAAAAAAACAATTTGCAGACAATTGAAATTTTCCACTAAAGCATTTTTACAGATTTTTTTCTAAATGTAATTTTCTAAAAAAAAAGGGGTTACCATGGAAAACTGTTATTTTCTGGAGCTCTCTGAGGCATGTTGGAAAAAACAAACTGTTGCAATCTTTCAAGCCTTGAATCTTCTTCAGTGAGAAATCATCTCCTCCCGAATGCTAAGGTGATGAAGCAATTAACTGATTTTATATTATTTTTTAAAAGGATACCCATGATATTGTGCAGTTATGTCGTCCAATCGAAAATTACACAAACTGGACCAAGAATGTAAATTCTGTGGATTTGCATGCCCTGCTCTCATGGTGACCTCAGTTTCGGTTTCCAATCCAGGCTATGCCTTGGTGCGTTCGGGTCAAAGTCATGGGGATCAGTGTGTTCTGGGGAGCTGTCGGTGGACGGTCGTGGTGGCGCCCTCGGAGGAGGACCTCACTCACGCTGGCTCCGCGACTAAGAGAATAGTGTCATCAGTAGGAAGCTTAGTAGGTGGTGTCTTGAATAGGCTCCACTGAACTCCATCGAAGTGACTCAGCAGCAGTGCAGTGTCTCCTCGGTTGGTTGCCTCCTGATGGCCTAACATAGATTCGCTCCCCTTGAACTGCTGGTCTCGGATTCTGCGACCTGAACAAGCCGGGGTGTGGTTGGGATTTGAGATGAGCGGCTTGGGAGCAATGCCACTGTACGGCCCAGAAGACGGGACAGCAAAAAAACAAGACTGTAATTACCGTCAACTGCTGTCAACTGCACCAGTGTTGTTGTTGCTGTTTTACACAGTACCCTCAGTAGTTAGTGATCATGTCGAATTGCATTAACTCACTCGCATCGCAATTATTTTGAATAATTAAAAAACCTCACAAATCACTCCAGCCATACACACAAACAAAACAGACATAAATAAAAAGAGAAACGAAAGATTACAGGTTTTTAACTTCAGGTTTAGACATGAATAGGGAAGTGGTAGATCAGACTTTTTATATATATAGACTTTATATAAAAAAAACTCTACAGAAATTAGATCCCCCCACTACAAAAGCAAAGTCAGAGGCAAAATGTGGTCTAAGGGAGCGAAACGAGTTTATAAGTGACCAAAGTGTGGTGTGCACACACATTTATTTCCCTTGAAACAAATTCATCAAATTGACAGCTTTATATTAATTCCGGCCATTTATATGGCCGGAACGACTTGAATGAGTTTAAACAATATCGCAAGGGTGCAACTTTTCCTGGTATACAAGGATTTCCCGTTTTTGAATTTTACCAGAAAAGGAATTTCCTTTTTTTAAAATTTGTCAAACAAGATCTTTGTGCGTCTTCTGTACTTTTCAAACACTTTAACCCTTTCACCGCCAATGTCGTATTTATGCACCACAATGGTTTAACCCTTTCACCGCCAATGTCACATTTATGCACCACAATGGTTTAACACCCATGTTTTGGGAGGCAAGGATAGGCCTAAATTTTATACATGGCACAGAGGAATTCCCAATATTGCAGATAATTTGTTTTCTCTACCCAGACAAGTTTAACCCTTTCACTGCCGAAGTCGCATTTTTGCACCACACTGATTGAACACCCATGTCACTAAAAGGCTTGAAATTAGCAACTGTTATCCAACGACCTTATGTTAATTTTGGTAGATAAGGAAAGGCTTTATTCAGTACATTTCATAGGCAGATTCATAATATTGCAGATGCCAACTTTTCTTCATCCAGGTAAATTACACTAACATTTTTGGCTGAAAAATGGCTGGCGGCGAAAGGGTTAATGGTATTTTTTGGCTGAAAAATGGCTGGCAGCGAAAGGGTTAAAATAAGCATTTGTGTAAATTGTGGAAAAAGCCAACTAAAATACCTTAATAAATCTTTTTTTTTCTTCAGCTACAGAGAAACATTACCCCTAGACCCTGGCCTTTCAGGGTTTTTTTCATTTTGTGTAGTTGCACACATGATACAGTTAGGGCTGTGTGTTACTCAATGGGATGGAACCTGCTGGACAAAAAAAAACACCAAAAAACTTCCTGTGGTGATTCTTTACAACCCACTGATAAAATACAGACCTGCCACTTGCTCTGATTTCAGAGGAGCAGCTCAGATATGTTGAGCATTGCTCCTAGCTCCTCTTGCAACCTCCCCAGCTCCTATATTTTAAAATCTGTCTTGTATACATTTTCCACTCAATTTCACAACAAAGAGCATGCATTCAAAGCACCAGCTAATGGACATCTAAGGGTCAGCATGAGACAGTGAGGGGCTACACGAAGCATAGGCCTATCTCAGGCTAAATGACCAACAAATATTGTAGATTGGTCAATATTTCTTTCTCTTAAATGGATCTCAAATTGACAATGGTCAATATTTCTTACTCTAAAATGGATCTCAAACTGACAAAAACGACTGCATGTTTGAAGAACAAAAGAGAAGGCCGCACATTTCGAAGTGGCAATGGATTTTACTGGGGGGCCAGTGCCAGCCCCTAGATTCTCGCTCCTCTTTTTTATTCTCAGAATGTGGCAGGTCTGAAAATATAGGGTCAGCCCCAACAAATCTGTGACCATTATCAGGGTATGTGACCCTGCACTTCACTCGGTGGAGAACGTGTCAATAAAAAAAATTGGGGAAAGTTTACCTCATACCAGTTGCGTCACAGACAGTCTAAACAGTACAGGTACTTGATTACAAGACTAATTGAGTTGTTTTTTGTTCCTTTATTCTCTACTTTCATTCAGTATTCTGTGCAAAATAAATGTTGAGCAGAAGAAAAAAAATATGAGTGCCGGTACTTTTGTGTTGGTGGTAGAGAGACTGTCCATCCTTTTATTTTCAGCAGCAATGGCAGAGAGGAAAAGGCAATCCATTTCTTTAAAAAGAAAAATACAAATAACAATATGTGGACGGAAATCCACATAAACAAAAGCAAACGATTGATAAAAAGCTGCATGGGTGGACAGTAAATGGTAATAGTTCAGTACAAGAAAGGTGAAGGGGTACGTATTTGATAACAGTGAAAAGGGAAAAAAAGCTTGTTAGTTTACTTTGAGTGGTTGTAGGCACCTTTAAATCTTCTTCTTAGTAGACGATTTTGATTTTATGATGTAAGAAATGCATCAAATTAGGAAAAAGGATGTTCTCTTCATTTTGTTTTGGATATAAGAAAACTTGAATATGGTAATAAGCAAAAAATGATCTCCGTTCGATTTTCTTATAACCGAGTTTTGATTTTATGATGTTAAACATGAGTCATAGGTCGCAAGTTTCTTTATAGTCCATTGGCATTGTACAAACGCAAATACAAAATTGTCTTCCACTGTGTAAAATGAGTTATACATCCAAATTAGAATATTGGGTATAGGTCAAGATGTGCCCCCCCCCCCCCCCCCCCCCCCTCACCCCCCCCCCCCCCCCCCCCCCCCCCCCCCCCCCCCCCCCCCCCCCCCCCCCCCCCCCCTACATTTCTCGATTAATTCCATTTTTCCGTTTTTGCCTTTCTTACCAAACATGAAGCTGTATTTTATGAACATTTTCAGCAAATTATCTTTGTTCAATAATTAATTGTAGTCATGATAAAGACCATTATCTAATAGGACACCCCCCCCTATGTACTGCAGTACACCGCAGCATTTGTCACAGTCAGAAAAATGGAATTAATCGAGAAATGTGGGGGGGGGGGGGGGGGGGGGGGGGGGGCACATCTTGACCTATACCCAATATTCTAATTTGGATGTAAAACTCATTTTACACAGTGGAAGACAATTTAATTAGGGTTACGGTTAGTATTCCAAAAAGAAAATTAGCTGAAAAGGTTAATAAAATACAGCTTTATGTTTGGTAAGAAAGGCAAAAATGGAATTAACTGAGAAATGCAGGGGGGTGGCACATCTTTACCTTTACCGAATATTGATTAAAAACAAGAAACAGAAATTTACATTTAAACAAATATGTTACTCTCACACCACACCCACTCATTCATCTACTCTCCGCTATCTTGCTCGCTCATCATGCAACTCACACCACGTCTGCCTTCATTTTTGTTTTTAATTTTCTGTTTCTGACTCGCATCCTGCGGTTTCAAGCTTCGACGCCATTGTTATATTGGTATTTTACCTAGTAATGGAGGTAAACAACTCTAATTTTCACAGAGTGCTTTCCCCTAGTTTTTTCTGAAAATCGTCTCTTACTCTGTACATGCTTCCTCAACTGATTACATCCTTCAGAAGCAAAAGGACAGTATGTACACAGGTGTTATTCTTTTCTACAGTGCGAATCTGTTTGACAGACGGTGGTTATACTTAACCTCTTCACTGTGCTGTTGACGAACACTGTTCGTCACAGAATCCGCTGTGAGTAATGCTCTGTTGACGATCGTCGTTCGCCATGATTCAACGCTTTCTCTGTTAGTGAAATACAAACTGATAACTGAGCAATTAAACACCCCTCTATTTCAATTACGGAGCAGCCATGCCGCAAAAAATCCTTCTTTCTAAGGTTTAATAGGCTCCCTTTGCAACTCTCCTACCCCCGCTGTAGGTTTCTTCTGGTGGTTCGTTCATTAGGAGGGTGTGTGGCCCAGCTGTGTGTGTGTGTATGTATGTGTGTGGGGTGTGAGTGTGTATGTGTGTGTGTGTATAAGCAAAAGTAAACTACTGGCATGATTTTGTGTGTGTCTGAAAATTTCCTTAGCACAGCCTATAGCAAACATGATAGCAGCGAAAGGGTTAACAATCAACTTAGTAAAACCTTTCCCATTTACACAAACCTTTCCCACTCTGTTCATATAGGTACATACAGTTTCTGAAGGTAAGACAAAACTTTTTTTTCCCCTTAAGACACTAAACCGTGCAAAAACCCACAAAATGAATACCTGAGGTTCTGCTGTAGTTTGGGTCAGACAGTTTTTTTACAAACACTCCACTGAGAAAACCTTTTCCACAGTCTAAACACACATCTAGTCATTCTTGTGACGAGGTAATGGGTTAAAAGGCTAAGCCCCTAGGGAAGACTTTTAGTGTGTTAAATTTTCAAGTAGAAAATTTGCCTTTAGCCCACTTCTCTAGGGTATGGGAGATGAGCAACTTTCCCGGCCCCTTTTCATCTAATAAATTTATATTTGTGCCCGGGCTCTGGCTCGTATGGTTGTAAGAAATACAAGTGGTTGAATTGCTCTTAATGGCAGACAGAGAGAAGTAGGGTTTTACATGAAATTACAAGACTCCCACTCTCATCAGTCTGACCAAAGGGTTCAGGATTATTTGACACTTGTATTTTATTTACTCACAAAATCTGCATGAGATTATGCAACAATAATAATAAAGCAGCTCAATGGCGCCAAAACAAAATATGAATAAAAACAATGAAATCCGAAAGGATTTACAAGACTTTTGTCTTTCTATAAGGTTAGCCCCAAGCCGGAAGGGTACTTATCTTCAGTGTCCGGAGGAAAGTTCAAATGATTGGCGCGGTCCGCTGGACTTAGCTGTTGTCAAGTTCCTCCGTAGTGATCGGCGAGTGCTGGGGTGGCTGGGCTTGCTCATCAGGTGAGAGTAGCTCCCAGTCGTTCCGGTTACGGCTTCGCGGGATGGCACGGTTCAGTCGTGGTCTCCTCGCGGATTCTGGGTGCGGGGCGTCTTGGTGGCGGTCCTGTCTTATTTCCTTGTGAGTCCGGGATAATCGTCCGGCCCACGATGCCCTGCTGATAATCACAGGAGAAGGGGGATGTAGATCTCTATGGCTTAGAGACAAGGGGCTTCAGTTGGCAGGGATTAGGGGATCCCAACCACTGATTAGGCTTCCCTTGTACAATAGCACTAAGAACACATAATCTGAATTTCAGTTAACAAACTGAGATCAGTAAAACAAAAAAGGTGATCAAGCCAACATCACTCTCCATCCAACACCTGGAAAGGAATGGTATCATAAAGTGCAAGATTGCAACCCACAGGTTTCCTACTAAAAATAGACAAAAGGGTTAGTAGGCATAAAATCCGGTTCTGGTACCAAGACTAAGAGTGTTAAAGTCAAAAACACACACACACAAATAATCAGTGCACATAAATAGAATAGAATGTTTACCACTTCTTTTCAATAACATATCTATCTACTCCTTATTCATCATTGAACATAGGATCTAGATCAAAAATATGATCAAACAAACCAGATCTCAATCACCAGCAATCAATAATACTCACTAATTGGGCTATTCTGCTTGGCTGGGCAAGAGGTTGAGTCTGCAATGTTGCTCTAGTCAGGTTTTGGAGGGATTATGAGAGAGTGGGTGTAGGCTACTTTTCTCACTACTCCAATTATAGCCTTCACTTTCAAACAATGGAAGCCTGTGGTTGGTTTATAGCAATTGACACGTCACAAGATGATGTTCTAGTAGTATGTATAGTAGTACAGAACAATCACGCGCCGGTTACATCACCCTCACGTGCCAACATTCAAATCGACATTCCTATCGACATTCCTATGATTGGAAAGGAAAATCGTCTTCAAAGGACGCCGACCTGTTGCTATCACTTTCTCGTGATGGGGAATGGAGATAAGGGGGGGGGGGGGGAGGGGGGGGGGGTAAAGGGAGATATCGGGCTTCAAAGAGACAAATGCCTTAATCGGCTTTCGTTTGATGGTGGATGGCAATTAAAGTGGCGGCGGGGGACCGAGAAAGGAAAAGGGGAGAGGGGGGGGGGGGGGGGGGGTGTAGATAAGAAACGGAGAAAGTGGGTCGCGCGGGACACTTACGTCACAATTCTAAGCCAGACCGTTTTTGTTATTTAGACAGGTTTTTTTTTACAAACACTCCACTGAGAAAAGCTTTTACACAGTCTGAACACACATCTAGTCATTCTAAGCCAGACTGTTTTTCTTATTTCTAAGACATTGAAATTAAAACAGGTTAAGCTCTTTTGCACAGTCTGAACACACAAGGTTTTAGTAGGCCAGACTGTTTTTCAAAGACAATGAACAGGCTAAGGCCGTGTACACACATAAGCGGATATTCCATGCGGAAACCAGTGCGCAATCCATAAATAAGTGAAACAAAGAAGGGAACAGATTTGCACACGTGTCCGAATTTCCCATAATTTTTTTTATATGCGTAAACATTTATCCCTTTTTCTTCCACTTATTTAGGGTTTTCTGTACGGAACTTACGCGTCTAAAGCGAATCCGGCCCCAAAGACCTTTTCCCACAGTCTGAACACACAGAGGGTTTCTGTTTGTCAAACTTTCAACCTAATACAGCAGACTCAGCAAAGCCTACCCCTCGGGCTGAATACTTGTGAAGTTCTGCAGTAGTGCGAGTAAGGCAATATTTTTCTACAACACTGGTCTCGGCAAGACCTTTCTTACAGTCTGACCTCGGGCGAGATTTTCACCCGCGTGCATTCTCAAGAAGTGTCGCTTCAAATTGGGGACCCTGGTGAAGGATTCACCACAGACATCACACACATGGGGCTTCTCGCCCAAATGAACGGACCTGATGTGGTCCTTCACGTGACTCGCCCATTTAAAATCTTTGTCACAGAACTGACACTTGTGAGGCCTCTCCCCTGTGTGGATTCTCCTGTGCTGTTTCATGTTACCCTCCTCGGCAAAAGTCTTACCGCACACATCACACACAAATGGCTTATAGCCGGAATGAAACCGCAGGTGTATTCCAAGCTTGTAAGGTGTGGGGTAAGATTTGTTGCAGATGTCGCACACATGCCGCTTGTTTTCGTTCTTTCCAGCTTCATCGCTGTCATAGGTCTGGCTTAAACCTTTCTCATGAGCTGAAGACCCATGGGATTCCTCTTCAGTATGGGTCAGAAAATGCTCTTCTGGGACACTGGACTGGGCAAAATCTATCCCACCATCTGGACATACGGCAGCATCCTGTGTGGCGTGGGTCAGACGATGTTTTTCCAGGAGAAGGGGCTGGGGAAAACTTTCCCCACACTCTGAACACACGTGCTGAGGTTTGTCGCCCGTGTGCATGGACTTGATGTGCTTTTTTAAACTAACTAGCCTCCTAAAAGCACTGTCACAGAGCAGACACTTGAAAGGCCTCTCCCCGGTGTGGATTCTCTTGTGCTCTCTCAAATCGCGAGCCTCGGTGAAACCGTTCCCGCACAGATCACAAAGAAACAGCTTCACCCCGGTGTGACTCTGCCGGTGTCTTCTCAGTTTGTATGGCGTGGAGAAACACTTGGAACAGATGTCACACACATACAGTTTGCTTTCATTCTTTCCAGCTTCATCACCAGTAGTGGACTGAGCAAAACCTTCCCCACTGTCTGAATTCACATGAGGTTTCTCACCACTGTGAACAGAAATGATGTGGTCTTTCAAAGTGTTGATCGAATAAAACCCTTGCCACAGACCTGACACGTGTAAGGTCTCTCCCCGGTGTGCATTCTCTTGTGCATCTTCAGCTCGGCAGACTCGAAAAAACATTTACTGCACACATCGCACACAAATGGCTTCAACCCTGTGTGCCTGTCGGTGCTTGTACAGATTTGAATGCGTAGAGAAAGATTTATGGCAGACATCGCACACATGCTGCCTCTTTTTCCCGTTCCTTTCATTTTTATCACCAGAATCAGACTGACCAAAGCTTTGCCCAGTCTCTGTACACGCAGAACTCTCTCTGGTATGGTTTTCCAAATGTTTTCTTAGATCACAGGAACGAACAAAACCTTTCCCACATTCTGAACATACGTTGGGTTTTACACCAGTGTGACGTCTACTGTGCTGTTTCAAACCGCTGGCCCTGGCGAAACCCGTTCCACAGACTTCACACACAAAGGATTACATTTACCTGGGTAGAGATCAAAATCCATCTGCAGTATTGGGGATTCTTCTGTGACGCATATAAAATAAGGTCTATCCTTACTTCCCTAAACTAAGACAACAGGGTCTTTAGATAATATACCCCAATTTGATGCCTTTTATAATTAGTGACATGGGTGTTAAATCACTGCGGTGCTAAAGGGTTAAAGACCCACCGGATCACGTGTCATAATCACGGGTTTCACGTGTTTTCCCTCGTATAGCTGGTAAGAAATCTTGTTCTGACCAAGTTTGACTCCCATACAAACGCCCCCAAATTCAAAACGAAACATCGTTTTAAAGAGCAGCCTCAATTTGAAGTTGGGGGCATTGGTATGTGGGTCACAGCTACCCAGAAACCCCCACCAAGCGACTTAATCGTGGTGGGTCAGTGGGTCTTTAAATGTAGCCCAAGTATTTGAAAACATCTGCTATTTATAATCATAGATAATCAAGATTATCGCCACCGACTTTAGTATTAAAAAAAGGAGAGAAAAGAAATCGTGAGTAAATATACTCAGCTGGAAATGTTAGTAATGTATTGATGTTCAGATCGTGGCCTGTTAGTATGACAAACTCAAGAGTTATAGCATAATTGTATGCACACCTGCGTCTGTTTACTTTTTATAGTACATAAAATGTACACGACTCCAATAGGAAATGCAAGCAAGTAAAAGCGAAGCTAATCTTTATAAGTTTAGCAGTAGCTTTTGTTCAAATCAAACAATAAACATAAATCTAAAAGTGACTTACCAAATTTATTTACACTAGAATCATTAGACCGACGTACAAAACAGTTATTTGCTTCAACATTGTCATTTGACAAACCATGCTTTTGTTCAAGAACATTGTGATCCCAATTTTCATCATCATCCTCATCATCATCAACATCATCACACACCCCATCATCATCCTCACCATCATCATCATGAAGAAACTGGGTCATGTTTTCAACTTTAGGCTGCTGGCGCCCTGTTCAAGCATTGAAGTCGCCACACAATAAGAAATCATAGTCATTATTCTCTGTGATCTCTAATAAAGTGTCTTCCAGAGTCAAAACCCCATCTTTGACTACACACTGATCATAAGCTGGCCCTCCCACTGGTACAATGTAGCAGCCCACAAACAGTACATCTTTGACTACACACTGATCATAAGCTGGCCCTCCCACTGGTACAATGTAGCAGCCCACAAACAGTACATCTTTGACTACACACTGATCATAAGCTGGCCCTCCCACTGGTACAATGTAGCAGCCCACAAACAGTACATCTTTGACTACACACTGATCATAAGCTGGCCCTCCCTCTGGTACAATGTAGCAGCCCACAAACAGTACATCTTTGACTACACACTGATCATAAGCTGGCCCTCCCACTGGTACAATGTATCAGCCCACAAACAGTACATCTTTGACTACACACTGATCATAAGCTGGCCCTCCCTCTGGTACAATGTAGCAGCCCACAAACAGTACATCTTTGACTACACACTGATCATAAGCTGGCCCTCCCACTGGTACAATGTAGCAGCCCACAAACAGTACATCTTTGACTACACACTGATCATAAGCTGGCCCTCCCTCTGGTACAATGTAGCAGCCCACAAACAGTACATCTTTGACTACACACTGATCATAAGCTGGCCCTCCCACTGGTACAATGTAGCAGCCCACAAACAGTACATCTTTGACTACACACTGATCATAAGCTGGCCCTCCCACTGGTACAATGTAGCAGCCCACAAACAGTACATCTTTGACTACACACTGATCATAAGCTGGCCCTCCCACTGGTACAATGTAGCAGCCCACAAACAGTACATCTTTGACTACACACTGATCATAAGCTGGCCCTCCCACTGGTACAATGTAGCAGCCCACAAACAGTACATCTTTGACTACACACTGATCATAAGCTGGCCCTCCCACTGGTACAATGTAGCAGCCCACAAACAGTACATCTTTGACTACACACTGATCATAAGCTGGCCCTCCCACTGGTACAATGTAGCAGCCCACAAACAGTACATCTTTGACTACACACTGATCATAAGCTGGCCCTCCCACTGGTACAATGTAGCAGCCCACAAACAGTACATCTTTGACTACACACTGATCATAAACTGGCCCTCCCACTGGTACAATGTAGCAGCCCACAAACAGTACATCTTTTTCAGTGTTCAGTAATACTTTGCTAACTTGTAACACTATAGTATTGTCACAATTTACCTTCATTTGTTTCACAAATTTTTCGTGGTCCTTTTTCACCATAAACAACACACCACCCGAGTTTCTACCATGCCGAGACAGTTTTTTAGCAGGAGCATGAAACTTAACAAAATCATTAAACACATAGGACAAATCAAAATTGTTGTTGGTAAATGTTTCTGTAAAACAAACGAAATCGAAGCTGTTTACATAATTAGCAAACTCTGAATCACTAAGTTTGTTGTACAAGTTCTCTATATTGTAATTAAGAAATGTTAGCACTCTCTCTTGATGGTCAAATAATCCCTATTTTGAGTTGCTCTTTGATCGTAGTGATCTATCAACACCAGTCGATCCGGTTTGCTTACTTGGCCCTCCACCTTTCCCTGCAGAGTTCAGCCTAGTGCTCCCTTTACCCTCAGAAACCTGACACCCACCTATAGCACTGGAGTTAGACGGCGTTTTCTTCCCGGGAATTCCCCTCTACACACTTTGTAGCACTTACTCGTACTGGCACAATTGGGGATTCACCATTACTACTGACTGTCAGATCACGTTCATTCCCTCTGCTTTGCTTGCACACCGGTGTGGGATCGCTGGAGAGTTCAAGGTCACTGCCATCGATGTTGACGTTCGTCTGTGCATCTGATTGGCTGTACTGGTCGTTGACCTCGCGCTGACCTCGATGTGACCCCATGTCTTCACCCCAGCACGCCTCCACCTCGACTGCTGCAGCTGCACCCTGTTCCGATTGGCTGGTTCTCTTGGTGACGTAGGGGGTTCCCCATATCTTCTTTCTGTGCGTGTCGTCTGCTTCTGTTGTCGTCTGCTCCAACTGTTGCAGTGACAGTACTTTCTTGTTGTTTATATGTCGTCGATTCTCTTGTACGTTCACTAACCACCATTCGACCTCGGACAAAGCAAGCAGTTTTGTTTTCTAGTTTTGCTTTCCTGACGACTTCTGCTTGCCTGCGGGTCAGATCGTTCGCTAATTTCACTCCTTTCTTCTTTTCCAGCTCCTGACGATAACCACGATCGCGTAGCAGACGCATTTTGCTTTGCCAGTCACGAAATTTGACGATCATTGCTTGGGGTTCTCCCCTCCTTGCCTGGCCCACTCTGGGCCCTAACGATGTCATCATCTGTCCATGTTTTGAAGCCTTTCGCACTATTAAGTGTGTTTACCACACTTCTAGCACAGGTGTTGTAGTCCTCTTTGTCAGATTGTGGTATACCAAAGAAGCGCAGATTGTCACGTCTGGAAAGCCCTTCTGATCTGTCTATTTCTTCCGTCATCGTAGCTATCTGTTCTTGCAGATTGGATGCTGTTGCTGTCAACTTCTCTGTCTCCTCTCTTCCCACCTCCACTCTGTCATACATCTGGTCCATGTCAGTTGACAGACGTCCAACAGCAGCTGACAGCCTATGTTGTTCTTGCTCTACGTGTGCACAACGATCACTGATTTCTTGACATTTCTCGAATACTCCGTTGATCTCTGATTTAATGTCTGTCAGTTCATTGAAGATCCTAGAGTTTTGCCTTTCCTGGTTTTCCCTTTCCTGCTTTCTCTCTTCCTTTTGATCTTGCAGCGTAGACAGGATTCTTGCAATGTTAGCACACATAATAACGTTGTCTTCTGTCGAGGATGGGTTTGTACTGCTTTTCTCAATGTTTTGTTCTTCCTTTTCTGAGTCCATGTCTGTAATTTTGGGCTGCTTTGGCGGACATACAGGGCCTGGATGTTCTTCAATATCTCCCGAGAGGAGGAGGCGTCTCTGGCACAACGCATCGTAAGTGGAGTACAAGGACAAGAGGGCGTGCACGAACGAAAATGGTGTGAGCTGGCCTAGGCCTACCTGACTGACACTGAACACACTGTCAATGGTTGCCGTTCCTCTCACACTGTTTTCAACCACCATAAACACATTGTCCATTGAGAGAATACATGCGTCAATGTTTTCCAGAACAGAATGCACAATAGCAATGGCCAAGCAGACCACAGCCCACAGTATAACAACGTCGTACACCGACAGGCCTACATTGCACTCTCTCACCTTTTGCTTTGAACCGGGTAGCCATGACCCAGATTTCACTGTCGACACTGCACCACGAAATAGTCCAATTCGCGAACGCCACAACGCCAAGTCAATCATAATTTCGGTTTGAATGTTCCAACGAACAATTTACGAGTATCTATGATATAAACACATTGCAGTAGCATACCTCCAAACACTCAAATAGGTTAATTGTCACAGCAGAAACTCACACCAGCTGTTAACTTGCCGCCATTTTTCGTCACGCCCCGAGAGAGAGAGAGAGAGAGAGAGATCAACAACAATACAGTACTCCCCGTTTATAGTAAACTCGGTTATAAGAAATTTCGGTTACAGTAAAGGAAAGCACTGGTTCCCGGCGAAAGGTCTACTGTTTTATGACTAAATAGACCTCGGATAGTAGCAACTCGGTTATAATTATAAAAAACTGCTATAGTAAAGTTACTTTTGGTTCCCCACAGGACTGGCTCCTCGGTTACAATTAAAAAAAAAGTCCTCTTCCTGACCTTTGTAAATATGTCACCAATGTATGCGTCAGTCTCACCACTCCCCCCACCCACCCATAATAACAACTGGGTTATAATTAAAATTAAAAAAACTCCTATAGTAAAGTCATGCAATAAAATAAAAATTGTCCTCTTCTTGACCTTTGTAAATACGTCATCAATGTATATGTCACAGTCTCACTACTCCCTCTACCCACCTTCAACGAAACTGAAAGGCACTCAAAAACATGTTTCTTTCCCCTCATTACTTAGTGGAAAAAAATGAATCCGAAAAAATATATATATACAGCCGATTCCGCTTATAAGAAAACTCGCTTATAAGAAAACTCGCTTACAATGAAGCCAAAAAAATTTCCCTGCCGAACTTCTTCTTTCTTATCTATGATCAAAACTGGGATATAAGAAACTCGCTTATAAGAAAACTTGGTTATAAGCAAGCAATTTTTTTCTCCCATCCGCAATGGAAACTTGGATATAAGAAAATTATGTCATACAAGAGAGTTGGTTTGCAGTTCATTTTCTTATAAGCGAGTTCTATTTACTTATAAGCGAATTACCATTGACAACATTTTCTTAAAGACCCCCCAGATCATGAGTCAAGATCACGGGTTCCACCTGTTTTCCTTCTTATAGCTGGTACAAAATCTTGTTTTGACCAGGTTTGACTCCCATACAAATGCCCCCAAATTGAAAACGAAACATTTTAAAGAGCAGCCTCAATTTGAAGTTGGGGGAATTTGTATGTGGGTCACAGCTACCCAAAAAAACCCAAGGGATTTAATCGTGTTGGGTCAGTGTGTCTTTAATGAGTTGGACCTGAACTGAAAGGATGTTCCGAGAAAATTGAAGTCGTTCCAAAAAGGGAAAGTTTACATCAAACCAGTTGTGTCACAGACATTCTAAACAGTACAGGCACTAGATTACAAGACTAATTGAGTTGTTTTTGTTCCTTTATTCCATACTTTCCTTCAGTATTCTGTGCAAAATAAATGTTGAGCAGAAGAAAAAAATATGAGTACTTTTGTGTTGGTGGTAGAGAGACAAGGGAAAAAACTTCAAAATGTTTTCTTATATCTGAGTTTCGGATATAAGAAAACTTGGATAAACAAAACATCATCTCCCTTCGATTTTCTTATAACCGAGTTTTGCTGTATTTTGATTTTATGATGGGTTTATATTTAGTATTTTACGTTAGCTTTGACTTTGAAAAACGTCATCGGATAAGATAAAAAATACCATCAAAACTTTACTATATCCGAACATCGTTTATAAGAAAAACCTGTTATAGTAAAGGAAAAGCCTTGCTCCCCTGCACTTTACTATAAGCGGGGTGTACTGTACAACAATATTGTATTGCCCTTAGCTTACGGCAAAGCCCTTGTGGCGAGGGGGGCTACAATAGGCCTACTGGAGAGAGAGAGAGAGAGAGAGAGAGAGAGAACACCAGTACACCTCAATATCACAACAGTCATTTATCTCACACAAACTCACAAAGAGACACCAGACTTGTAAATGGACAGAAACACACTTACACTTAGTGAGAGTGTTAATTTTCCTGGAAAGAGGAGTACGTGTTTATTTCCTAGGCGCACTCTTTTTTTTCCTGGACTGAGGAGTGTTTTTTCCTAAGAAAATAACACACCCAGAATCAGTTTTTTTCCTAAAAAAACAACACCCAGGGAGTGGGGGTTTTCCTGAAGTCTATTTTTCCCAGCTACACCGGGAGGAAACTGCTTGGCGGGGCTGGGACTCGGCTGAGTAGTGGAGGATGTGGTCATTGAGGATCTAGCATTAGTTAAAAACAAACACTGAAAAAAACACCTTTAATTATACTTATCTGTAAGTTGTTAAAAAATCGGGACTTTACTTGTGTTGCACTGCCTCCGGGCATTGCCTCCAGAATCGTTCCCACCATCTTTATCAGTAGCCTATCTACTATATATAATGTCCCATATTTGTCAGTGTTCCACTGAGACCGGAGTACATGAAAAAAACAGCTGTGTTGACAAACAAAAGAGAAGAGAGAGAGAGAGAGAGAGAGAGAGAGAGAGAGAGAGAGAGAGAGAGAGAGAGAGAGAGAGAGAGAGAGAGAGAGAGAGAGAGAGAGACTGAGAGAACGGTTGGACGGACAGAAAAAATATTAAGTATCAGTACTCTAGGTATGTTTGTTTAAAAAAAATTAAAAAAAGCCGAAGAAAAATACATAATAACGTGCATCATCCTTAACTGGGACATCAGTAACAATTTTTGCCATTTTTATCAATATTGGTTCAGTAGTTTAGGCCTACCGCGGTAGATTAGTTTTAAGAAAAAATATTGTCACACAGACACACACACACACATAAACCATGCAGAAATCCCAATTTCATTGATTAGTAAAAGTCACCCCCCTTATAACTACACTTTATTTAGACCATTATTTCTATAACCGAACGTCATAACACAAAGCACCTTTTTATTTACAAAACAGTCACATCAATGACGGAAATCAAAATATTACGAGTGGAGGCGAAACACGAGAACGCAATCCGAATAACCACGTCGCTTTCGCTTCCATAATTATTTAACGGTTCGCCAATCGCCAACACCCAGTTTCGACAACTTATCGGTGCAGCAGTTTTGTTGTTTGGTTCCTTGTTGTTTCGCGTTGTGATTTTTTTCTCGGCTGCTCGCGACGCTTCACTAATCTCAAAGCAGACACTCCCGAAACCTACGCTTGAAAAATAAAACCCATCTTTAAGTACACTCCGTAGATAAGGGCCGATCTTGCATCACGCAACTACTGGTGACAATAAACGACTGGGTGGGCTCGCTGGAAGATGGTAAATCTCTTGATGCCGTCTATCTGGACCTGCAGAAGGCGTTCAACACGGTGTCGCATCGCCATCTCCTACATAAGCTGAAATCTTATGGGGTGGGAGGTAGCCTCTTGACATGGTTGGATGATTTCTTAAGAGAGAGAAGTCAAAAAGTCAATATTAATGGTTTTAATTCGGATTCAATAAAGGTAACCAGCGGAGTCCCTCAGGGTAGTGTCCTGGGGCCCGTCCTGTTTTGGTATTTTATAAATGATTTACCGGAGCAAGTGGAGTGCAAGGTTAAAATTTTTGCAGATGATACAAAGGCATATGCAAACGTAGATAACAGTGAAGAATCAAAACTAGAAGTACAAAGATGCATTGACAACTTGGTGGCATGGGCAGATACATGGCTAATGAAATTTAATAGTGAGAAATGTAAAGTTATGCACTTAGGTAAACAAAATCCCATGCATAAATACTCCATAAAGGAAGGTAAGGAAAGAAGAACGCTGGAAGTTACATCAGTTGAAAAGGATCTTGGGGTATTTGTAGACCAGGGTCTGTCTTTTGAGCCTCACATAAATAATAATGTACTAAAAGCAAACCGGATTTCAGGATTACTAGTCAGAACAATTACTAATAAGTCTAAAGATATTATGGTTCCTCTATTCAAAACTCTAGTAAGACCTGTTCTAGAGTATGGAATCCCAGTGTGGTGCCCACACCTAAGAAAGAATATTGATCTAGTTGAAGGGGTGCAGCAAAGGTTCTCAAAGAAAATTCAGGGCACAAGCAATATGAATTATCAGGAAAGACTGACGTACTTAAAACTACCAAGCCTAGAATACAGAAGACTTAGAGGTGATCTAATAGAAGTATACAAAATTCTCCGTGGTTTTTATGACTATACTACCACAAAACAATTACTAACTCTCTGTGAGGATGAAAGAACCCGCGGACATACTTTTAAACTAATAAAAAAAACTACTAATACTAAATTTGCACAACCTTTTTCACTAACCGTATTACTAACGCATGGAATAACCTTCCAAATGAAGCAGTAAATGCATCGTCACTAAATGCATTCAAGAACTCATTAGATCGATATTTTCAAAATATTGTGTATTCAGTAAATTTAAATAAATTAGACAAATAAAACACGACTGCCTAAGTAGTCGATCGGCAATGCCGATACAACATAAATAACAAAAAGAACCCATCTAGAGGGCAAAAGGCTGAAAAGCCTATAGTGCCATGATATGATATGATATGATTTGCATTTTGTTAACCCACATACTCATGCATTATAATATAATACGACGAGATCAGGCTGCATTAATTCTCTTACGATGTTTTCTACATCGTTTCGCATAGTTCACCCTCTTAGAGGGTCTGTCCCACGCGTAGGAATTTGTCGCGAATTAGGTCATCGCAGTCTTGTTTCGACGTAGAACGCCATTTCGAATTTGGTGACAAGACTTTTGATCGAAATAGTTTTGA
>CM065709.1:26848920-26869759 GCA_017654935.2 Phymorhynchus buccinoides | reverse complement strand
ATTACGACCCACTCCAAATTTACGACCAAATTTTTCCGCAAACATTTTGGAAGTCTTAAAATAGAGGTTTCTCTGTACCACAAAAAGGAATTTAAAAAAAAAAAAAAAAAAAAAAAATTTGGGGGGGGGGGAGAAGAGGGGGAGAAGGTGTGTAACCTGCTGAGCGCAGTGAAGGTAAAATTTTTTATTAAAATTTGCTCAGATAGCCTCCCCTGGCGAAGGTCCTGTATGGTTTTAAAACGTCCATGTCCGTCTTGAAGATGTGGCACAACTCGAACAGCACGATCCCCAAGCTGTACATGTCGCACTGGGGGGGGAAAAAATAACCTGCCACTCGCCACCAGTACAAAAATGTGAAAACAATAATAATTAGCATTTATAGAGCCTAATCTTAAAAAAAGCCCTTAGCACTTACAATAATTAATGAATAAACCAGCAAACAATATAAATGAAATAAACGACTAAAAATATATTGTACACACACGCACGGCACACACACACACACTAAACACAGACACACGCACACATATACACACCGATACGCACCACACACGCACGCACACACACACAAAAACACAAACACACACACACCCAACACTCACAACACACACGCACACACAAACACACGCGAATGGAAGGGGCACAGTACTTTGAACAGAAACTTGTCCCTTTATTTTAATCTTGTGGGTTTAAATCACACGTGGAATTTTTCTCTTTTTCAAACAGTAAGCATGGGTGCAACTCCCCCAAAATGGAAAAAAAAACCTGAAAGACCGGGGTCCAGGGGGTAAAATGTCCCCCCTGCAGCTGAAGCAAAAATTGACTTACATAGGCATTTCAGTTTGCTTTTTCCACAATTTACACAAATGCTTATTTTAAAGCGTTTGAAAAATACAACAGACACACAAAGATCTTGTTTGACAAATTAAAAAAAAAAACACACTCCCTTTTCTGTTAAAATTCAAAAACAGGAAATCCTTGTACACCAGGAAAATTTGCACCCATGTATAACCGTGTGTGGAGTGTGTGTGTGGTGTGTGTGTGACTGTGTGTGTGTTGTGTGTGTGTGTGTGTGTGTGTGTTGTGTGTGGTGTGTGAGCATGCATGTGCGTGCATACATGTGTGCTTGTGAGTGTGTTTGGCTATGTGTGTTGTGTGTGCACGCATATGTGTCTGTGTGTCTGTTGTGTGCATGTCTGTGCTGTCTTGTCATGCGTGCCTGCGACTACGTTGGTGTTGTGAGGGTGTGTTTCGTGTCATGTGTGTTAGGTTAAATGTGTGAGTCAGTAACCATGCGGCCATTCGGTTTGCTGTGGCTAACCGAAACGGGGATTCTCGCGTCGGTGTGAAACATAAATGTGTGTCCAGCAGTATGTATAGTAAAGCGGTAGTAAGTGTGTACGGTATTTCTGACATAGTAAGCGATGTGTAACCAATGTTAGATGCTATAGAAGTGTGTATGTGTGTCTATTTGAATGGACGAGAGAGAAGTTGCCTTTGTATGATGCGCTAAGTCCGTTCCCTGGTTCGCGTTGTCACTCTTTACGAATGACCTACCGTTTTTGCTTTGTCTGCTTGAGGAAAGTAATTGCAATTAGTAAAGCGCTTTGTCCGTGCTCATCCTGAAGCTTAAAGCGCTATATAATTTCGATTAACCTATTATTTATTATTATCATATATCTGCTATAGAAGTGCGCTCGCTGAAACTTTATCAAGCTCCACAAAGGGCTTATTAGACTAACCATATTCTTCTAGGTACCCCACTGCTCACGAGCCTCAACCCGTAGGCCATTTCAAACCGGCAAACAACGGAATTGATACAACTCACCTCACACACACATGGTGTTTTGAGAGCAGACTCCTTAAAAATTGAGCAAATAACACTGCAATAAGGACAGGGCGCATCCAGGGAACTGCCCCATTGGCCCTCGGCGACCCGGGCCTTACAGGCTCCCAGAGACACCCCCATCAACAGAATTATACTGTTCTAACTGGCGGAAATCTTAAACAATGCCACTCACACACACATACATGGCCTGCACAGCTAATTCTGAACCTGCAAATCCGTGACCTACAACCACGCGCTGCCATAGATTCGCACCCACACACACTTGAAGACATCACGTCACACACCACACATTGCTGTGCAAACTCCTCTAAAAAATGAAAAAAAAAACCTGAAAGGCAGGAGTCCAAGGGCCTGCAGACAGAAGCCTCTGTCGGACTAGCGCGTTCGATACCAGCGGTGGCTACAGTAGCCCCAATAATAGAATTTCTGTTTCCTGGGAAAATTGACATACAAAAGTCGGAAATCTCCGTAATATACACAACGAATCATAGTTGCACCACACCACACAATGAGTCGACACACTCACATGGGCAAGGCTAACTCTCAATATTTTTTTCCTTTCCTTAAAACTGAAAGGCAGGGCCTCCCTCCAGGGCTTCAGGTTTTTTTTTTTTCAAGGGGCAGAAAGCGCCGATGCGCCCCATGAATAGAATTTATGTGTTTCGGAAAATTGAACAAAACTGAAATCTGTGTAAAACGCACATAGTTGCACCCACACACACGCATGCATGCACACAGTGAACAGACACTGGTTAACAGTTCACACTACTCTAGCCCTCCACACAAAAAATCAATAAAAAATCTATTCATAATGTGTTTCAACACTGTCGATACAGTGGAACCTTACCTTATCAAGCACTTCATAAATCATCCAAAATGACAGGTATTTATTTTAATGGCGTCAACCCCCACGACGACGCAATGGCTTCTTATAAGGCGAAGGGGTCCTATAATGCGGACAGGGGGTACGGGTCTTATAAAGCGCGATTCCGAGCTAATTTTCTAATAACTTACAAAGCAAGCGGCAAATGTCCTTCCTGCCGAGCAAAGATAGCGTCTATAAAATGCGGACGGCGAGTCTTTATCCTTAGAGATGCGAGAAGGTCCTTATGTGTCGGAGGAGCCCGGAGTCTAATATCAACGGGCACGGTCTATTATAAGCGGAGGGTTTAACTGTAATAAGACATTAATATTTATATATATTAGACACACAAACCCTCTGATTATCATACAATGCTCCCTCAAGGCAGAAGGCAACACCCCAAAGAACTTCGCAACCTTGCAGTCATCATCGTACACGGCTATGCCTTCAATGCGAGCCGACCTCCGGGAGCCCAGCCGTAGCGAATTGAGGTTAGCCCACACCCCATACTAGGGCCGTGGAGAACGGCAAGGAAGAAAACCCTTCCACAAAAGAATAACACATCATACAATGAACAGCTAAAACCTTGACAACCAAAAGCGAAGCCTGCTGATTTGCAAAATTCAAGCCCACTCTCTACTGACTGTGGAATCTCATACTTCGGCACTGCTTAGCACATGCCCACTAATAATGTCCACACACACTCAAAAAGTGTAAACTACCATAGTAGACAAATCGCGTCCCACATATAAAAGTACCTCTACTCTCTCTCATTCTACTAGGAAGAATAGGCTATGCCCCTAAAATCTTAATCCTTGTCTAAATATGGGTTTCCGTAGCTTCAGCTGTTTTACTCTAACTCTTCATCTCTCTCTCTCTGCTCTCTACTTCTCTCTTCTCTCCTCTCTCAATAGAATAGGCTTTGCCATAAAATCTTAATATCCATTGGTAAAAAAAAATCTGTGCATTCAGTGTTCTCTCTCTTCTCCTCTCTGCCAAGTAGAATAGGCTTTAGCCTAAACTCTTAATCTTAGCCTTTAAAAATTTAAAAAGTTAGCTATCACGTGTTCAAATGACTCTCCTCTCTCTCTTTCTCTCACTCCTCCTCTTTCTTAATCTCTCTCATCTCTCTATCTTCTCCTCTCTCTCACTCTCTCTTCTTTCTCTTACTATGTCTCTCTCTTTCATCTCTCTCTTCTTTTTTTACTACCACTAACTCTACTACTTAGATTCTCTCTCTTACACCCGTCTCGCCATGAAGGTGAGCCCTGAAGGGAGAGGTCTGGTATTTTTTCTGGCCATCCTCCCCCCCCACCATAACAAGGCACCAGATCTTTTACTCTCCGCGCCCGGCCAACCGTATTCACCCTCAACAATCATGAGAAAAATGCTTCCTCGGCCTGCACCCAGAACGCACCACCATACCCAATTGTGACTCCAGCCACCACGTAAATCAAAAGAAGGGAAGATCCAGCGAAAAGTATGTAACTATCATTACAGAGCGCCTGTTTTGTCTTAAGGGCATGATAAGGGTGGTTATAGATCCGCATCTAGGCGCGCTAGGAAGTCTATTGCTAGGTCCGATCTCATGTCGAACTACGGAAGAGAACATACGATTAGTGAAGCCGGAAAGTGCAACTTCTTGTGAAACCTGGTGAACTATTAGTCCGCCGTTTGTATGGCTACTGCTGGGAAGGACCTACCCAGACAGCTATGGCCTATGAGTTCGTTCATTTACAACTCCTGGACCCCCAAAACTTTTTTACCTGTCTTTAAAGGCGTATATAAGAAAGGCCGACCTATGCCGCCGCGGATCGGGCGCATGCGGTCAAAGTTCAGCTTACACAAAAAAATAGTTGCGACATTTATATTTGGCCGTGCAAAATCACAGAGGCACTTTGGAACAAGCAATTTGTTTAAGATCTTAAAACTTAGTACTTAAATTCCATTGCCTCAGTCGTTTGGGTTGTTTCTTTCTTTTTCTTGTTTTTTTTTTTTTTATTTTTTTTATTTTTTCTAGTTGGTTTTTTTTTCTTTTTTTTTTTTTTTTCACTCCAAATCGACGTTTTTCACAGTGTATTTTCACCTTCATTACATCCTTCCAGCTTTTTTTTTTTTTTTAAAAAAAAAATGCTGGGTATTGAACTCTTTTTTCATATGCAAATTCCAACAAAACACACAGAAACATTGACCTTTCAAAAGTGGTTTCCGCTCAGCCGAAACTGAAAGAAGTTAAACATCATGGCAAAACAATAACAAATAGATTACAGCCCAATTGAAAAAAAAAACACATCACAATAAATTTACTCCAACAATATAACAAAAACCTCACAAACTTTACGCCACCCGAAAGGCAGTTGACGGTGTTGCGCCAAGGAGTTACCTGCCACTCAAATTTTAAAGACTGATAATAATTCCAATAAGCTAATTAAAATTTAACGAAGCCAAACAAAACAACCACACAAAAAAAACGTATAGCTAAAACAAAAAAAAGAAGGAAAAAAAATAAGCGTGGTAGGGTTCTATTTACGCTGCCAAATGCCCATGCGCTTAATCTTTTGCTTATTTCTTTTAAATTCATTCAGCGCCGACGAGTTTTTTTTCACATCTAATATGTTGTGCAATCTATACTCGATCTTCAAGTAGGATTATTCCATGCATAAAGAAGGCCTGCGAAGCGTGCAGTGTTAAGTTCACATATGCTCCCTGGCTCTTTCCCCAGGTCGCAACCCATATTGACTTGAGACGTAAAACGTCCACGGTTCAAATCTATTTACGGATTACGCTCTGTGAAGCGAGACGTTGTGCGCAATTACTTGATTGGCGGTGCCCATAGCTCGATGGCAGGTTTCAACCGAAGGCGTGGTCCCCGCCTACAAGCCCTAATCTGTATTAATAAAAAAAACTGCCCCCTCCAGTAATTGTTCCCACCATATTTGTTTTTTAAAATGTCCCATATGTGTCTGATTCAAGATGACGTAAAACTCCATTTTCTCTCTCTGGAAGCAATCTCATTCAGTAAAGTTTTTCACACGACTTACCTGTCAGTGTGCGTCAACTCTGCTATCAATATTTATTCCTCGCCTGGCAGTCACCACAGCCGATGAAGTATTATCAGACGGCGTGGTTTACTTGCCTACACCATATCTCTATATATTGATTACAAAAACTCATAGCGGACTTTACTAGCCCGTTGTTACGACACTGCCCCTTCCAGGCCCCATCTGCAGCCAGTATTGCTATCACACCATAATATTTGTACTCTTACAATATGTCCCCATATGCGTTCTATGACCGAGTGACTGACGACTAAAACCTCTATTTTTCATTCATCGTGCTATATTTTTGTGTGGGTCCGTGTATGATGTGACTGTTCACCGCCTCTATTGTGCATGCGTGCCCTTTTGACGGACTTTGCTAGAGAATTGTGCTACTTTTTGTATTTTTTAGTGAAACAATCAATTCTCATCACTTGCTGTGTACAAAGAATCATTCTAAAAGGGTAAGATGGATTCACTTAAGAGCTCGGCGAACAGTGGAGGCGTCATCCAAAAACTCAGACTGGAACTTGAACGGAGAATTCAACTGGCCTATCAACGTGTAAAATGTGTTGTACTTGTTTAAAAGGGACAATAACCAGTGTTTCTGTCCTCACTACTCATATAGGGAAAAGAGAGACGGATGCTTATCTTCCCCTATACAGTCTTTCTTGCTCGCCTGTATCAACAGTTCATCCCACTACACATCAACTACCACATGCAATGGTTCTCTCTTGGCAGTAGAGGCTCAGGATTTGGCCAAACCCATTGCGAGATCTACCGCAGGGAATGCATTATAAACGCACAACATTAATCATGCTCATACGCTCATCAATAACATTCAAAGCATATATTCATGGGTGCAACTACACAAAATGAAAAAAAAAATATCCCTGAAAGGACAGGCGCCTTCATCAGGGGTTAATCTGCTATAATCCCCCTGCAGCTAAAGAAAAAAAATTGATTTATGAAGGTATTTTAGTTTGCTTTTCCAAAATTTATACAAATGCTTATTTCAAAATGTTTGAAAAATACAGTAGACACACACATATATTCTTGTTTGACAAATTTTAAAAAAATAGGCAAATTCCTTTTCTGGTAACATTCAAAAACAGGAAATCCTTGTAGTACACAGGAAAAGTTGCACACCATGTATACTGCATGGTCATGGTGAAATTATAGAAAGCACAATTTGCGAAGAACAACGGAAGATAGTTAGCTGCATGCGTGGTTTGTTTCTCTAAATATTGTTGTCCCTAGCTCAGAAAGGTCATAGGCTTTCTCTGAAATCGTTTCATTCAAGGATCATTTCGATCCAGCTTTTCCCCTGTGGGGCATACCGAACTTGGGTCTTTTGTACAAATATGTTCCCCCACTTCTGGAAGTTCTGTGCTTGCCAACTTCCTCTAATCTGCCCACTCTCTTTGACTGAGCTTCTGCCTTTTCCCTTTACTTCACTATCATCTAGCTATCTTTCTGACTTATTGGCCCCCATTCTCCTGCCTTTTATATTCACAAGTAAATCTTCCAAATAATTTTTCTCCTTTGAGCTCCTCCGAAATCGGAACGGCCTAACTTAAGAAACAGGCCCATCATGTCTATCTTCGGCTGGAAAAAATTATTATCTTTGTAAGAGTTTCAAGAACAAAGACAGGAGAATGAACCAGTAATTTAGGCTCCCCCTGTGGGGATACCGGGGGGTCTTTTGTATAAATAGTTCCCCCACCTTCTGGAAGTTCTGTGCTTGTAACTTCCTCTAATCTGTCACTCTCTTTGACTCTGCCTTTTCCCTTTGCTAACTCACCGTCATCTGCTATCTTTCTGCCTTACCGGGTCCATTCTCCTGCCTTTTTTCAAGAAACACTTTCAAAAAGATTTCCTCCAGCCGAAGTCGGACTTGCTGGGCCGAACTATTTTTTAGTTAGGCGCATAATGGCAGCATGACGCATCTGCAGTAAAGTTCTATGGATTGACTGCAACATTTGAACATTTGTGGAGTGGGGGTGTGAGGCTCCGTAGAGGACAATGACGTGAACTAAGATGGATAGAACAAAATAATATGAAATAGTGAGGCTGAAAGAGAGGATATGGTGAAATGAATCGGGGGAAAGAACTTCTCATAATTTTAACCAAAGTAAAACTGAGTTAATTACGAGAAGTTCCTTCCCCCGATTCATTTCACTAAGATGGATGGGTTTCCATTATGGGCACGCAACTACAGTCGACCCCCGCCTAACGGGCACCTCAGTATCGTGGACACCCCGGTAATCCGGACACTTCTACTCAGTCTCTTCTCATTTAGTACGAAAAAAAGGTCTCTCCAGTTTCATGACCACACCTCGCAGGGCCCCCAATTGTCCCGCAAAACAAGGGGTCCCAGGGACTCCTTCACTTACAGCATAGAGGGTCCTAGAGGCGGGATGGAGGGTCCCAGTGGCATTGCGAATGCTGAAAATAATTTTTCTAGAGAATCCCTGGGACCCCCTGCACATTCTTTTAGAGGGTCCTGTAGAATGGTAGTGCTTCATAGACCCCCAAATGGGGGTCCCTGGGAGCCCTGCCTCGCAATTACGGACAGTTTTGGCCAGTCTGTAGGGTGGTCGCTATACCGAGGTTCCACTGTAACTAGGGACAACAGGCGGAACAGCGAGGCCAGGAGAGAGTAGAACGAAATATACAAAAGAGAATAATTCCATTAATGGGGCACCCTGACGGATACGTTTTTTGCAAGAAATACGTCGAGATCACCAGAAAGACAGCCTTTTCAAAGATCGGAACATTCCCTTTGCTCTGGTTTCCTATAAATCAAACCGTCAAAACGGTGAGTCCTCTTTAGCGGAGTTGCCGGAGAGAGAAGAAATTTTGGACGGGGTGGATGGAGGACACTCCAGTGGTTGAAGCTTTTTCTTCTTTGTAGTGCAGTAAAAAAAGAAAAGAAATTGAGCTATTTCTTTTGTTGTGAGCGAAACTCTTTTGGTCAACTGTAAATAAAAAGGCTTGTATTGTGGAAATTTCGTGACTTGGTCTAAGCTACTCAGGCGGCCATTAGAAAAGAGAAGGCACTGGAAGAATTTGACTTCCAGCACCTCCGCCAAGGAGGAATCGCTGATCTGACGGTTTGATTTCTAGGAAACCAGAGCAAAGTGAGTGTTGCGATCTCTGTAAAGGGTGCTTTCCTGGTGATATCGATGTGTTTCTTGCAAAAACTCATCCGTCAGGGTGCCCCTTTAATGACACACACATTTTCCATCACCAAAGCCAACACTGCCTAGCTCTGTGAAGATAAAAATAAAATACCTAAGAACCAACCCTGTCATTAGATGTATGGATCAGGGCTCCCAGGGACCCCCATTTTGGGGGGTCTATGAAGCACTAAAATTCTAAAGGACCCTCTAAAAGAATGTGCAGGGGGGTCCCAGGAATGCACTACGGGACACCATGTATGTGAAAGGGAGGGAGGGAGGGAGGGGGGGGGGGGAACTACTACTAAGCTTACTTCTACTACTACTACTACTACTACTTTTCGTTACTGCGACGGACGATGTTCTGCTACTACTACTTGCTACTACTACTACTACTCCTCCTGCTACTACTATTACTACTACTACTACTACTAAGCTTACTTCTACTACTACTACTACTACTACTACTGCTACTTCTTCTTCTTTTTGTACTCCTCCTCCTCCTACTACTACTTCTTTTTCTCCTCCTCTTCCACCCTACTACTACTACTACTACTACTACTTCTGACCCAGTGTGGGTTGACGAAGGCCAGCAGTAAGCTGACCGAAAATTTCCCAAGTATGTTTTCTTTCCTTTCCTTTTCTGTCCCCTTTAGTTTTTCATTAACTCTGAGAAGGAACTAGGCTTAACATCATCATACTACTAGTAGTACTACTGCTTCTACTATTACTACTACTACTACTAGTAGTGCTGTTGCTACTACTACTACTACTTCTACTGCTACTATTACTACAAGTACAACTGATGATGATGATGATGACGACGGTGTTGACAAAAAACCCAGAAATGGTATGATGAAAGCTCACTTGTATTACCGTTGTTGTCCCCCATCGCAGTATCACCGCGTCCGTTTCTGTCCCAAACAGATATGTGTGTGTGTGTGTGTGTGTGTGTGTGTGTGTGTGAGAGAGAGAGAGAGAGAGAGAGAGAGAGAGAGAGAGAGAGAGAGAGAGAGAGAGAGAGAGAGAGAGAGGGAGAGAGAGTGAGAGAGGGAGAGAGAGTTGAGAGAGAGAGAGAGAGAGAGAGAGAGAGAGAGAGAGAGAGAGAGAGAGAGATAGACAGGGAGAGAGAGAAAGAGAGAGAGAGAGAGAGAGTGAGTGAGAGGGAGAGAGAGTGGGAGAGGGAGAGAGAGTTGGAGAGAGAGAGAGAGAGAGAGACAGGGAGAGAGAAAGAGAGAGAGTGAGTGAGAGAGAGAGAGAGAGAGGAGGGAGAAGAGAGAGAGAGAGAGAGAGAGAGAGAGAGAGAGTGAGAGAGAGAGAGGGAGAGAGAGTGGGAGAGAGAGAGAGAGAGAGACAGAGAGAGAGGGAGAGAGTGAGAAAGAGAGAGAGGGGGGGGAGAGACGGGGAGAAAGAGAGTGTGTGATCTACTTTAACGTTGGCATTTTCTCGGGAAATCGAAGGCATACATTGTTCAAACTTTGCACACATATATAGATGTCTATGCAAGCTTTCAAACAGTGAATGATTTGAATAATTAAATACTTAAAACAACACTGTAAACAGATAACAAACATATAACATTTTACATTAGTGCGTTAGAGAGTATTCAACAGGCAACTCATCAACACTGAAAGCCTCGAAAGCTCATTGGTAGAGTGTCTGTCTGTCATGGCAATGGTTCCAGGTCCGATTCTAGGCACGAGCACTTTTTTTAATATTTTTTTTTTAATACGTTGTATCCATTAACGAAAGTTTCATTTATACTTTAAAATGTTACTGGCAATCTTGTACTTTAGACACCCCCTCAATCTTTGTTGTTGTCCCACATGTTCCTGTTCGAGTGAGCCTTGAAGGCTTTGCCTCTTGTACTTTTGTACTTCCAAGATATTAATAGGGCCAAAACTTAAAAACGGAGGTATATTGGAATGGGAACGAAGTCTTGTGTGTTTCTCTGTCTGCCTCTCTAAAGGCTTCAAAGATCACAGACGTAGAGTCGCAAACATTTTTAGACACACTTGGCTTTGATTTCGTTGTTTAGATGAACAAAAATAAAATGCCATAAATGCAGCGAAAGGCCGAATTTTTTGGATTTCTATCTTGTTTAAAAAAAATAATAAAACGATGCGCAGAAATTGAACAAAATCGTCTGCTAATACAAGACTAGATTTCGATGCTCAGAAATTGAACAAAATCGTCTGCTAATACGAGACTAGACTTCGATGCTCAAAAATTGAACAAAATCGTCTGCTAATACGAGACTTTGACTAAACTAGGAAATGACGACACAGAACTTGAAGCAAAGAAAGTACAATAAATAATGTCCACGCGCTTGTCTCGGGCGCATGAACTCCACACACATGAGTCAAACTGTGTACATAACATTGAAGCTAAAAGAGAGAAGATGATAGTGTAGGTCGGTATGTAGTGAAAATAGGGGATCGCTCAATAATTATGTTTGCTAAAATTGATTTTTTGGTTTTGTTGCATTGGTTATAGTACCCCAAGCCTTAAAAAAAAGGGTTCAAATTTTCCGAGTCCCCTGCCCTCTTTGGGGGTGGGGGTGGGGGTGTCGAATGAAAATCTGTTTAACGTCCTCCGGTCTATAACAGACACATATGGGACATTATTAGATATAAAGATGATGGAAACGATGCTGGAGGCAGTGCAACACCAGTAAAGTCCATAATTTTTAACAATACAGATAAGTATAATTAAAGGGGGGCAATCCGGCCTATGAAAACCTTATATACCGGACGATCAATTTTAATTTGCCTTTTTCTTGGCAACAGGTTGGTCAATTTTTATATTTTTAAAGGTTCTGAGTGAGAGGAAAGATCCCCTGTACCCAGGTTCGAACTCGGGTTTATTGTATACGAGGCGAACGCGTTACCTCTGTGCCACTTTACACCTCAACCATCTCTTCCAGATTCTGTTACAATCAACAACACTCCTGTCTCTCTGTCCCCCTCTGTTCGCAGTCTCGTTAGATCAGACCCTCTCCCTCCAACAACATGTCTCAAATGTTTGTCGATCTGCATACCTTCAGCTCCGCAAAATAAGTTCTGTTCGCCACTATCTATCTACTGACGCCACGAAAACTTTGGTCTGTGCTTTTGTTTTGTCTAAAATCGATTACTGCAACTCTCTCCTTGCTGGCCTCCCAAAGTATCTTCTCAGTCGCCTCCAAAGAATTCAAAACAATGCTGCCCGATTAGTCCTTAAGTTTTCTAAGTATGAACATGTCACGCCACTTTTGCACTCTCTGCACTGGTTAAAAATCTCTGATAGGATTGACTATAAACTCTCCACTCTTTCCTTCACTGTCATCTCTGGTTCTGCCCCTGATTACCTGTCTGACCTACTTCATCTCTACACACCTTCTCGTGTCCTCCGCTCTTCCTCTGACACTCGCCTCCTGCAACCAGCCACTGTCAAAACCAAAACCTATGGTGAAAGGTCCTTTTCGTTCCAGGCTCCATCTGTGTGGAACAACTTACCCCTGTCTCTCAGACACTCTGACTCTCTGGACGCGTTCAAGGCCGGTCTAAAAACTCATCTCTTTTCTAAGTTGTAGCTGACATGCATAGGTTGATTGTGCAGTGTGGACATTGAGTGGTGTGTGTGTGTGTGTGTGTGTGTGTGTGTGTGTGTGTGTGTGTGTGTGCGTGCGTGCGCGCGTGCGTGCGTGCGTGCGCGCGTGCGTGCGTGTGCGTGCAATGTGTGTGTGTGTGTGTGTGTGTGTAGGCAGTGTGTGTGCTGATTGTGCCGTATGGAAATTGAGTGGTGCGTGCGCGCGCGCGTGTGTGTGTGTGTGTGTGTGTGTGTGTGCATGCAGCGTGTATGTGTGTGTGACGCCCCCCCCCCCCCCCCCCCCCGCTCACCCTCCTTCCCACCCTCTCCCCTTCGTCCTTTTGTGTGTGTGTGTGTGTCAGTGTGTGTGTGTGTGTGAATGGGAATGTTTATAGTTTTATTTCTTTGTAAAGCGCCATGAATAGAATTTTCTAGATATGTGCGCTTTATAAGTGCCAATTATTAAATTATTATTACCCAACCCAATAATAAATGCAACACACGACAATACATTGAAAGCCAATAACAACAAAATACTACCCAACCCAACACTATACAGCACACTAAACTACACTACACTGCTTTGCACTGCACTACATTACACAGGGTTTCTGAAAAACGTACAGATTGTGCGTATTTACGCAGTAGAGCTCTCAAGTCACCCCCTAGAATCTGAAACTGTGCATGAGATTTACCCAAGTTTAAAATCTCATTTAGGGGGGTGAGATGACACATTAAAATGATGATGCGTGCGTGAACACAACCGTTACTTATCAGTAAATTAATGACGTTCTTCGTATCTAAATCATCTGCTAGTATAGGCTTTTCAAGTTGTCTAGGCTATATCACAAATGGTCTAGGCTAGATCTAAAAAATATACTGGATCACGCAGAAATCCCAATTCGTTAAAAACTGATTGCGCATGGGGTGGGGGTGGGGGGAGCAGGAAGGAGCAGGGGATGGAGCTTCTCTCACGTTTTCGCCGTTACCCCTTAAAATGTGTAACTGGGGGTGAAAATACCCGTTAAAATTATAAACAGGGGGTGAGAGTATCCCTCAAGAGTGGAAAAGATCAGAAGCCTTGAATTACACTGCAATACGACCAAATACAATGCAATGCAATACAACACAACACAATGCAATGCAATACAGTACAACACAACACAACACAAAACAACAAAATACTACCCAACCCAAATACTACACTTCACTACACTACACCACACATTATACTGCAATACGACGAAATGCAATGCAATGCAATACAGCACAACACAACCCAACCCAACCCAAAACAACAAAATACTACCCAAACCAAATACTACACAGCACACTACACTACACCACACCACACTACACTACACCACATATTATACTGCAATACGACGAAATGCAATGCAATGCAATACAGCACAACACAACCCAAAACAACAAAATACTACCCAAACCAAATACTACACAGCACACTACACTACACCACAACACACTACACTACACCACACATTATACTGCAATACGACGAAATACAATGCAATGCAATACAGCACAACACAACCCAAAACAACAAAATACTACCCAAACCAAATACTACACAGCACACTACACTACACCACAACACACTACACTACACCACACATTATACTGCAATACGACGAAATGCAATGCAATGCAATACAGCACAACACAACCCAAAACAACAAAATACTACCCAAACCAAATACTACACAGCACACTACACTACACCACAACACACTACACTACACCACACATTATACTGCAATACGACGAAATACAATGCAATGCAATACAGCACAACCCAACCCAACACAACAAAATACTACCCAAACCAAATACTACACAGCACACTACACTACACCACACTTCACTACACTACACCACACATTATACTGCAATACGACGAAATGCAATGCAATGCAATACAGCACAACACAACCCAACACAACAAAATACTACCCAAACCAAATACTACATAGCACACTACACTACACCACACTTCACTACACTACACCACACATTATACTGCAATACGACGAAATGCAATGCAATGCAATACAGCACAACACAACCCAACACAACAAAATACTACCCAAACCAAATACTACATAGCACACTACACTACACCACACCACACATTATAGTGCAATGCGACGCAATGCAATACAGCACAACACAGCATAATGCAATGCAATACAGTACAACACAACACCACAAAACAACAAAATACTACCCAACCCAAATACTACACAGCACAACGCAATACAATGCAATGTAACAACATGACATACAGAGGTTGGTGGTGTAAAACTTGTTGGCATGGTGGGTAGTAGTTGTTAAATGTTCATAAAATGCAGAGGATGGTGGTGTGAAACTTATTGGCATGGTGGGTAGTTGTTACTAAATGTTCATAAAATGCAGAGGTTGGTGGTTTGAAACTTGTTGGCATGGTGGGTAGTTGTTGTTAAATGTTCATAAAATGCAGAGGTTGGGGGTTTGTGTTGGTATGGTGGATAGTAGTTGTTAAATGTTCATAAAATTCAGAGGATGGTGGTTTGAAACTTGTTGGCATGGTGGGTAGTGTTGTTAAATGTTCATAAAATGCAGAGGGTGGTTTGAAACGTGTTGGCATGGTGGGTAGTTGTTGTTAAATGTTCATAAAATACAACTACCCACCATGCCAACAAGTTTCAAACCACCAACCTCTGCATTTTATGAACATTTAACAACAACTACCCACCATGCCAACAAGTTTCAAACCACCAACCTCTGAATTTTATGAACATTTAACAACAACTACCCACCATACCAACAAGTTTCAAACCACCAACCTCTGCATTTTATGAACATTTAACAACTACCCACCATACCAACAAGTTTCAAACCACCAACCTCTGCATTTTATGAACATTTAACAACTACCCACCATACCAACAAGTTTCAAACCACCATCCTCTCAACTGAGTCACAATTTACTCGAAGGAAAATTACAGAGGCCATAGAGATAAGGGAAAGGAGACCTAGCATCAACAGGGATCTAGGTTATGACCTGGCCCCCATTTACAATCCTCTCCTGAACAGTACTCACTCCACAAATGACAACTCAGTGAACAACACCGACATCTCCCACCACAGCCAGTCAGTCAAGGTTGATAAAGGCAAGCAGTAGCTTTGCCGAAAATTACCTATGGTATTTTATTTTCATTTCTTTTCTTTATTTATTCAAATGACTGTGAGCAAGAACAACACGAAATATGACTACCCCACGATCGGAAAGCATCTTTACTCTACTCTCTAAGGATTGGGTGGTGTTGTAGTTTATAAACTGCCCCCCCATGTTCACGACTCTCAATCTCGAAGTCTGGTTCACGCCAAGGAAAGCTGCACATAAAACAGCCTTACTTATTTAATCTCTCATAACCCACATTCATAAAAGCTTGATCCACAAAGTGACACCCTAAGCCCCCTCTCTCACCACTACATCCAACTTACTTAAAACAAATAACATATAATAATTGTATGTAACGAGACCATTTGGCACAAATGGATAAAGATAAAAGTCATCAAGGGTAGGGAAAGACGGTGGAGAGGGGGGAGAAGGGGGGGAGGAATCTAACGCAAGTTATTGCACCATTCAAAAAGCACCCACACACAAGTACAGTTGCCATGAAAACAGGCTTTAAAGTCCAGTTTTACTTACTAATTCACATTCTCTTCTGGCAACATTGTTTAAAAAGAAAAGCTCATCAGCTGTGGCTATGCCCCCCCCAAAAAAAAAAAAAAAAAAAGTAAAAAGAAAGAAAGAAAAAAAACACTTAACAAGTCTGGAATAGCAAAATAATGATGCTCTTTTAACTGATCGATGACTGTGATTACAACAATGATGATGATGATGATGAGGAGGTTAATGATCTTGATGAATTCCTTGGCAAGGTCTTGTCTCGTGGCTAATTACACATGACACACAAAGAAGGGCTGCATTGGCTTCCCCCCTTTTCATAAAACGCATCAAGGTCCCACAGACTGCGGAGAAACAGACACCCGCAGTCTTCGCAAGAAACTTCTGAGGTCGCTCTCCAAAGCCACGTCCATGGAAATGAAACGAAAGACACTTGACCAGAACGTGTCCAGTACGCATAGACTGCACTCAAGTCCACAACACAACACAACAGTCATAATACGACCGACACGGTCGGAGCTTACGGGAAAAGCGGACATTTCTATACACGCTTCACTGTGACCGCAACCGAAAATCCTCCATCACCTACAGCTTGTGGCACGCTCGGTGCTACATGGGCAGGACACCACTTTCTGACATGGTCTCATCATTTTCCTGAGCATTTTCTTGAGCGATGCTAATCACGCTCTCCGAGCCCCTCACAGATCCTCGACTTCAGCAGACTCCTCCAACGTCGTCGACTCCACACTGAGATCGCTAACATCACTAACATCTGAGGACGTATCGCTCACATCGGACTCTTCGCCTGCCTTTGCTACTGCTGCTCCTCCTCCTTCTCCTCCGTCTTCCGCTGCACCACCACCACCACCACCGCCTTCGGACTCTTTCCCTGCCGCTTCCTGCGAAGGTGCTGGCTTCTCCTCGTCCTCCTCCCTCTGCCAGGGTATCTGCGAGGAGTGCCCGTGTGCTTGATAGCGCCGGTACAAAGAGATTCCGACAGCCGTCGTCAACGCGATTACCGGTATTGCGATTATGATGCCCTTGATGATGTTCAAGACATCGACGCCGCCGCTGCCATCTCCTCCCCCGCCTCCTCCCCCGCCTCCTCCCCCGCCGCCATCACCCCCCTTTCCGCCCCCCGTTGTGACGTCGTTAACTGCAACAATTTGTGTAGGGGGGGGGGGGGGGGGGGGGTAGTTCCGTGTTAGCCACACACAAAAAAGCCTAAATGTCACAAAGAGTGATCACTCCGCAGCCTACCCAACCTTGCAAAGAATGAAGCCAACTTATTGTAACAGAGGCAGTGAGTGAGTTTACAATGATCCACCAGGGTGGGAGTAAAAACAACAACCGGCTTCAGTCAGCTGCGGAGTAATCACTCTTTGTATATTCAGGTGTTACCTAAATAAATTAAATTGTCAGGTTAGGAAAGAACGTACTTGAAAATAACTTAGGAGGATAGGTCTCCATTAAAAGGCACACACATTCCCCCCATCAAAGCAAGCACTGCCTGGTTCAGTGAAGATAAAAGGTCTGTGTACACGTTAACATTATTCACAAAATATCACCATTGCCCCCTTGGCAACGCAGTGAGCTGTAAGTCATAGTATGTGTTACCATGGGGGACACTGAAATTACGTCATCATTGAAAATTCGTCATTGGGGAAATGACAATAACTATGGCCTGTGATTGCAGTGTAAAACGATTATGTAATTGTAAAGGCTATTTTGTTATACAGCAAATTCTAGTAGGTTCATGTTTCGATTAATAATCAGTTTCCTTTCATAATGTATCAATGTGCAAGATCAAAATAGCTCACGACTTTCTAACTTGGAGAACTATATTATTTGTGGATGAGTGGGATTTTCTTGCTATGGTGAAGTGGTTAGTATTATTTTAGATCTGCATGCATGGCCGTCTCGCTTCTTCGTTGCGTGTTTGATTATCATCTGAAAGAGGTAAAATATCGGTATATATCCGTTATTAGGATTTGCGAGTGTGATATTGCTTTTATCCTATCTCTCGTGGCTTGCTGTTTATCACCCTCAGAGGGTGATAAACAGCAAGCCACGAGAGATAGGATAAAAGCAATATATCTCTCGTGGCTGCTGTTTATCACCCTTTACCCTCAGAAACCTGACACCCACCTATAGCACTGGAGTTAGACGGCGTTTTGTTCCCGGGAATTCCCCTCTACACACTTTGTAGCACTTACTCGTACCGGCACAATTGGGGATTCACCATTACTACTGACTGTCAGATCACGTTCATTCCCTCTGCTTTGCTTGCACACCAGTGTGGGATCGCTGGAGAGTTCAAGGTCACTGCCATCGATGTTGACGTTCGTCTGTGCATCTGATTGGCTGTACTGGTCGTTGACCTCGCGCTGACCTCGATGTGACCCCATGTCTTCACCCCAGCACGCCTCCACCTCGACTGCTGCAGCTGCACCCTGTTCCGATTGGCTGGTTCTCTTGGTGACGTAGGGGGTTCCCCATATCTTCTTTCTGTGCGTGTCGTCTGCTTCTGTTGTTGTCTGCTCCAACTGTTGCAGTGACAGTACTTTCTTGTTGTTTATATGTCGTCGATTCTCTTGTACGTTCACTAACCACCATTCGACCTCGGACAAAGCAAGCAGTTTTGTTTTCTAGTTTTGCTTTCCTGATGACTTCTGCTTGCCTGCGGGTCAGATTGTTCGCTAATTTCACTCCTTTCTTATTTTCCAGCTCCTGACGATAACCACGATCGCGTAGCAGACTCATTTTGCTTTGCCAGTCACGAAATTTGACGATCATTGCTTGGGGTTCTCCCCTCCTTGCCTGGCCCACTCTGGCCCCTAACGATGTCGTCATCTGTCCATGTTTTGAAGCCTTTCGCACTATTGAGTGTGTTTAGCACACTTCTAGCACAGGTGTTGTAGTCCTCTGTGTCAGATTGTGGTATACCAAAGAAGCGCAGATTGTCACGTCTGGAAAGCCCTTCTGATCTGTCTATTTCCTCCGTCATCGTAGCTATCTGTTGTTGCAGATTGTCACGTCTGGAAAGCCCTTCTGATCTGTCTATTTCTTCCGTCATCGTAGCTATCTGTTCTTGCAGATTGTCATGTCTGGAAAGCCCTTCTGATCTGTCTATTTCCTCCATCATCGTAGCTATCTGTTCTTGCAGATTGTCACGTCTGGAAAGCCCTTCTGATCTGTCTATTTCTTCCGTCATCGTAGCTATCTGTTGTTGCAGATTGTCACGTCTGGAAAGCCCTTCTGATCTGTCTATTTCCTCCGTCATCGTAGCTATCTGTTGTTGCAGATTGGATGCTGTTGCTGCCAACTTCTCTGTCTCCTCTCTTCCCACCTCCACTCTGTCATACATCTGGTCCATGTCAGTTGACAAGCGTCCAACAGCAGCTGACAGCCTATGTTGTTCTTGCTCTACGTGTGCACAACGATCACTGATTTCTTGACATTTCTCGAATACTTCGTTGATCTCTGATTTAATGTCTGTCAGTTCATTGAAGATCCTAGAGTTTTGCCTTTCCTGGTTTTCCCTTTCCTGCTTTCTCTCTTCCTTTTGATCTTGCAGCGTAGACAGGATTCTTGCAATGTTAGCACACATAATAACATTGTTTTCTGTCGAGGATGGGTTTGTACTGCTTTTCTCAATGTTTTGTTCTTCCTTTTCTGAGTCCATGTCTGTAATTTTGGGCTGCTTTGGCGGACATACAGGGCCTGGATGTTCTTCAATATCTCCCGAGAGGAGGAGGCGTCTCTGGCACAACGCATCGTAGGTGGAGTACAAGGACAAGAGGGCGTGCACGAACGAAAATGGTGTGAGCTGGCCTAGGCCTACCTGACTGACACTGAACACACTGTCAATGGTTGCCGTTCCTCTCACGCTGTTTTCAACCACCATAAACACATTGTCCATTGAGAGAATACATGCGTCAATGTTTTCCAGAACAGAATGCACAATAGCAATGGTCAAGCAGACCACAGACCACAGTATAACAACGTCGTACACCGACAGGCCTACATTGCACTCTCTCACCTTTTGCTTTGAACCGGGTAGCCATGACCCAGACTTCACTGTCGACACTGCACCACGAAAAAGTCCAATTCGCGAACGCCACAACCCCAAGTCAATCATAATTTCGGTTTGAATGTTCCAATGAACAATTTACGAGTATCTATGATATAAACACATTGCAGTAGCATACCTCCAAACACTCAAATAGGTTAATTGTCACAGCAGAAACTCACACCAGCTGTTAACTTGCCGCCATTTTCGTCACGCCCCCCCCCCCCCCCCCCCCCCCCCCCCTGCCGAGAGAGAGAGAGAGAGATGAGAGAGAGAGAGAGAGAGAGAGAGAGAGAGAGAGAGAAATGAAAAATGAAATGAAATTTTTTTATTCAATAAGGCCATTGCCCCATCTGAAGGAGCATAATATACAACAGATTCAATATGCCACAAGAAAGAAGTATCAATGTTAATAACTATAAGCACAATATCATCAATTCAAAAGCAAACTATAAATACTCAACAATATTTTCATAAACCCACAAGGAAAACCCATCAAGTTTCGATATTCAACGACTGTCGTCTATTAAAGGCTAAATATAAATACAGACAAAAGTTTCTCACAATTCTTT
>CM065709.1:26781693-26848420 GCA_017654935.2 Phymorhynchus buccinoides | reverse complement strand
CAGGCAGTGCTTGCTTTGATGGGGGGAATGTGTGTGCCTTTTAATGGAGACCTATCCTCCTAAGTTATTTTCAAGTACGTTCTTTCCTAACCTGACAATTTAATTTATTTAGGTAACACCTGAATATACAAAGAGTGATTACTCCGCAGCTGACTGAAGCCGGGTTGTTGTTTTTTTACTCCCACCCTGGTGGATCATTGTAAACTCACTCACTGCCTCTGTTACAATAAGTTGGCTTCATTCTTTGCAAGGTTGGGTAGGCTGCGGAGTGATCACTCTTTGTGACATTTAGGGCTTTTTGTGTGTGGCTAACACGGAACTTACTACCCCCCCCCCCCCCCCCCCCCCCCCCCACCCCCCCCCCCCCCCCCCCCCCCCCCCCCCCCCCCCCCCCCCCCCCCCCCCCCCCCCCCCCCCCCCCCCCCCCCCCCCCCCCCCCCCCCCCCCCCACCCCCCCCCCACCCCCCCCCCCCCCCCCCCCCCCCCCCCCCCCCCCCCCCCCCCCCCCCCCCCCCCCCCCCCCCCCCCCCGCCCACCCCCCCCCCCCCCCCCCCCCCCCCCCCCCCCCCCCCCCCCCCCCCACCCTCCCCCCCCCCCCCCCTCCCCCCCCCCCCCCCCCCCCCCCCCCCCCCCCCCCCCACCCCACCCCCCCCCCCCCCCCCCCCCCCACCCCCCCCCCCCCCCACCCCCCCCCCCCCCCCCCCCCCCCCCCCCCCCCACCCCCCCCCCCCCACCCCCCCCCCCCCCCCCCCCCCCCCCCCCCCCCCGTACACAAATTGTGGCAGTTAACGACGTCACAACGGGGGGCGGAAAGGGGGGTGATGGCGGCGGGGGAGGAGGCGGGGGAGGAGGCGGGGGAGGAGATGGCAGCGGCGGCGTCGATGTCTTGAACATCATAAAGGGCATCATAATCTCAATATCGGTAATCGCGTTGGCGACGGCTGTCGGAATCTCTTTGTACCGGCGCTATCAAGCACACGCGCACTCCTCGCAGATACCCTGGCAGAGGGAGGAGGACGAGGAGAAGCCAGCACCTTCGCAGGAAGCGGCAGGGAAAGAGTCCGAAGGCGGTGGTGGTGGTGGTGGTGCAGCGGAAGACGGAGGAGAAGGAGGAGGAGCAGCAGTAGCAAAGGCAGGCGAAGAGTCCGATGTGAGCGATACGTCCTCAGATGTTAGTGATGTTAGCGATCTCAGTGTGGAGTCGACGACGTTGGAGGAGTCTGCTGAAGTCGAGGATCTGTGAGGGGCTCGGAGAGCGTGATTAGCATCGCTCAAGAAAATGCTCAGGAAAATGATGAGACCATGTCAGAAAGTGGTGTCCTGCCCATGTAGCACCGAGCGTGCCACAAGCTGTAGGTGATGGAGGATTTTCGGTTGCGGTCACAGTGAAGCGTGTATAGAAATGTCCGCTTTTCCCGTAAGCTCCGACCGTGTCGGTCGTATTATGACTGTTGTGTTGTGTTGTGGACTTGAGTGCAGTCTATGCGTACTGGACACGTTCTGGTCAAGTGTCTTTCGTTTCATTTCCATGGACGTGGCTTTGGAGAGCGACCTCAGAAGTTTCTTGCGAAGACTGCGGGTGTCTGTTTCTCCGCAGTCTGTGGGACCTTGATGCGTTTTATGAAAAGGGGGGAAGCCAATGCAGCCCTTCTTTGTGTGTCATGTGTAATTAGCCACGAGACAAGACCTTGCCAAGGAATTCATCAAGATCATTAACCTCCTCATCATCATCATCATCATTGTTGTAATCACAGTCATCGATCAGTTAAAAGAGCATCATTATTTTGCTATTCCAGACTTGTTAAGTGTTTTTTTTCTTTCTTTCTTTTTTTTTTTTTTTTTTTTTTTTGGGGGGGGCATAGCCACAGCTGATGAGCTTTTCTTTTTAAACAATGTTGCCAGAAGAGAATGTGAATTAGTAAGTAAAACTGGACTTTAAAGCCTGTTTTCATGGCAACTGTACTTGTGTGTGGGTGCTTTTTGAATGGTGCAATAACTTGCGTTAGATTCCTCCCCCCCCCCTTCTCCCCCCTCTCCACCGTCTTTCCCTACCCTTGATGACTTTTATCTTTATCCATTTGTGCCAAATGGTCTCGTTACATACAATTATTATATGTTATTTGTTTTAAGTAAGTTGGATGTAGTGGTGAGAGAGGGGGCTTAGGGTGTCACTTTGTGGATCAAGCTTTTATGAATGTGGGTTATGAGAGATTAAATAAGTAAGGCTGTTTTATGTGCAGCTTTCCTTGGCGTGAACCAGACTTCGAGATTGAGAGTCGTGAACATGGGGGGGCAGTTTATAAACTACAACACCACCCAATCCTTAGAGAGTAGAGTAAAGATGCTTTCCGATCGTGGGGTAGTCATATTTCGTGTTGTTCTTGCTCACAGTCATTTGAATAAATAAAGAAAAGAAATGAAAATAAAATACCTTAGGTAATTTTCGGCAAAGCTACTGCTTGCCTTTATCAACCTTGACTGACTGGCTGTGGTGGGAGATGTCGGTGTTGTTCACTGAGTTGTCATTTGTGGAGTGAGTACTGTTCAGGAGAGGATTGTAGATGGGGGGCAGGTCATAACCTAGATCCCTGTTGATGCTAGGTCTCCTTTCCCTTATCTCTATGGCCTCTGTAATTTTCCTTCGAGTAAATTGTGACTCAGTTGAGAGGATGGTGGTTTGAAACTTGTTGGTATGGTGGGTAGTTGTTAAATGTTCATAAAATGCAGAGGTTGGTGGTTTGAAACTTGTTGGTATGGTGGGTAGTTGTTAAATGTTCATAAAATGCAGAGGTTGGTGGTTTGAAACTTGTTGGTATGGTGGGTAGTTGTTGTTAAATGTTCATAAAATTCAGAGGTTGGTGGTTTGAAACTTGTTGGCATGGTGGGTAGTTGTTGTTAAATGTTCATAAAATGCAGAGGTTGGTGGTTTGAAACTTGTTGGCATGGTGGGTAGTTGTATTTTATGAACATTTAACAACAACTACCCACCATGCCAACAAGTTTCAAACCACCATACTCTGCATTTTATGAACATTTAACAACTACCCACCATGCCAACAAGTTTCAAACCACCAACCTCTGAATTTTATGAACATTTAACAACTACTATCCACCATACCAACAAGTTTCAAACCCCCAACCTCTGCATTTTATGAACATTTAACAACTACCCACCATGCCAACAAGTTTCAAACCACCAACCTCTGCATTTTATGAACATTTAGTAACAACTACCCACCATGCCAATAAGTTTCACACCACCATCCTCTGCATTTTATGAACATTTAACAACTACTACCCACCATGCCAACAAGTTTTACACCACCAACCTCTGTATGTCATGTTGTTACATTGCATTGTATTGCGTTGTGCTGTGTAGTATTTGGGTTGGGTAGTATTTTGTTGTTTTGTGTTGTTGTGTTGTACTGTATTGCATTGCATTATGCTGTGTTGTGCTGTATTGCATTGCGTCGCATTGCACTATAATGTGTGGTGTGGTGTAGTGTAGTGTGCTATGTAGTATTTGGTTTGGGTAGTATTTTGTTGTTTTGGGTTGTGTTGTGCTGTATTGCATTGCATTGCATTTCGTCGTATTGCAGTATAATGTGTGGTGTAGTGTAGTGAAGTGTGTGGTGTAGTGTAGTGTGCTGTGTAGTATTTGGTTTGGGTAGTATTTTGTTGTGTTGGGTTGTGTTGTGCTGTATTGCATTGCATTGCATTTCGTCGTATTGCAGTATAATGTGTGGTGTAGTGTAGTGTGTGTGGTGTAGTGTAGTGTGCTGTGTAGTATTTGGTTTGGGTAGTATTTTGTTGTGTTGGGTTGGGTTGTGCTGTATTGCATTGCATTGTATTTCGTCGTATTGCAGTATAATGTGTGGTGTAGTGTAGTGTGTTGTGGTGTAGTGTAGTGTGCTGTGTAGTATTTGGTTTGGGTAGTATTTTGTTGTTTTGGGTTGTGTTGTGCTGTATTGCATTGCATTGCATTTCGTCGTATTGCAGTATAATGTGTGGTGTAGTGTAGTGTGTTGTGGTGTAGTGTAGTGTGCTGTGTAGTATTTGGTTTGGGTAGTATTTTGTTGTTTTGGGTTGTGTTGTGCTGTATTGCATTGCATTGTATTTCGTCGTATTGCAGTATAATGTGTGGTGTAGTGTAGTGTGTTGTGGTGTAGTGTAGTGTGCTGTGTAGTATTTGGTTTGGGTAGTATTTTGTTGTTTTGGGTTGTGTTGTGCTGTATTGCATTGCATTGCATTTCGTCGTATTGCAGTATAATATGTGGTGTAGTGTAGTGTGGTGTGGTGTAGTGTAGTGTGCTGTGTAGTATTTGGTTTGGGTAGTATTTTGTTGTTTTGGGTTGGGTTGGGTTGTGTTGTGCTGTATTGCATTGCATTGCATTTCGTCGTATTGCAGTATAATGTGTGGTGTAGTGTAGTGAAGTGTAGTATTTGGGTTGGGTAGTATTTTGTTGTTTTGTGTTGTGTTGTGTTGTACTGTATTGCATTGCATTGTGTTGTGTTGTATTGCATTGCATTGTATTTGGTCGTATTGCAGTGTAATTCAAGGCTTCTGATCTTTTCCACTCTTGAGGGATACTCTCACCCCCTGTTTATAATTTTAACGGGTATTTTCACCCCCAGTTACACATTTTAAGGGGTAACGGCGAAAACGTGAGAGAAGCTCCATCCCCTGCTCCTTCCTGCTCCCCCCACCCCCACCCCATGCGCAATCAGTTTTTAACGAATTGGGATTTCTGCGTGATCCAGTATATTTTTTAGATCTAGCCTAGACCATTTGTGATATAGCCTAGACAACTTGAAAAGCCTATACTAGCAGATGATTTAGATACGAAGAACGTCATTAATTTACTGATAAGTAACGGTTGTGTTCACGCACGCATCATCATTTTAATGCGTCATCTCACCCCCCTAAATGAGATTTTAAACTTGGGTAAATCTCATGCACAGTTTCAGACTCTAGGGGGTGATTTGAGAGCTCTACTGCGTAAATACGCACAATCTGTACGTTTTCAGAAACCCTGTGTAATGTAGTGCAGTGCAAAGCAGTGTAGTGTAGTTTAGTGTGCTGTATAGTGTTGGGTTGGGTAGTATTTTGTTGTTATTGGCTTTCAATGTATTGTCGTGTGTTGCATTTATTATTGGGTTGGGTAATAATAATTTAATAATTGGCACTTATAAAGCGCACATATCTAGAAAATTCTATTCATGGCGCTTTACAAAGAAATAAAACTATAAACATTCCACATTCACACACACACACACACTGACACACACACACACACAAAAGGACGAAGGGGAGAGGGTGGGAAGGAGGGTGAGCGGGGGGGGGGGGGGGGGGGCGTCACACACACATACACGCTGCATGCACACACACACACACACACACACACACGCGCGCGCGCACGCACCACTCAATTTCCATACGGCACAATCAGCACACACACTGCCTACACACACACACACACACACACACATTTGCACGCACACGCACGCACGCGCGCACGCACGCACGCACGCACGCACACACACACTGCACACACACACACACACACACACACACACACACACACACACACACCACTCAATGTCCACACTGCACAATCAACCTATGCATGTCAGCTACAACTTAGAAAAGAGATGACTTTTTAGACCGGCCTTGAACGCGTCCAGAGAGTCGGAGTGTCTGAGAGACAGGGGTAAGTTGTTCCACACAGATGGAGCCTGGAACGAAAAGGACCTTTCACCATAGGTTTTGGTTTTGACAGTGGCTGGTTGCAGGAGGCGAGTGTCAGAGGAAGAGCGGAGGACACGAGAAGGTGTGTAGAGATGAAGTAGGTCAGACAGGTAATCAGGGGCAGAACCAGAGATGACAGCGAAGGAAAGAGTGGAGAGTTTATAGTCAATCCTATCAGAGATTTTTAACCAGTGCAGAGAGTGCAAAAGTGGCGTGACATGTTCATACTTAGAATACTTAAGGACTAATCGGGCAGCATTGTTTTGAATTCTTTGGAGGCGACTGAGAAGATACTTTGGGAGGCCAGCAAGGAGAGAGTTGCAGTAATCGATTTTAGACAAAACAAAAGCACAGATCAAAGTTTTCGTGGCGTCAGTAGATAGATAGTGGCGAACAGAACTTATTTTGCGGAGCTGAAGGTATGCAGATCGACAAACATTTGAGACATGTTGTTGGAGGGAGAGGGTCTGATCTAACGAGACTGCGAACAGAGGGGGACAGAGAGACAGGAGTGTTGTTGATTGTAACAGAATCTGGAAGAGATGGTTGAGGTGTAAAGTGGCACAGAGGTAACGCGTTCGCCTCGTATACAATAAACCCGACTTCGAACCTGGGTACAGGGGATCTTTCCTCTCACTCAGAACCTTTAAAAATATAAAAATTGACCAACCTGTTGCCAAGAAAAAGGCAAATTAAAATTGATCGTCCGGTATATAAGGTTTTCATAGGCCGGATTGCCCCCCTTTAATTATACTTATCTGTATTGTTAAAAAAAAAAATCGGACTTTACTGGTGTTGCACTGCCTCCAGCATCGTTTCCATCATCTTTATATCTAATAATGTCCCATATGTGTCTGTTATAGACCGGAGGACGTTAAACAGATTTTCATTCGACACCCCCACCCCCACCCCCAAAGAGGGCAGGGGACTCGGAAAATTTGAACCCTTTTTTTTAAGGCTTGGGGTACTATAACCAATGCAACAAAACCAAAAAATCAATTTTAGCAAACATAATTATTGAGCGATCCCCTATTTTCACTACATACCGACCTACACTATCATCTTCTCTCTTTTAGCTTCAATGTTATGTACACAGTTTGACTCATGTGTGTGGAGTTCATGCGCCCGAGACAAGCGCGTGGACATTATTTATTGTACTTTCTTTGCTTCAAGTTCTGTGTCGTCATTTCCTAGTTTAGTCAAAGTCTCGTATTAGCAGACGATTTTGTTCAATTTTTGAGCATCGAAGTCTAGTCTCGTATTAGCAGACGATTTTGTTCAATTTCTGAGCATCGAAATCTAGTCTTGTATTAGCAGACGATTTTGTTCAATTTCTGCGCATCGTTTTATTATTTTTTTTAAACAAGATAGAAATCCAAAAAATTCGGCCTTTCGCTGCATTTATGGCATTTTATTTTTGTTCATCTAAACAACGAAATCAAAGCCAAGTGTGTCTAAAAATGTTTGCGACTCTACGTCTGTGATCTTTGAAGCCTTTAGAGAGGCAGACAGAGAAACACACAAGACTTCGTTCCCATTCCAATATACCTCCGTTTTTAAGTTTTGGCCCTATTAATATCTTGGAAGTACAAAAGTACAAGAGGCAAAGCCTTCAAGGCTCACTCGAACAGGAACATGTGGGACAACAACAACAAAGATTGAGGGGGTGTCTAAAGTACAAGATTGCCAATAACATTTTAAAGTATAAATGAAACTTTCGTTAATGGATACAACGTATTAAAAAAAAAATATTAAAAAAAGTGCTCGTGCCTAGAATCGGACCTGGAACCATTGCCATGACAGACAGACACTCTACCAATGAGCTTTCGAGGCTTTCAGTGTTGATGAGTTGTTGCCTGTTGAATACTCTCTAACCCACTAATCTAAAATGTTATATGTTTGTTATCTGTTTATAGTATTGTATTAAGTATTTAATTATTCAAATCATCACTGTTTGAAAGCTTGCATAGACATTTATATGTGTGCAAAGTTTGAACAATGAATGCCTTCGATTTCCCGAGAAAATGCCAACGTTAAAGTAGATCACACACTCTCTTTCTCCCCGTCTCTCCCCCCCTCTCTCTCTCTTTCTCTCTCTCTCCCCTCTCTCTCTGTCTCTCTCTCTCTCTCTCTCCCCACTCTCTCTCCCTCTCTCTCTCTCACTCTCTCTCTCTCTCTCTCTCTCTCTCTCTCTCTTCTCCCACTCTCTCTCCCTCTCACTCACTCTCTCTCTCTTTCTCTCTCTCCCTGTCTCTCTCTCTCTCTCTCCCCAACTCTCTCTCCCTCTCCCACTCTCTCTCCCTCTCACTCACTCTCTCTCTCTCTCTCTCTTTCTCTCTCTCTGTCTATCTCTGTGCTCTCTCTCTCTCTCTCTCTCTCTCTCTCTCTCTCTCTCTCTCAACTCTCTCTCTCCTCTCCCACTCTCTCTCCCTCTCTCTCTCTCTCTCTCTCTCTCTCTCTCTCTCTCTCTCTCTCTCTCTCTCTCTCTCTCTCTCTCTCTCTCACACACACACACACACACACACACACACACACACATATCTGTTTGGGACAGAAACGGACGCGGTGATACTGCGATGGGGGACAACAACGGTAATACAAGTGAGCTTTCATCATACCATTTCTGGGTTTTTTGTCAACACCGTCGTCATCATCATCATCATCAGTTGTACTTGTAGTAATAGTAGCAGTAGAAGTAGTAGTAGTAGTAGCAACAGCACTACTAGTAGTAGTAGTAGTAATAGTAGAAGCAGTAGTACTACTAGTAGTATGATGATGTTAAGCCTAGTTCCTTCTCAGAGTTAATGAAAAACTAAAGGGGACAGAAAAGGAAAGGAAAGAAAACATACTTGGGAAATTTTCGGTCAGCCTACTGCTGGCCTTCGTCAACCCACACTGGGTCAGAAGTAGTAGTAGTAGTAGTAGTAGTAGGTGGAAGAGGAGGAGAAAAAGAAGTAGTAGTAGGAGGAGGAGGAGTACAAAAAGAAGAAGAAGTAGCAGTAGTAGTAGTAGTAGTAGTAGTAGAAGTAAGCTTAGTAGTAGTACTGGTGGTGGTAGTAGTAATAGTAGTAGCAGTAGCAACAACAACAGCACTAGTAGTAGTAGTAGTAGTAGTTGGAGTAGTAGTAGTAGTGGTGGTAGTGGTATCAATATCATCGTCGTCGTCATCATCATCCATTGTGTTGTGAATACCAGTAACGAAACGCAAATATTTGGAGAGTACAACCATAAACATTCATAGAACTTATCAAAGTAAAAAGCCAGTATTTTCAAGTCATTGATATAATGCAAAATGCACGCAGTAGTGAACACTGTCCCCAAGAATTGCAGAGTTTTTCACCCCCCCCCCCCTCCCCATCCTTTCTTAGTTTTCCACTGGATTCTCCACTCGTCCCCCCCCCCCCTCCCTCCCTCCCTCCCTTTCTCCATCCATCAGGGGCTCCCAATCGTCCCTCAAAACAAGGGGTCCCAGGGACTCCTTCACTTACAGTATAGAGGAGGGATAGAGGGTCCCAGTGGCATTGCGAATGCTAAAAAGAATTTTTCTAGTGCATCCCTGGGACCCCCTGCACATTCTTTTAGAGGGTCCTTTAGAATTTTAGTGCTTCATAGACCCCCCCAAAATGGGGGTCCCTGGGAGCCCTGATCCATACATCTAATGACAGGGTTGGTTCTTAGGTATTTTATTTTTATCTTCACAGAGCTAGGCAGTGTTGGCTTTGGTGATGGAAAATGTGTGTGTCATTAAAGGGGCACCCTGACGGATGAGTTTTTGTATGCAAGAAACACATCGATATCACCAGGAAAGCACCCTTTACAGAGATCGCAACTCACTTTGCTCTGGTTTCCTAGAAATCAAACCGTCAGATCAGCGATTCCTCCTTGGCGGAGGTGCTGGAAGTCAAATTCTTCCAGTGCCTTCTCTTTTCTAATGGCCGCCTGAGTAGCTTAGACCAAGTCACGAAATTTCCACAATACAAGCCTTTTTATTTACAGTTTACCAAAAGGAGTTTCGCTCACAACAAAAGAAATAGCTCAATTTCTTTTTTTTTTTTACTGCACTACAAAGAAGAAAAAGCTTCAACCACTGGAGTGTCCTCCATCCACCCCGTCCAAAATTTCTTCTCTCTCCGGCAACTCCGCTAAGGAGGAATCACCGTTTTGACGGTTTGATTTATAGGAAACCAGAGCAAAGTGAATGTTCCGATCTTTGAAAAGGCTGTCTTTCTGGTGATCTCGACGTATTTCTTGCAAAAACGTATCCGTCAGGGTGCCCCATTAATGGAATTATTCTCTTTTGTATATTTCGTTCTACTCTCTCCTGGCCTCGCTGTTCCGCCTGTTGTCCCTAGTTACAGTGGAACCTCGGTATAGCGACCACCCTACAGACTGGCCAAAACTGTCCGTAATTGCGAGGCAGGGCTCCCAGGGACCCCCATTTGGGGGGTCTATGAAGCACTACAATTCTACAGGACCCTCTAAAAGAATGTGCAGGGGGTCCCAGGGATGCACTAGAAAAATTATTTTCAGCATTCGCAATGCCACTGGGACCCTCCATCCCGCCTCTAGGACCCTCTATGCTGTAAGTGAAGGAGTCCCTGGGACCCCTTGTTTTGCGGGACAATTGGGGGCCCTGCGAGGTGTGGTCATGAAACTGGAGAGACCTTTTTTTCGTACTAAATGAGAAGAGACTGAGTAGAAGTGTCCGGATTACCGGGGTGTCCACGATACTGAGGTGCCCGTTAGGCGGGGGTCGACTGTAGTTGCGTGCCCATAATGGAAACCCATCCATCTTAGTGAAATGAATCGGGGGAAGGAACTTCTCGTAATTAACTCAGTTTTACTTTGGTTAAAATTATGAGAAGTTCTTTCCCCCGATTCATTTCACCATATCCTCTCTTTCAGCCTCACTATTTCATATTATTTTGTTCTATCCATCTTAGTTCACGTCATTGTCCTCTACGGAGCCTCACACCCCCACTCCACAAATGTTCAAATGTTGCAGTCAATCCATAGAACTTTACTGCAGATGCGTCATGCTGCCATTATGCGCCTAACTAAAAAATAGTTCGGCCCAGCAAGTCTGACTTCGGCTGGTGGAAATCTTTTTGAAAGTGTTTCTTGAAAAAAGGCAGGAGAATGGACCCGGTAAGGCAGAAAGATAGTAGATGACAGTAAGCAAAGGGAAAAGGCAGAGTCAAAGAGAGTAACAGATTAGAGGAAGTTACAAGCACAGAACTTCCAGAAGGTGGGGGAACTATTTATACAAAAGACCCCCCCGGTATCCCCACAGGGGGAGCCTAAATTACTGGTTCATTCTCCTGTCTTTGTTCTTGAAACTCTTACAAAGATAATAATTTTTTCCAGCCGAAGATAGACATGATGGGCCTGTTTCTTAAGTTAGGCGCGTAATAGAAGCATGACACATCTGCAAATTACATGACAGAGCAATCAACAAAGAAAGAAAAGGAAAAAAACAACTTCAAGCTAAGCAAGCTGGATCTTCTTATTCTTCTTGTTCTACTTCTTCTTCTGCATTCTTAGGCCATATGGCCATAATGGGTAAGGTACTATGCGTCCGGTTTTCAGTTTTCACTGATCTCCCCGCTGCATACAGCCGACACGTTCCGATTTCGGAGGAGCTCAAAGGAGAAAAATTATTTGGAAGATTTTCTTGGGAAAAAAGGCAGGAGAATGGGCCAATAAGTCAGAAAGATAGCAGATGATAGAAAGTAAAGGGAAAAGGCAGAGTCAAAGAGAGTGGCAGATTAGAGGAAGTTGCAAGCACAGAACTTCCAGAAGGTGGGGGAACAATTTTTACGAAAGACCCCTCGGTATCCCCACAGGGGAAAAGCTGGATCGAAATGATCCTTGAATGAAACGATTTCAGAGAAAGCCTATGACCTTTCTGAGCTAGGGACAACAATATTTAGAGAAACAAACCACGCATGCAGCTAACTATCTTCCGTTGTTCTTCGCAAATTGTGCTTTCTATAATTTCACCATGACCATGCAGTATACATGGGTGCAACTTTTCCTGGTGTACAAGGATTTCCTGTTTTTGAATTTTACCAGAAAAGGAATTTCCTTTTTTTTTAAAATTTGTCAAACAAGATATTTGTGTGTCTACTGTATTTTTCAAACATTTTGAAATAAGCATTTGTATAAATTTTGGAAAAAGCAAACTAAAATACCTTCATAAATCAATTTTTTCTTTAGCTGCAGGGGGACATTACCCCTAGACCCCGTCCTTTCAGGGTTTTTTCATTTTGTGTAGTTGCACCCATGAATATATGCTTTGAATGTTATTGATGAGCGTATGAGCATGATTAATGTTGTGCGTTTATAATGCATTCCCTGCGGTAGATCTCGCAATGGGTTTGGCCAAATCCTGAGCCTCTACTGCCAAGAGAGAACCATTGCATGTGGTAGTTGTAGTAGTGGGATGAACTGTTGATACACAGCAAAGACTGTATAGGGGAAGATAAGCATCCGGTCTCTTTTCCATATATGAGTAGTGAGGACAGAAACACTGGTTATGTTCCTTTGAAACAGTACACATTTTACACGTTGATAGGCCAGTTGAATTCTCCGTTCAAGTTCCAGTCTGAGTTTTTGGATAGCCTCCACTGTCGCCGAGCTCTTAAGTAATCCATCTTACCCTTTTAGAATATCTTTGTACACAGCAAGTGATGAGAATTGATTGTTTCACTAAAAAATACAAAAAGAGCACAATTCTCTAGCAAAGTCAGTCAAGCACATGCACACTCACACACACACACACACAAGCACATGATGAAAATGATGTTTTACGTCCTCTCGGTCATAGACGCATATGGGACATTTGTAAATACAAAGATGGTGGGAACAATACTGGCTGCAATGCCCGGAGGCAGTGCAACACCAGTAAAGTCCCGAGTTTTTATCAATATAGATATGTGTAGCAGTAACCACGCCTCGGATAAACCTCATCGGCTATGGTACCGCCACAGGAATACATTGATAAGTTGACCACACGCTTCCAGAGAGAGAAAATGGAGTTTTACGTCCTCTTGGTCTGAATCAGACACATATGGGACATTTGCAAATACAAATATGGTTGGAACAATACTGGAGCAGTTTTTTAATTAATACAGATAGCTGTAGCGGTGACCACGCCTCGGTTAAACCTCATCGGCTATGGCACCGCCTCAAGTAATTGCCACACGCTTCCAGGCGTAATCGTAAATTTGAGTTTTACGTCCTCTCGACCTGGGAAGGCACATATGGGACAACACTCACGCTTCCAGGCCTCTTTAGCACTACTTGAAGATCGGTATATGCACACATATTAGATGTGAAAAACTCGTCCCTGAATAATTTTTAAAAAGAAAGAAAAAGATAAGCGCATGGCTTTGCACGAAAACCCACACGCTTATTTTTTCCTTCTTTTTTTGTTTTTACTTCGTTTTTGTGGGTGTTTTTTTGGCTTATTAAATGTTAATTAGCTTATTGAATATATCTTTAAATTTGAGGGAGGTAACTCTTGGGCGCAACACCGTCACTGCCTTTCGGGTGCGTAAATTTGTGAGTTTTTGTTATATTGTTATTAATTTATTGTGATTGTTTTTTCATTTGCTGTATTATTGTTATTGTTTGCATGATTTTAACTCTTTCGTTCCTGAGAACCACTTTTGAGGTCAATGTTCTGTGTGTTTGTTGAATTGTCAAATGAAAAAAAGTTCAATACAACATTTTTTTTTTTAAAGCTGGAAGAGTAATGAAGTGAAATAACTTGAAAAACGTCGTTTGGAGTGGAAACAAACGACAGCATGGATTTAGACAAGTTTTAGACTAAACAAATTGCTGTTCCAAGTGCCGTAATTTACGGCCTATAAGGCGCAACTTTTTTTTTACTGAACTTTGACCCCTGCGCCCAATCCGGCGCATGCGCCCTTTCTATACCCTAAACAGAAAAAAGTTTGGGGGTCGAGAGTTGAAATGAACAACTCACCATGCTCTGGTAGCTTCCACAACAAACCGACAACAGTTCACTCACATTGCACTTTCGCTTCACAATCGTATCTCTTCCGTGATCACAATCGGACACAGCAATAGACCTAGCGCTGATCGGATCAAACAACCCTTATCATGCCCAAGACAAAACGGCCCTGTAATGATGTTACTTTCGCTGATCTTCCTTCTTTTGATTTCGTGGTGCTGGGTCACAATTGGTAAGTGGTGCTTTCTGTGCAGCCGAGGAACATTTTCCTGATTGTGGAGGGTGATGTTGCCCCGGAGGTAAAAATCGGTGACTTTGGTTTGGCCAAAAAATACCAGACTCTCCCCTCACCACCCATTGCGGACGGTGAGAGAGAGAGACAGAGAGAGAGACAGAGAAAAAAAGAGAGAGAGAGAAAGAGAGAGACAGAAAGAGAAAGAGAGAGAGTGAGAGAGAGAAAGAGAGAGTGAGTGAGAGAGAGAGAGAGAGTGAGAGAAAGAGAGAGAGAGAGCATTGAACACTGAACAACTTTATTTAACAAAGATTAAGAGTTTAGGCAAAGCCTATTCTATTGAGAGAGAGAGAGAGAGAACACTGAACACAGATTTTTTTTTTTAACAAGAATTAAGATTTTAGGCAAAGCCTATTCTATTGAGAGAGAGAGAGAGAGAGAGAGAGAGAGAGAGAGAGAGAGAGAGAGAAAACACTGAACACGGAAACAAATATTTAACAAGGATTAAGATTTTAGGCAAAGCCTATTCTATTGAGAGAGAGAGAGAGGACTTTTAAGTGGACGATTGAGAATATGTAGTTACACTTTTGAGTGTGTGTGGACATTATTGTGCATGTGTATACAGTGCGAGTATGAGAGTCACAGAGAGAGTGCTTGAATTTTGCAAACCTTCCTTTTGTTTGTAAAGGTTTTTGTGTGTGTATTTCTTTGTGGAAGGGTTTTCTTCCGGTCTCCACCACACGTATGGTGTGGGCAACCCAACCTACGCTGCTCCGGAGCAGATTGAAGGCACCGTGTACGACTCCAAGGTCAGTTCATGGTGTTGCCTCTGCATTGAGGAGATTATGATAATCATAGGGTTTGTGTGTCTAATATATATATATATGTCTATTACAGTTAACCTCCCTTATAAGACCTCCCGTTATAAGACTCCCTCCCACATAAGACCTCCCATTATAAGACTCCCTCCCACATAAGACCTACTTCTCCGAGACATTGCCCTTCTTTGTAAGTATTAAAATTACCTCCCTTATAAGACCCCTCCCTTATAAGACCCCTCCCTTATAAGACCCCTCCCTTATAAGACCTCATTTTGGATGATATTTGAAGGTCTTATAAGGGAGGTTCCACTGTATCGACAGTGTTGAAACACATTATGAATAGATTTTTTATTGATTTTTTGTGTGGAGGGCTAGAGTAGTGTGAACTGTTAACCAGTGTCTGTTCACTGTGTGCATGCATGCGTGTGTGTGGGTGCAACTATGTGCGTTTTACACAGATTTCAGTTTTGTTCAATTTTCCCAGAAACATAAATTCTATTCATGGGGCTCTGCCCCTGAACCCTGGACCCCTGCCTTTCAGTTTTTTTAAATTGTAGGAGTTGCTCCCATGTGAGTGTGTCACAGTGTGTGTGGGTGCAACTATGATCGTTTTATACGGATTTCAGTTTTGTTCAATTTTCCCAGAAACAGAAATTCTATTGATGGGGCTCTGCCCCTGTACCCGACAGGGCCTCAGCAGTCCCTGGACCCCTGCCTTTCAGGTTTTTTTTCAATTTTTAGAGGAGTTGCACACATGTGTGTGTGTGAGTGTGTCACAGTGTGTGTGGGTGCAACTATGACCGTTGTACACGGATTTCAGTTTCAGAGTTGCACCTGTATGTGTGTGTGAGTGCATTGTTTAATTTCCCCAGAAACAGAAATTCTGTTGATGGGGCTCTGGGCCTGTACCCCGACAGGGCCTCTGCAGTCCCTGGACCCCTGCCTTTCAGTTTTTCTCAATTTTTAGGAGTTGCTCCCATGTGTGTGTGAGTGAGTGTATAAATTACGTTGGTTGGCGTTTGAAATGCCACGGAGCCACAAGTACCAGAAGAAAGTAGTCTGAAGCCTTTGTGGAGCTGATAAGTTTCCCGCACTTCATACAATAATGATAATAATAATAATAGTACAATTATATAGCGCTTTACTTCAGATGAGCCCAAAGCGCTTTACAATCAATTATTCATCAACAGACAACAAAAACAGCATTCAAGAGTGACACCAACCAGCAACAGCGCACATACAAAGCAACTCTCTCTCTCTCTAACACACACACATGCACACGCACACACACGCACGCGCATACACGCACACGCACGCACACACACACACACAATTATCGACGCCAACTCGTTCATACCCCATTCGGTAAGCCACAGCAACCGAGCCGCATGGACTGACCACATACACCAACACACATACACAAACACCCTCACACACAACGTACGCACGCAGACAGACACACAGACACGCACACAGACACACACACAATGCGTGCTTACACAACCCACAAAACCAAAATACACACAAGCACACATGTATGCACACATTCATGCTCACACACACACACAACACACACACACACACACACACACAACACACACACACTCACACACACACACACACACACTCACACAACGCTTATACATGGGTGCAACTTTTCCTGGTATACAAGGATTTCCTGTTTTTGAATTTTACCAGAAAAGGGAGTGTGTTTTTTTTTTTAATTTGTCAAACAAGATCTTTGTGTGTCTGTTGTATTTTTCAAACTTTAAAATAAGCAGTTGTATAAATTGTGGAAAAAGCAAACAAACTAAAAATGCCTCCATAAGTCAATTTTTGCTTCAGCTGCAGGGGGACATTACCCCTGGACCCCGGCCTTTCAGGTTTTTTTTTCATTTTGTGTAGTTGCACCTATGCTTATGTCTTTAAAAAGAAAAATTCCACGTGGATTTAAACCCACAAGATTAAAATAAAGGACAAGTTTCTGTTCAAAGTACTGTGCCCCTTCCTTCCGCGTGTGTTTGTGTGCATGCGTGTTGTGTGTTGAGTGTGTGTGTGTGCGTGTTTGTGTGTATATGTGCGTGCGTGTGTGGTGCGTTCGTGTGTATATGTGTGCGTGTGTCTGTGTTTAGTGTGTGTGTGTGTGCGTGCGTGTGTGTACAATATATTTTAGTTGTTTATTTAATTATATTGTTTGCTGGTTTATTCATTCATTATTGTAAGCGCATAGGGCTTTTTTTAAGATTAGGCTCTATAAATGTTAATTATTATTGTTTCACATTTTGTACTTGTGGCGTTGCGTTATTTTCAGTGCGACATGTACAGCTTGGGGATCGTGCTGTTCGAGTTGTGCCACATCTTCAAGACGGACATGGAGCGTTTTAAAACCATACAGGACCTTCGCCAGGGGAGGCTATCTGAGCAAATTTTACTTCACTGGCCTCAGCAGGTTACACACCTTCTCTCTTCTCCCCCCCCCCCAAATTTTTTTTTTTTTTTTTTTTTTTTAAATTCCTTTTTGTGGTACAGAGAAACCTCTATTTTAAGACTTCCAAAATGTTCGGAAAAATTGGTCGTAAATTGGAGTGGTCGTATGACGGAGGTTTTCACTGGCAGCCGTAGAAAGAAAAAGTTCAGCACAGTTCATACTCTCTTCTTCATGCACACATACAATGACATATTAAAACTGGATTTGGGTCTTTCTAACTCCATAGGATTGTGCAATCGATATTACAGTTTCACTTCTGTTAATCACCTCCACTCTCGTCCAAAGTCAGTGGTTTTCTTTTTCAAAGTCAGTGGTTTTCGTGCTTTTCCTACGCTTTCCGCCATCTTTTCTACAACAAGGGAAGCGACTCCGCTTTCAGGCCCTTGACCGTGGTTGTTTCCCTTTGCTCGAAGTCTATACAGACGACAACAACAGTCGTAAAAACCAACAAAATGGTGGTCGTAAGTCGCGTTTTAGAGGAAGTCGTTTAAGAGAGGTCGTTTACATAGTAAAATGCATCCGTGCCAACAAATCCGGTCTCAAATGAGAGGTGGTCGCTTAACAGAGGGTCGTAAAATAGGGGTTTGTCTGTAATTGGATAACTGTTTTTGTTTCTTTCTAAAGGTTGCCTGATCCAGACCTGTTTACCTTTATGATTTTGCCGTAATTTTTACGAAACAAAAATCAAATTACAATAATTACGGCGACGAAAAAAAAAATCATAAAAAACCCCCACCTTCACTACAGTTGCGTTGACAAGCGATGCTTTTGAAACAATGCGGTGAAAAGTCATTCCGTTTCCCAGTTTCATTGTTTCAAGATGGCATCGAAGCGACCGCGTGGTGAGATCACAAGCAGTTTGAACAGGTCAGTAAGCTGAGTTTGAAAGAGAAAAGGCCACTACCTGGTTTAAAAAATGTTTTTAAAGATCTCCCAGTGCACTTTTGCTTGCATATAATTGTGTAATTACAAATACTTTTCTTGTTAATCGGGTTTTGTGAAGAAAAAGAATAGGCCGCGCGTTGGATTTTTTTTTTCTTTTCAAAATTACTATTTTTTGTTTCAGAAATTACAAATTTGCAAAATAGGGGTGAACAGGTCTGCTGCTGATCCATTGACATTCCTCACACTCTGCATATTCGCAGTCAAATTTCACAGCCACACCCTGCTTTGTAGGGTTGCAGGTGCCCAAACCTAACCAGCAGTCTATTGGCCACTGCAAGGAACGCCTTTTGCAAGAGTGAATGCCCTTGGTGGGTGGGGGAAGATAGTTGAGTACTGACCAAACAAGGGCATAACTCTCACCAATAACCCTATTTGAGGCCACAATGGCTGCCTTTTGCAAGAATGAACGCCCTTTTGAATGCTGATCAACAAGGGTTTAACTCTTGCCGTAAAGGGCGTTAGAAGACTCAGTGGAGATCTCATACAAGTATAGAAATTGTAAATAACAGTGAGGATATAGACTTTAACACATTTTTTGTCAAAAGTAGCACAGACAAGACACGAAATAGTACGGAGAAATTATTCTTAAAGCGTTCAGCTACTAACATTCGCAAATGTTATTTTTCTAACAGAGTTGTCCAAGAATGGAATAATTTGTCAACTAACATTAAAGCTGCAGCTATCACAAACTCTTTCCAAAAAAATGTTCTGGACCAAGATCCTTTAACCCAATGACTCCCGACCATTCGAACCGAAAATCGATCCCAGTCCCCAAGACAAGGGCATTAACTCTGAACCAAATCTTTTCATTAAAAAAATCACCCAGAATAAAGTCTAACTCGCATTTCATTTCTGAAAGATGCATATTTAATAGCAATGATGACGATATTATTCCAAAGCTAACACACTGTCACACAACAAACCATGAATTGGAATTTAAAAAATCCGTAATGGCGCTCCGAGCATCGCGCCGAGTCAATACTGCGCACGTCACGTGGAAAGAAGGAAAAAAATTTGGGGTCACCTCGAAAAATCCGTTCAAAAAGAACTTGCTTTCTCTTGCTGTAAGAACCAAAAACGGACCACTCAGAGTCAGGAAAAGGAAGCACTAACTTAGTATATTGCATTGTGGGTAGGGAGAAAGTGAAACTACTAGACCTGGCGTTCAGCGGGCGCAATCGGGCACCAGGGAAGGAAAAAAAATCGGGCGGATTTCGGTTCTGCAGCCTTGAGAGGGTTAATGTAACAAAAAATAAATGTTTTTGATGAATTATAAAAAATCCATTCAAATTTTGATAAACTTCTAGATTAGCTTAAGAAGCAACCACCACGAAAACAACAAAGTAACAAACGAGAAAGGGCGTAAAAGGGCCGTGAGGCCCACTTCTTGCTTTGAACTACTACTACTACTAACCCTACTTGCAGTGGCCAATAGGAAGCAAAGCTATGTCAGGTCATCAAGAGGCAACTAGGTACTACTACTACCCCTACTTGCAGTGGCCAATAGGAAGCAAAGCTATGTCAGGTCATCAAGAGGCAACTAGGTACTACTACTACCCCTACTTGCAGTGGCCAATAGGAAGCAAAGCTATGTCAGGTCATCAAGAGGCAACTAGGTACTACTACTACCCCTACTTGCAGTGGCCAATAGGAAGCAAAGCTATGTCAGGTCATCAAGAGGCAACTAGGTACTACTACTAACCCTACTTGCAGTGGCCAATAGGAAGCAAAGCTATGTCAGGTCATCAAGAGGCAACTAGGTACTACTACTAACCCTACTTGCAGTGGCCAATAGGAAGCAAAGCTATGTCAGGTCATCAAGAGGCAACTAGGTACTCTAGAGGCTACCACAGGAGGAGACAATGCTTTGGTGCTGAGAGTCAATTCAGCAGAGCCTGTTTCGGTCTAAAATGTGGTGGAACCTCCCTTATAAGACCTCCCATTATAAGACTCCTTCCCATATAAGACCTACTTTTCTGACACATTGCCCTTCTTTGTAAGTATTAAAATTACCTCCCTTTTGGATGATTTTTGAAGGTCTTATAAGGGAGATTCCACTGTATTTGGTATGTTCTAGTCACAGACTTATCTGTAAAATTTGGGCTGCTCTCCCCCGGGGAGTGTGTCGCCGCAAGTGCAGCACCTACCCATTATTTTTTGGGGGGAGGGGAGGGGGACACAGGGTGAGGAGGGGGTGTGGGCACACTTGGAAAACCTAGATATCAATTTGACAAAAACGACTGCATGTTTGAAGAACAAAAGAGAAGGCCGCACATTTCGAAGTGGCAATGGATTTTACTGGGGGGCCAGTGCCAGCCCCTAGATTCTCGCTCCTCTTTTTTTATTCTCAGAATGTGGCAGGTCTGAAAATATAGGGTCAGCCCCAACAAATCTGTGACCATTATCAGGGTCATGTGACCCTGCACTTCACTCGGTGGAGAACGTGTCAATAAAAAATTGGGGAAAGTTTACCTCATACCAGTTGCGTCACAGACAGTCTAAACAGTACAGGTACTTGATTACAAGACTAATTGAGTTGTTTTTTGTTCCTTTATTCTCTACTTTCATTCAGTATTCTGTGCAAAATAAATGTTGAGCAGCAGAAAAAAATATGAGTGCCGGTACTTTTGTGTTGGTGGTAGAGAGACTGTCCATCATTTTATTTTCAGCAGCAATGGCAAAGAGGAAAAGGCAATCCATTTCTTTAAGAAGATAAATACAAATAACTGAATATGTGGACAAAAATCCACATAAACAAAAGCAAACGATTGATAAAAAGCTGCATGGGTGGACAGTAAATGGTAATAGTTCAGTACAAGAAAGGTGAAGGGGTACGTATTTGATAACAGTGAAAAGGAAAAAAAAGCTTGTTAGTTTGAGTGGTTGTAGGCACCTTTAAATCTTCTTAGTAGACGATTTTGATTTTATGATGTAAGAAATGCATCAAATTAGGAAAAAGGATGTTCTCTTCATTTTGTTTCGGATATAAGAAAACTCGAATATGGTAATAAGCAAAAAATTATCTCCCTTCGATTTTCTTATAACCGAGTTTTGCTGTATTTTGATTTTATGATGTAAAACATGAGTCATAGGTCGCAAGTTTCTTTATAGTCCATTGGCATTGTACAAACGCAAATACAAAATTGTCTTCCACTGTAAAAAATGAGCAAGATGTGCCCCCCCCCCCCCATTTCTCAATTAATACCATTTTTTCCGTTTTTGCCTTTCTCACCAAACGGGAAGCTGTATTTTATGAACATGTTCAGCAAATTATCTTTGTTCACTAATTAATTGTAGTCATGATAAAGGCCATTATCTAATAGGCCCCCCCCCATGTACTGCAGTACACCGCAGCATTTGTCAGTTGTGGTTCATTGCGTTTTTCTGTCTTATAGGGGGGGGGGGGTAGGGTTAGGGTTAGTATTCCAAAATGAAAATTAGCTGAAAAGGTTCATAAAATACAGCTTTATGTTTGGTAAGAAAGGCAAAAATTGAATTACCGTAACCGAGAAATGCAGGGGGGTGGCACATCTTTACCTTTACTGAATATTGATTAAAAACAAGAAACAGAAATTTACATTTAAACAAAATTAATATGTTACTACCACACCCACTCATTCATCTGCTCTCCGCTATCTTGCTCGCTCATCATGCAACTCACACCACGTCTGCCTTCATTTTTGTTTTTAATTTTCTGTTCCGTTCTTTCTTTTTTTCCTCCTTTGTTTTGCATTTTCCTCCTTTTTTTCATGCACCAAATTAGGTAAAAGCATTTTCTCTTCGTTTTGTGTTTCTGTTTGTCTTCTTTTTCTCTTTCCCCCCCCCCCCCCCTTTTTCCCCATTCAAATTGGTTATAAGAAAACAAATTCAAAATGTTTTCTTACATCTGAGTATCGGATATAAGAATGCCCGGATATAAGAAAACAAAAAATTATCTCCCTTCGATTTTCTTATAACCGGGTTTTACTCAATACTGTATAATGCTTTTCGATGAAAAATTAATCCCCAGAGCACTTTACAAATATTTTGAGAATAAAAGAACAAAAACTAAAGAAGAAAACATTATTACAAAACATTAAAAAGCATAACAACAATAATTTAGCAACAATTTAACAATTTAAAGTGAAAATTTAAAAAAGCTCATGCCGGAAGAGAGGAAAGTAAGTGCACGCAGAACACGCACACAGGCACGATTTGCATGGGGGTTGTGTGAGAAATTGAGATTGAAATTATGAAGAGGTAAGGAACTTTTTGAGCAGATACGTTTTGAGGCCAGACTCGAATGCAGACAGAGACAGAGTAGACCGGAGGAGGTGGAAAGGGAGCGAGTTCCAGATGATGGGTGCTTGATAGCTGAAAGAGCGATGACCAAAAGACTTGAGTTTCATGTTATATTAAGGTGCATCCCCCCAATTGTACACTAAATTCAGATTTAGTTGTTATACTTTCTTACTCTATTGTTAGTCAATTATAGGCCTCAGTCTCGAGGGGAAAAAAGTATTGCCTTGTGGTCTGTAAAATACGGCACATAATATTCACTATATTTTGCATTACAAATTTCATTCTTTTGATATTTTGTCCACGACTTCATGAGAAAATCACAGTTGTTCCTCAATCATCAAAATGTGTTACTGTAAATAGCGTAATTCATAAACAACCAGACCTTTATCATCATAATGAAAATACATGATTATTCCTCACCTCTTACAAGATCACTTTTTTGCCTGTGTCATTTTTTTTCAGTCTGTTAACAATTAACTGACAGGTTTTTTTTTAAAATAATAAAACATGCAGGGCTCCCAGGGACACCCATTTGGGGGTCTATGAAGCACTAAAATTCTAAAGAACCCTCTAAAAGAATGTGCAGGGGGTCCCAGGGATGCACTAGAAAAAAATATTTTTAGCATTCACAATGCACTGGGACCCTCTGTCCCGCCTCTAGGACCCTCTATGCTGTAAGTGAAGGAGTCTGTGGGACCCCTTGTTTTGCGGGACGATTGGGAGCCCTGATATGGAGGAGGACTATGGTTAACATAGCATTATAGAAAAAAAACCCACCCATGGTATCAAATAACATCAACTGTCGCTTACAAACAAGTTTTTTTAACCAAATTTCCTGTTCATGTTTTATTGAGAACTTCCAGCCCAGAAGACCTCAAAGTTATAAGCAGTAATGCATCAAACACCATGATGTCCAGGGCTCCCCATTTTGTTTGACCATAGAGGGTATTTTCACCCCCAGGAAGCAGCTATAGAGGGTCTCTTCACCCCCAGGGTGAACTTATAGAGGGTGAAAAATCAAAACAAAATAAGCATAAAGACTCCATTGGACTTAGCGAGTAGAGGAGTGGAAGAGGAAGGGTCTTTATCTTCTAACCTAAACAGACAGCAGTGGTACCAGACTCGTAAACTTTGGGCTGACATGCCTAATTGGTCTCATGGGTCTGCAGTAGACCGGCTTTTCGCGCTGGGTGAAATGGGAGACGTGCTCACGCACTCGGCAGATTTATAGTCCATCTCAACCCTCGAGTAGTAATTATAGTGCGTCGTTTCACCCCCAGTACGAAGTTTCAATGCGTCTGTCACGCACATTTGACGCACAGACGCACAGAATGGGGAGCCCTGATGTCCCCGCATATTCAAGACAAAAATATTAACTAGTACCCCCCAAAAACACCCCCAAAACGAGTACAGTGAAACCTTTCTATAAAGACCTTGAAAAATCAGCCCCCCCCCCCCCCCCCCAAGTCTTAATGCCATTATAGGGAGGGGTCTTAATGGGGAGGTGGACATTCAGTAGTCCTGATCAGGCATGGTAGTGGGGTCAAAGTAGGTTTCGCGGAAGAATATCCAACCGACTCTGCATTTCATTTGAAAGATGTCGACTCAAACTAAAATGATGAAGTTGGGCGTCAAAATGAAGAAGAAAAAGAAGCACTAGGATCACAAATCTGGAAACGTGTGGCGTGAGCTAGGCCGCGCACGACTGCTAACTTCGGCGGGAAGTTGCTTGTTCAGTCATTCACATCCGGTTCCGCGAAGCGATTGCATAGGTTTTAACGCACATAATTTTTAGGCACCTGAGCGAATTTTTACCCCGGCTTTTTTTTTTTTTTTTTGGTAGTCAATTTCACTTTCGTGGATTTTCCGCGATTCGCGGAGGTCTACCATGCCTGCCTGATATGAAGTGGGAAACATCTGAATATTTTTTGGAGGTCACATCTTAGAGGGAGTAGCACTGTTTCATAATTCGGTCTTTTGGGGTTATCTTTCCCTACTGTCTCTCTTGAAGTCGGTTTGGGGTAGTTCCGGTTCAAAATTATAATTAAAAAATGGAAGTTACCTACCTTAAACAACTATATTTTGTTCTTGTCTTCAAGTCTTAGGGTATTAATGTGGTCGTATCAAGTAAACAAATAAGAACATAACTGTTTATAGTCAACGAATGTAAACACTTTAAGAAAGAAACATGAAACAGGACTTAATATTATTAAATCTACAAATTGATAACTGAGCAATTAAACACCCCTCTATTTCAATTACGGAGCAGCCATGCCGTGTTTACAGCATTTCCTAACCGGAACTAATTATGATTTATGTCTTATTACATATTTTGCAGATACTAACTACTTGTGGCGGTGCCATAGCCGATGAGGTTTAACCGAGGCGTGGTCACCGCTACAGCTATCTGTATTAATACAAAAATCGGGACTTTACTGGTTTCGTACTGCCTCCGGGCATTGCCTCCAGTATTGTTCCCACCATATTTGTATTTACAAATGTCCCATATGTGTCTGATTCAGACCAAGAGGACGTAAAACACCATTTTCGCCTAACCGGAACTAAGTGTCCTAACGGGCACACAACTCGTCTGTTACTTCCGTTTTCATTTCGAAACAGTGCTATAGGGAAGGTCTTAGCAGGGAGGCTCCACTGTACTCATTTACATATTATTTTACCCAAGAATCACACATGACAATGACAGCTAAGAGTAAGAGATTTTGTGGACTACGATTTAACCCTTTCACGCCAATGTCGTATTTATGCACCACAGTGGTTTAACACGGTTACACCCATGTCACTAAAGCGGGCGACAGACTATGTGACTGCCTCATATGACTCGATCAGGTCGTGACGTATCAAATTTTGTTTCCCGCACAGAAGAGGTCACAAGCCATCTGACTCGATCAGTGAAATTTAGAACCCGCCCTATTCGGCCCTGTCACCTGACTGGGCCCGACTGAGTCAGACTGATCGAGCAGGATGGTATGCAAATGAGGAGAAACGTCACGACCTGATCGAGTCACATGAGGCAGTCACATAGTCTGTCGCCAGCTTAAAAGGCATCAAATCAGGGCTTGTTATCCAAAAACCCTATTTTCTTAAAATTAGGAGGTAAGGATAGGGCTAATGCTATGCGTGTCACAGAGGAATTCCTAATATTGCAGATAATTTTATTTTCTCTTCCCAGTTAAGTTTAACCCTTTCACCGCCAGCCGTTTTCCAGCGACAAATTTCCATTAAATTTACCTGGGTAGAGAACAAAAATATGTCTGTAATATTGGGTATTCCTCTGTGACATATTTAAAGTAAGGCCTATCCTTACCTCCCAAAATTAAGAGAACAGGGTCTTTGGATAACAGACCCTGGTTTGATGCCTTTTAGTGACATGGGTGTTAAATCATTGTGGTGCAAAAAATGCGACATTGGCGGTGAAAGGGTTAATGGTATATTTGGGCTGAAAAATGGCTGGGGGAAAAAAAGGGGGGGGGAGGGGGGCATTCTGGGCATTTTTCTTGTTTAAATACTGGCTGCAATCTTATTTAGAGGACAAACCTTGGCAAATGCTATACAGTGGGACCTCCCTTTCAAGACTCCCTCCCACATAAGACCTACTTCTCTGAGACATTGCCCTTCTTTGAAAGTATTAAAATCACCTCCTTTATAAGACCCCTTCTTTATAAGACCTCATTTTGGATGATTTTTGAAGGTCTTATAACGGATGTTCCACTGTACTGCTCAATAGGAATTGTTCTGAAATAATTAAGGGGAGTAATTTCATGGTGTGTGGGAGTGATCTCGCCTAATTCAATCGGTCAAACAGGGGAAGTTACTCTACCTTCAGGTAGATCCCCAGCCATCGCCTCATGTGTTTGAGGAGACACACAGCATGTAGAACGCAGTGCGTCATTCTAAATTTGATGTAATTTATATTTTTACGTCACAGTTTGCAAGTTCTATCACTTTGTAGCAACTGGCCACCCCTTTTTTTTTTTTTTTTTAAATTTGCAAGTCGCTGACTCGCATCCTGCGGTTTCAAGCCTCGACGCCATTGTTATATTGTTGCTATGGTATTTTACCTAGTAATAGAGGTAAACAACTAATTTTCACAGAGTGCTTTCCTCTAGTTTTTTTCTGAAAATCGCCTCTTACTCTGTACATGCTTCCTCAACTGATTAACCCTTTCACCGCCAAAGTCGCATTTTAGCACCACAGTGATTTAACACCTATGTCACTAAAAGGCATCAAATTGGGGTCCATTATCCAAAGACCCTATTGTCTTAGTTTTGGGAAGTAAGAATAGACCTTATTTTATATATGTCACAGAAGAATCCCCAATACTGCAGATGGATTTTGTTCTCTTCCCAGGTAAAGTTGATGGGATTTTTGGCTGAAATATGGCTGGCGGTGAAAGGGTTAAATCATTCAGAAGCAAAAGGACAGTATGTACACAGGTGTGATTCTTTTCTACAGTGTGAGTCTGTTTGACAGACGGTGGTTATACTTAACCTCTTCACTGCGCTGTTGACGAACACTGTTCGTCACAGAATCCGCTGTGAGCAATGCTCTGTTGACGATCGTTGGTCGTCATGATTCAACGCTTTCTCTATTACGTACCGCATTGGTGAAAATCCTTCTTTCTAAGGTTTAATAGGCTCCCTTTGCAACTCTCCTACCCCCGCTGTAGGTTTCTTCTGGTGGTTCGTTCATTAGGAGGGGGGGTGGCCCAGATGTGTGTGTGTGCATGTATGTGTGGGGTGTGTGTGTGTGTGTATGTGTGTGTTAGTATGTGTGTGTGTGTGTGTGTATAAGCAAAAGCAAACCACTGGCGTGATTTTGTGTGTGTCTGAAAATGTCCTTAGCATAGCCTATAGCAAACATGATAGCAGCGAAAGGGTTAACAATCAACTTAGTAAAACCTTTCCCATTTACACAAACCTTTCCCACTCTGTTCATATAGGTACATACAGTTTCTGAAGGTAAGACAAAACTTTGTTTTCCCCTTAAGACACTAAACAGTGCAAAACCCCACAAAATGAACACCTGAGGTTCTGCTGTAGTTTGGGTCAGACAGTTTTTTTACAAACACTCCACTGAGAAAACCTTTTCCGCAGTCTGAACACACATCTAGTCATTCTAAGCCAGACCATTTTTCTTATTTAGACAGTTGTTGTTTTTTACAAACACTCCACTGATAAAACCTTTTACACAGTCTGAACACACATCTAGTCATTCTAAGCCAGACCGTTTTTCTAATTTAGACAGGTTTTTTTTTTACAAACACTCCACTGATAAAACCTTTTCCGCAGTCTAAACACACATCTAGTCATTGTAATTGTAAACCAGGCTGTTTTTCTTATTTCTAAGACATTGAAAAACATGTTAAACTCTTTTCCACAGTCTGAACACACAAGGTTTTAGTAGGCCAGACTGTTTTTTAAAAACATTGAACAGGCTAAGGCCGTGTACACACATAAGCGGATATTCCATGCGGAAACCCGTGCGCAATCCATAAATAAGTGAAACAAAGAAGGGAAAAGATTTGCGCACGTGTCCGAATTTCCCATATATGCGTAAACATTTATCCTTTTTTCTTCCACTTATTTAGGGTTTTCTGTACGGAACTTACGCGTCTAATGCGAATCCGGCCCCAAAGACCTTTTCCCACAGTCTGAACACACATAGGCTTTCTGTTTGTCAAACTTTCAACCTAATACAGCAGACTCAGCAAAGCCTATCCCTCAGGCTGAATACTTGTGAAGTTCTGCAGTAGTGTGAGTAAGGCAATATTTTTCTACAACACTGGTCTCGGCAAGACCTTTCTTACAGTCTGACCTCGGGCGAGATTTTCACCCGCGTGCATTCTCAAGAAGTGTCGTTTCAAATTGGGGACCCTGGTGAAGGATTCACCACAGACATCACACACATGGGGCTTCTCGCCCAAATGAACGGACCTGATGTGGTCCTTCACGTGACTCGCCCATTTGAAATCTTTGTCGCAGAACTGACACTTGTGAGGCCTCTCCCCTGTGTGGATTCTCCTGTGCTGCTTCATGTTACCCTCCTCGGCAAAAGTCTTGCCGCACACATCACACACAAATGGCTTATAGCCGGAATGAAACCGCAGGTGTATTCCAAGCTTGTAAGGTGTGGGGTAAGATTTGTTGCAGATGTCGCACACATGCCGCTTGTTTTCATTCTTTCCAGCTTCATCGCTGTCACTGGTCTGGCTTAAACCTTTCTCATGAGCTGAAGACCCATGGGATTCCTCTTCAGTATGGGTCAGAAAATGCTCTTCTGGGACACTGGACTGGGCAAAATCTATCCCACCATCTGGACATACGGCAGCATCCTGTGTGGCGTGGGTCAGACGATGTTTTTCCAGGAGAAGGGGCTGGGGAAAACTTTCCCCACACTCTGAACACACGTGCTGAGGTTTGTCGCCCGTGTGCATGGACTTGATGTGCTTTTTCAAACTGACTAGCCTCCTAAAAGCACTGTCACAGAGCAGACACTTGAAAGGCCTCTCCCCGGTGTGGATTCTCTTGTGCTCTCTCAAATCGCGAGCCTCGGTGAAACCGTTCCCGCACAGATCGCAAAGAAACAGCTTCACCCCGGTGTGACTCTGCCGGTGTCTTCTCAGTTTGTATGGCGTGGAGAAACACTTGGAACAGATGTCACACACATACAGTTTGCTTTCATTCTTTCCAGCTTCATCACAAGTAGTGGACTGAGCAAAACCTTCCCCACTGTCTGAATTCACATGAGGTTTCTCACCACTGTGAACAGAAATGATGTGGTCTTTCAAAGTGCCTGATCGAATAAAACCCTTGCCACAGACCTGACATGTGTAAGGTCTCTCCCCGGTGTGCATTCTCTTGTGCATCTTCAGCTCGGCAGACTCGAAAAAACATTTACTGCACACATCGCACACAAATGGCTTCAACCCTGTGTGCCTCAGTCGGTGCTTGTACAGATTTGAATGCGTAGAGAAAGATTTATGGCAGACATCGCACACATGCTGTCTCTTTTTCCCGTTCCTTTCATTTTTATCACCAGAATCAGACTGTCCAAAGCTTTGCCCAGTCTCTGTACATGCAGAACTCTCTCTGGTATGGTTTTCCAAATGTTTTCTTAGATCACAGGAACGAACAAAACCTTTCCCACATTCTGAACACACGTTGGGTTTTACACCAGTGTGACGTCTACTGTGCTGTTTCAAACCGCTGGCCCTGGCGAAACCCGTTCCACAGATTTCACACACAAAGGATTTTTCATTTGAGTGAACACACCTCACATGGTCCTTCAGAGCGCTGGACTTCTTAAAGGCGCTGTCACATTGGGAGCACTTGTAAGGTCTCTCCCCTGTGTGGACTCTCTGGTGCTCCTTCCAGTTGCCCTCTGTGGTAAAACTCTTACCGCACACATCACACACAAACGGCTTAATGCCAGAGTGACTTAGCTGGTGTATTCTCAGCTTGTTAGGCGAGAGGAAAGATTTATCGCAAACGTCGCATATGTTCTGTTTTCTCTTGTTCTTCCTGTCTTTACCACCAGCGTTAGTTTTGACAGCCCTTCGTTTCGCTACCCTTTTCCTGTCGCTACGACTATCTATCTCCCTGTCGATGTCTGAGTTGTTGCCACAGCTGCTAGCATCGCACTGGTCAGGTGTGGAGGGTCCAGGGAACACTGTGTGCAGTTTCTCCCCATGAAACGACGCCAGGTGCAGTTCCAAACTGCTGACCAGCAAAAAGGCAGCACAGCAAAGGTAGCACTCGTGACTTGTGTTCAGAGACAGCGGTGACCCAGAAGTGTTGTCGGACATGGGCTGTGCTGTGCTGTGGACAGCTGAGGGCTGATCTGGTGAGTCTTCCTCCGTGGACCACGGTGGTTCCAGCCTCTGTGAAAATGTTCACAAGTTCTTCAATTACCATATCAAAATCTGAAACCAGCACGTAAGAAAACAAACCCAAACAGAGACTTTGCTTTCTATGCACCATATTTTACCTGATTATTTATTATTATCATTTTTTTTATAAATCTTTGCTGTCCCATCTTCTGGGTCCTACAGTGGCGTTGCTCCCACGCCGCTCATTCCGAATCCCAATTCGCAGCTACACCCCGGCTTGTTCAAGTCGCAGAATCCGAGACCAGCAGTCCAAGGGGAGTGAATCTATGTTAGGCCGTCAGGAGGCAACCAACCGAGGAGACACTGCACTGCTGCTGAGTCACCTCGGTGGAGTACAGTGGAGCCTGTTCAGGACACCACCTACTAAGCCCCCTACTGAGGCGCACCTCATTATAAGGCGCACCCCCCAAAATTTGACTCAAAATTCAGATTTCGTTATTCTATTTTCTTACTATACTATCAGTCACATTATAAGGCGCAGGGGTCTCAGTCTGGGGGGGAAAAAGTATCGCCTCATAGTCCGTAAAATAAGGCACTTGAGAGAGAGGAGTCAAAGACAGAAAGAGAGACTCGGAGAGAGAGAAACAAACCTATAAAAAAAAAAAGCAAGCAAGAGAATGAAAGACCGAAACATACAGAGGAACAAAATGTGATAACAGAATGACACCCATCACTATCGTTACTATTGCAACTACTGTGTGTATAAGCTCATTAGGCGCTGCTGTGTATAAGGCGAATAGGGCAATTTTCTAGGAAAATCTGAAAAAATTAAAGTAAAAGGCGCCCTCGTTTATAAGGCGATACACACCTCACAAAACAAAGTCGAAGTTTGAAGCCCGTACACGTCCTGTAAACGCTTACCGACCGCCATTATTGTTGTCATAAACGAGAGTTGGCTCCCTTCTCAAATAATCGAAACTTCCATTTTTGCGACTTCCGGTTGTTGTGTTTGGACAATTCTTCGCGAAAACTGGTAGAATTATGGCATTTTAAGCTCTACAACGATGCTTTTTACATCCAAGGAAGGGTTGTGGCATCTGTTGGACGGTATCTCGGACGATAACAGGGATTTTGAAGCATTTTAACGTGAGTATTCGTCATATCGGCGACTCGTTACCACTTTCGATGTTGTGACTCACAGTAGACTGTACTGAACACGGCAATCGTTGCCTCTCTTCTCATGATTTTGTTCACTAATAGGGCGCCCTCATTTATTAGGCGCATAGGTCGAAATTGGATAAAAAAAAGATCACCTTATAGTCTGAAAATGATGGTACTACTGCTATAATAATAATAATAGACATTTCTAGAGCGCACATTCTAGATGAACTACTCATGGCGCTTAACAAAACTAAAATTCATTCCACATGCAAGATTACATCATACATATCAAACATACTCACATGCGCTCGCATTCCCACCGTCACCCCCACGCAAACACATGTATACTCATATACAAACATGCACACGCATATATACACATTTGGTATACACAAACGCATCCTTCCCTCCCCACACACAAACACATTCACATCAACGCACACATGTGCACACACATATATGTGCGCATACACACACACACACACACGCGCACACACAAACAAACTCAGTTACTACATGCCCTGTTCCTCTCCTCCCATCTAACCCGCGCACACTTCATTCATGCAGACCCATCACAAGCGTTAGCGTTGAGAGAAGAAGTGCATTTTGAGACTAGCCTTAAAGACACAGAGAGTTGGAATGTCTGAGAGATGGTGGCACTTTGTTCCAAGCAGCTGGGGCCTGAAAGGAAAAGGATCTTTCATCGTAAGTTTTTGTTTTAACCAAGAGAAGCTGCAGAAGACGAGAATCAGAGGAAGAACGGAGCTGACGAGAGGGTGTGTAAGTATGAAGCAGATCAGACAAGTAGGAGTTATAGTTAGTACTGACACCAAATGTTTCAATCTACAATTAACAGTACCCTTGTCTGCACTCGCTGAATTTTATCAAAACTGGAGAAAAAACCCACACACTCTCTCTCTCTCTCTGTTTATGTCTCGATTCTGGTATCTCTGTTGTCTCTCCGTCTCCTTGTCGCAGTCATTATTATTTTTTCCCCAACTCCCTCTTCCAATTTCCTTTTATTTTACCACTATGATTACATTTGTACATATGTATACATAATCATTGTATTGTGCTTGTATGAAGTGTATGTATTTTCCCCATGATTTTTGATTGTGGTTGATTTTTCTCCAGTTTATGTTTTTTATTTATTTACCTTGTTGTTTTTCTTATTAATTTATGACGACAGGATGTAAAAAAAGCTTTATCAAGCTTATTCTTTTATCGTCAATAAAGATCATTTTGACTTGACTTGACTAAAAAGCCACATTCAATGTCTAAGCCGCAACAGATTGAAAAGAACTTGAACCACCCAGCAGACGGACATTCAAATGTCACAGCTGGTCGACAGTCTGTGTTGCACTTGTATCATATTTTTCGGACTATAAGGCGATACTTTTCCCCCAGACTGAGACCCCTGCGCCTTATAATATGACTACTAAAAGAGTAAGAAAATATAATAACACAATCTGAATTTTGTGTAAAATTTGGGGTGGGGGGGTGTGTAAATTTGGACCTAATGACAACTTTTTCGTTGCCACTGGGTTTAATGTGTGCTAAGTGCATGGGCACACGGGACCTCGGTTTATCGTCTCATCCGAAAGACTCCACGTTCAGACCGTAAGGCCTAGTGCAAAGTGAGAGGAAAAATCCCCTGCACCCAGGTTCGAACTCGGGTTTACTTGACACGAAGCGAACGTGTTACAGACACATGCATGCTACTTACCAGGACAAAATTAACAACCGGGTCGGGAGAATGTTTCCTGCCACGGTCCGTCTCTTCTGTGGACAGCCTCCTGCGTGGTAGGGACACCTGTGGTAATGATAACGATCATCATCACCTTCAGAATCGTCATGGAACAGTGGGTGGATGCCTCGTGCCTCCATACGGGGAGCTGGATTACCCCATCCCGCCCCCTCCACGAGTCTCTCCCCGTGGGAATACCGGGGGGTCTTTTGTACAAAATAGTTCCTCCACCTTCTTGAAGTTCAATGCTTGTAACTTCCTCTAATCTGCCACTCTTTTTGACTCTGCCTTTTTTCTTTGCTTACTATCATCTACTATCTTTCTGACCTATTGGCCCATTCTCCTGCCTTTAAAAACAAATCTTCCAAATAATTTTTCTCCTTTGAGCTCCTCCGAAATCGGAATGTGTCGGCTGTACGCAGCGGGGAGACCAGTGAAAACTGAAAACCGGACACATACGTACTTTACCCATTATGGCCATATGGCCTGGGAACGCAGAAGAAGAAGAAGAATCATGCTTGTCAGCATCAGTACCGCAATAAATTAAAACAAATTCTTATTAAAGTGATGTGCCTAAGTCGTTTTGCTTTTAAAATATCGGCTTATAATCCATAAATAATGTTGCACAGTTAACTAAAAAAATATGCAGCAGTCAAGAACAGGCCATTTGCTGCAGGCGGGCGACCTTAAATTTCACTGAAGACCTTTAAAGGGGCACCCTGACGGATGAGTTTTTGCAAGAAACACGTCGAGATCACCAGGAAAGACACCCTTTACCAGATAATTTACATGTAGTTCATTTTGCATTCACTCATCAGAAGAAATTCTTACTCAGTTGGTTTCTTTTTTTATCTAAAAAATAACCTCTTGAGCCATCAAAAAAGCTGACATTGGCTGAATTTAAGCAAAAAATGTACATGCCTGCTAGGATTATTTTCATAAAACTGAAAGAAACAGACTTTGAGATTGAGGGTCGTAAACACGAGGGAGGTGACAAATCTACATGTTTACATGGCCCAAGTAAAAACATTTTTGTTTAACTCATTCCGTACGAATTACAAGTATACTCGGAACAGGAGAACGCCAGTCAGGGTCTACTTACGAGTATTGTCGAAACAGCGATTTTTTTAGTCTAAAACCTGTCTAAATCCATGTTTTTTGTTTGTGGCTCAAGCCACAAACCTATAACTCACTTTGTCGGTCGGTCGGTCGGTCGGTCGGTCGGTTGGTCGGTCGGTCTGTCGGTCCAAAATTGTCGCACATTTTTACAAAATTGTCGCACTTCAAATCGAGGCTACACTTCTGGCCGCTCTTTAAAATGATGTATTTTAAAAGCGTACAAAATAATAAACATATGTAATACAGACACTACAACAGACACGACGAGTATGCGGTGCTTCTTTTGATGAGTATAAGTAGGATACATAGTTTTAAATGTTTTCGAAAAGATATAAAAAGTTACGAAATGGTGCAGAGATAACATTCTGGTTTACAGATTAAAATTATTGAAAAGCCAGGGGAGGTAACTCATGATTGGAGTGGTAAAAGTAGACCGTGTGCCACAAACTATTGCGATTTCGCGCTTGTTTCAATCCAAACCACGTTTTTCGAGTTACACCTCTTCATCACTGTTCCAGCTTTCGTTGTACTTATGTTTGGCACTTCTGTCTTAATTTTTAATGTTAAAAAAATCAGCCCTAGACAACAAGCCTCAGAAAATGCCCCAATACGCTTTCATTAACAGTGATAGTAATAACGAGACTAATGATTCAGATTTTATGATAAAATGAACCACGATCTCAAAGCGAAAAATAAACTTGGATATTGTCAAAACTGAATCATTGACAGATTGAGTTTTATACCACTTCGTATTTTTTTTTTTTAAATGTCTAGGCAGCTCCAGGCCAGTAATGAAGGGAATCTAAGGCAGTGAAGTCCTGAAGGGGTTAACCCTTTCACCGCCAGCCATTTTTCGGCCAAAAAATACCCTTAAACCTAACTGGGTAGAGAAAAAAAATCTATGCAATATTGAGAATTCCTCTGTGACATATATGTAACATCAGGCCCATCCCCACCTCCCCAAATCAAGAAAACAGGGTCTCCAGACAACAGGCTCTGACCTGATGCCCTCTAGTGACATGGGTGTAAAACCAATGTGGTGACAAAAGTCGACATTGGCGCTGAAAGGGTTAAACTTAACTGGGTACAGAGAAAAACAAATCTGCAATATTACTAATTCCTCTGTGACAAATATAACATTTAATTTAGGCCTATCCTTACCTCCCAAAATTAAGAAAATATGGTCTTTGGATAACAAGCCCTGATTTGATGCCTTTTAGTGACATGGGTGTTAAACCATTGTGGTGCTAAAATGTGACATTGGCGGTGAAAGGGCTAAGTAGATATTTCTAAGCCAATGCTGCTTATACACTGCCACCTCAACTACCATCAACATTAACTTATTAAGTAAAAATATAAATAAAATTCTATTATTCAGTTCTTCAAATAAAACACACACAAAAAATGATTAAGAATCACACTTACTTGTCTGTCACTGTTCTCGGTCAGATCAGGCTGAAGATTAACTCTAAAGTAAAAATATAAATAAAATTCTACCATTCAGGTCTTCAAATAAAACACACAAACAAAATGACCAAGAACCACACGTACTTGTCTGTCACTGTTCTCGGTCAGATCAGGCTGAAGATTAACTCTAAAGTAAAAATATAAATAAAATTCTACCATTCAGGTCTTCAAATAAAATACACAAACAAAATGACCAAGAACCACACATACTTGTCTGTCACTGTTCTCGGTCAGATCAGGCAAAGGCAGAGGCTTTCCATGAACTGACGCCAGGTGGAGTTTCAAATCTGCTGACCAGCACAAAGGCGCCAGAACAATGCTGACACGCATGAATTCTGTGCAGAGACAGCAGTGACCCAGAAGTGTTGTCAGACATGGGCTGTGTTGTGCTGTAGACAGCTGAGGGCTGATCTGGTGAGTCTTCCTCCATGGACCAAGCTGGGGTTTCCCTCTATTCATGAAACAAAGGAAAGATTGTAAATATTTTTAACAAGTTCTTGTAACACACACACAGACTTACAAATCCACACACAATACCATGAATACTGATTAGCACACACTTCTATGTTCCAGGGGTGGATTGGGGGGGGGGGGGGGGGGGGGGGGGAGGGGGTGGTTTACAGGGTTTTCAGGACCCACCCACCCCAAAAAAGGACCCACCCACCCCCCTCCCTGTAGCCCAAAATGTACCTTATAGTTATAGAAAGGGGAAAAGTACGAAAATGACTTGAATTTTGGCTTACTAAGTAATACAATGCTAATGTAATGCCTTGCAGCAAATTGTGTTTGAGTGTTAGAAGGCAAGGTATGCCGTGAAAGGAGTTTCCGGAACCCCCCACCCCCCCCTGTACCTTAGGATTCATGTACCTTAAAGAAGGTAGAGCGGCTCACAACAGGTGTGTTGGAGTGCAAGGTAGGACGGTTGGCTTTTTCTTGTTCAGTTGGCAAATTATTCCCCCCCCCCCCCCCCCCCCCCCCCCCCCCAACAAAAATTTCAAGAGATGATAAGGTTTGGCTTCGATTGGAAGTTGTAGTGTGCGTGCAAGTTGGTTGCGTGCCCCCCCCCCCTACCCACCCAACCCCCCCCCCTACCCACAAAACTTCCAATGGTGGTGGAAAGTCCTGGTGGAAGGATTTCTTGGTTGGCTATGCAGTTGTGCCACTGTAAATTCTGATACACTTACTGACTTAGGAGCATCTCTAGCCCTCAAAATAGCCATCTGACTCCTTAGGTTTCAGACCAGTGTGTCACAACATTTTTCAAATTTTCACTTGATGTACAGTTGTGGGGTTTTTCACCCCAAAATGTTTTTGAAAATGATAGAGAAACCCCTAAAATACACAATTGACCTTCTAACTAAGAATCTAGAGACATGTGTTCCGATGGCGATGCTTAGATTTTTAAGGTAAAATTGATACTGTGTACTCACGTTATTACGCTCAGACCTGACACGTTGAATACCTGCAACAGACAATAATTACTGTATAATGTAGACTATAACTATAAGCCGCTACTTTCCCCCCCTTAACTTCATAATGCGGCTTGTCTGTGGATTTTTCTGTGGTTTAACAGATTAATAGAAAATGTTTCAGAGCATTAAATACTCATGCTGTAGTACAAGTAGTAGTAGATTTTCTTTTATTGTGTTGGTTTTTATGGTGCCTTGGTGGGATGAGCAAAATTTACAGCCTTTTTCTTTAAAACTAGACAGGCAGAGATAGACAGATTCAACGACAGAGAGAGAAACAGAAAGAGGGAAAAAGGACTAGACAGGCAGAGATAGACAGATTCAAAGACAAAGAGAGAAACAGAAAGAGGAATAAAGACTAGACACTAGGCAGAGATAGACAGATCTATTGAAAGATAGAGAGAGAAACAGAAACTAGAAAGAGGGGAAAAAAAGACTAGACAGGCAGAGATAGACAGATTCAATGACAGAGAGAGAAACAGAAAGAAGAAGAAAAGACTAGACAGGCAGAGATAGACAGATTCATCGACAGAGAGAGAAACAGAAAGACGAGAAGAGAATGGGGGGTTTGCTTCTTCGTCTTCTTTGATTGCTTAGACAGTTTCCTGTCAATTATGAGAGCAGATGCGTCATGCTGCCATTATGTGCCTAACTAAGAAATAGTTAGGCCCGGCAAGTCCGACTTCGGCTGAAGGAAATCTTTTTGAAAGTGTTTCGTGAAAAAAAAGGGGCAGGAGAATGGACCGGTAAGGCAGAAAGACAGTAGATCTATGACACATTGAGTCGATTGACAGTAAGCAAAGGGAAAAGGCAGAGTCAAAGAGAGTGACACATGAGATGAAGCCAGGGCTCCCAATTGTCCCGCAAAACAAGGGGTCCCAGGGGCTCCTTCAATTACAGTATAGAGGGTCCTAGAGGGTCCCAGTGGCATTGCGAATGCTAAAAATAATTTTTCGGTAAAGGTAAAGATGTGCTCCCCCCCCCCCTCCCCCTGCATTTCTCCTTTCTTACCATACATACAGCTGTATTTTAGGAACATTTTCAGCTAATTCTCTTTTTGGAATACTAACCCTAGTACCCTAATCCTAGCCCTAAACCTAACCCTACCCCCCACTATGTACTGCAGTACACCGCGATTTGTCACAGTTGTGGTTCGTTGCGTTTTTCCGTCTTATAGGGTGGGGGGTAGGGTTAGGGTTAGGGCTAGGGTTAGGGTTTAATATTCCAAAAGGGTTATTGGCTAAAGTAAAAAGGTTCCTAAAATACAGACTTTATGTATGGTAAGAAAGGCAAAAACGGAAAAATACAATTAACCGAGAAATGTAGGGGAGGTGGCACATCTTGACCTTTACCAATTTTTCTAGTACATCCATGGGACCCCCTGCACATTCTTTTAGAGGGTCCTTTAGAATTTTAGTGCTTCATAGACCCCCAAATGGGGGTCCCTGTGAAGCTACAACTTTGTACAAGCACAGAACTTCCAGAAGGTGGGGGAATTATTTATACAAAAGACCCCCCGGTGTCCCCACAGGTAGGTTCTGCTGATTTTGACTTCAAGCAGAAACTGACAAAGTGCTGCCACAGACCTGCTGAATACCGGCCCTGCGTCTTCCACTGCAGTCCCGAGTCTTCCGTCACTGTCTTGTTATTGTCTTCCGCTACATTGAACTCTAGCTTGATCTCCGACATCTTTGCTTCACCAGGAGACGTCATGGTTTGGTTATAATACTGGTGTCTGAAATCACAACGTAAATTAAGGTGGCACACTGCAGTGTGGTTTTTTTTGTGGGGGCAATGTTTCCAAAATTGTTTCTCACGAACTAATAGAGATATCTACATGAAATTGTGCATACTGATACGGTACATTACCCTGACCATTCGTGCCAAATTTGAACACTCTGTGTGAAGGCATTATGAAAATATGGTATCCAGCCAAAAACAATTTCACACGGAATCTTAGGCTAAGACGTAGCCCCTCAACAGCACTGGATTCAAGTATTGCATGGTGATGCGATCATTTGTCCACTTTCCTAAGGCATTAAAGAGTGCAATAAGCATACAATTAGCATGTCTCGGTTGCTATCTTGTGTTCTTTGTCCTGTCAAAAGAAAAGAAGAACTTCCAGTTCCAGACTCAGGCTGCGAAACTTTCTGGAGTTCTGGAGGTGGGTTTTTTTAAATTATAAAACATGCACTCACCTTTACTTAAACATGCAAAGAATATGGCAACCACCACAGAAAAACAAGATGTATCTGATCTGCAAAAAAATCTATGAAACACTTCAAACAGTCATTGAGTCAACATTAATTTTCCTTGCAAACTTATTCATTGACCTGACCAAGGGAAACATAACTCTTCGTCCTAAAGGCGCTTAACTCTAACTCGGCGCGTCGATTTACCCAAAAGGACCCCATACCCCCAAAAGAAGTTCGATAGGACCCAGAAGGAACACACGCGTGCGCATACGCGCGCGCCCACACACACACACATAGACAGAGAGAGAGAGAGAGAGAGAGAAAATGGTCCTCTTGGTCTGAGGAATGGAACGCCTCTGCAGCAAGTTCAGCAGAGCCAATATCTCGGGGTACAGAGAATAAAATGGAGTTTTACGTCCTCTTGGTCTGAATCAGACACATATGGGACATTTGTAAATACAAAAATATGGTTGGAACAATACTGGAGGCAATGCCCGGAGGCAGTACGAAACCAGTAAAGTCCCGATTTTTTGTATTAATACAGATAGCTGTAGCGGTGACCACGCCTCGGTTAAACCTCATCGGCTATGGCACCGCCACAAGTAGTGAAAGATTAACTCGGGGTACAGCTGTCAGCAGACCTTAAATGCCGGGGCTACCCATGTAAGCCATGTTTGTAAAGCTCGGTGTCCATCAGTGCAGTAGGTACTACACAACATGTTCAACAATCGTTTGACAAATGGCACCACGCCTTGTTGCTTTTGACTTGCTGACAGGTTATACACACAAGCAGGTCTGCTTCTTTTGGTCTCCCTTCCCCAAGACCCAAACAACATGGGCGACAGCAGACCAAATGCGTACACAACGCACGACAGTAGGTGTGAATGACATGCCAGCAGGTGTGAAAAATACTCAGACTTCCAGGACCCCCTGCAGTTCGCCTACAGCCCTAACAGGAGCACGGACGATGCCATCATCACCGTCCGTGCTCCACTCTGTGCTGACCCACCTGGAGCGGCCGGGGACCTAGGCCTACGCCAGGCTTCTGTTCCTGGACTTCTCCTCGGCCTTCAACACCATCCAGCCTCATCTGATGGTGCGGAAGCTGATGGCGATGAATGTCAACCCCCTGATCATCCGATGGCTCTGCAGCTTCCTTACAGACAGGCCTCAACACCGCGTGATGATCAGGACGTCCACTTCATCTGTCGCCTCAGCCCAGGTCCGCACCCACACCGGAGCTCCACAGGGGTGTGTCCTGTCCCCAGCCCCGCTGTTTACGCTGTACACTGCCGACTGCCGCTGTACCGCCAAGGGCAACCCATCAGGTGAAGTTCTCCGACGACACTTCCCTGACCGGCCTCATCACAACCAGCGGACAGTATCTTGGGGGCAACCAATTGATACACACATTGTGAAGGAGATATCTAACTGTTTGTGCTCGTTTTAGTAAGAAATTTAGAATCCAGTGTGTGTGTGTGTGCATGCGTGCGTGCCGGATCGCGTGTGTGTGTTTGTGTGTGCGTGCGTGCGTGTGCGTGCGTGCGTGCGTGCGCGTGTGTGCGCGCGCGTGTGTGCGTCAGTGCGTAGTGTGTGTGTGTGTGTGTGTGTGAGGGTTGTTGTTTTCTTTCTCGTTTTAAGTTAAAAATTCCAATTGCAAATAGCAAAATGTATTAAATCAAACCAAATTTGACAATTCATTGTCAGTAAGTTAAGCTTGTGTTATGACTGTGGGTAATGTATACTTTGTATGTGGCCTCCTGTTTTGTACTGACTGTTCATCCTCTATGTCCCCAAGAGACATTAAAGGATTCTTAACGCGACTTTGTGTGTGTGTGTGTGTGTGCTCATGCGTAGTGTGTGCACAATAGTGTCTGTGAATATGTGGAAGGGGTGTGTGTGTGTGTGTGTGTGTGTGTGCGCGCGTGTGCGTGTGCGCGCGCGCGTGTGCACAATAGTGTCTGTGAATATGTGGAAGTGTGTGTGTTCATACGTGTGTGCACAATAGTGTCTGTGAATATGTGGAAGTGTGTGTGTGTGTTCATGCGTGGTGTGTGCACAATAGTGTCTGTGAATATGTGGAAGTGTGTGTGTGTGTGTGTGTTCATGCGTGGTGTGTGCACAATAGTGTCTGAATATGTGGAAGGGTGTGTGTGCGCGCGTGTGTGGTGTGTGCACATGTGCGCGCGTGCGCGTGTGTGGTGTGTGCACAATAGTGTCTGTGAATATGTGGAAGGGTGTGTGTGTGTGCACAATAGTGTCTGTGAATATGTGGAAGGGTGTGTGTGTGTGTGAAGTTTACATCACAATTCGGTGTACTCCACAAATTTGTTTTCTTCTCTAAATCATATTTGGTTTGATTCTTTTAATCAGAAAGCAGCAAGAACTTGTTTTTCTGCTCTATATACCTAAAATCACGATAGAAAGTACAAATTATTGATTGAACAAATAAATCTAGGCCTAGGGCGAAAGTTGAAGTAGGAAATTGAGTTGAGTTATCTGCCCCCGCTTCTGCTTTTAGGCCTGACACTCGCGAAATACACCTACAGAACCTCTTGATTTGCGCTTTACTACTGTTTATTTGGAAAAGCTCAGTGATCTAGCAGTGTTTTTGGATACTTCGTCTATATAAATGTTGGTAAATATATATTTTGGGCTGCGAAATTCGTCCTAAATTTTTTTTTATTAACGAGCACTCAAAACTATGACTCAAGCGAATCGCCGCGAGGCGATCTTCGACCCAATACCATTGAATTCTTGTAACACCTTTATAAATGCTGGGTCAGCTCTCATAGCGCATGTAAATGAGCCTATATACATTGTAAGTTTCGAAACACAACTTGTTTTTTACAATTTGCCAATTTCTAATGCTTTCACGGGATCAGAAACAGCTTTGATCGAATCAAGTCAGATCTGGGCGTGTCGGTGCTACCAATGGGTCCGTCGAAACACTCAAAAAAACCTCTGTTGGTAGGGGAAGACGGGGTAAAAAGCGCATGGGCGGGTAAGAAGCCCACCCCAATTATCTCATGAAATGAAGCAAATTTCAGTCTCATTTTGCCCATGAGACGAGCGTTAATGTCTAGCATTCGTCTCATGGGCAAATTTGACTGAAATTTTCTTTATTTCATGAGATAATTGGGGTGGGCTTCTTACCCGCCCATGCGCTTTTTACCCCGTCTTCCCCTACCCCAAAAAACAAGGAAACTTGAGAAAACCAATATAATCAGGACATTTTTATGTTGTCTGTCTTTTCCTGCTCCCATCTTACTATCCCTAACCCTATCCTATCCCTAACCTATCCCTAACTTTCTGAGTTTTATGCGACTCTCGTTTTTTTTGGGGTACCAACAGAGGTTTTTTGGGTACCAATCGGATTTTTTTTTCAATTTTGGGGTACCAACAGAGGTTTTTTTTTGTAAAAAGACCCAAAAAAACGTTTTTTGGGGTGTTTCGACGGACCGCTACCAATGGCGCACCCAGTCTAGGCCTTGAATCTTCAGATCAAAATGGCTTTACACAAATAGTTTAGATCAAAACGACAATCATATTGTTGAACAGCGGATAGATTCAGCTTTCTTTTTCCTTCACTTTCAAGCTTTTTAGAGAAACGGAAAGTGTTCAAACTTGCTGAAGAATGCAACGTATTGTTTTCTAAAGGAATTTTAACGGCCTTAACGGTTAAATTTCCGCTTACAAGTTTGACCGAAGAGAAGTCCAGAGCTTCTTCTTTCGTTTGACGTATGCGTCTAGATCATCCACTGTGCAAAGCCATTTGCAGTTGAAACTATACGGTGAAATACGTCTTGCAACCACGACCAAAAAACCCATCGCAAAACAGCAAATTTTACGTTCTGTTCACTCGCTTTCACTTTCACTCGAAAAAATACATTTTACACACCAATGGAGACAAAGCACTATAAATCTTTTATTGAAAATAAGCAAAATTTGGTCCATTTTGTAAAAATCCAACAGTAACGTCGGCTTCTTGGACCTAGCTAATAATAATCATATGTGACAGAGTATAGGAAAACCAGGCTAAAGTCGGAAATTATCACTTTTGACGTTTTTATATAATCTGAATGTTTAAATTCTACAGACTGAAAAGCAAAAAACAGAATTGATCTATCTGCAATAGTCTTTTTTCTATAATTTTGTTAAAATTGACACAATACACAGAATCAAGTATAGCTAAGCTACCTGTTTTTGTGCATTGCTAAGAATGTATTTCAGCGACTTTAGCTGGGTTTTCCCATACTCTGTCACATATAGTAAAAAGCCGTGTGTGTGTGTCAAGTCAAGTCAAGTCAAAATTGTATTTAAAGAAGGACATTGAATAAGCAAAATATACATGCTTTTTTCCATCAAGCCATCTATAAACAAAAGCATAAACCAAACATAGTACCGATGGCTTGGAGTCAAAACGGACTATCTTTAGATAGTCCATTGATGCATTATTGAAGCTATTTCAAAAACTAATAAATTGTACCAAGCCAAGACTGCAGAAATATAAAAAAGCATAATCTCCATTTTATACTATTTGTAGTCTTTTGTAATACAAGTTATTAGTTTTTGCAATAGCATCAATAATAATTCAATGGACTATATAAAGATAGTCCGTTTTGACTCTAAGCCATCGATTATTACATATACGAAACATAAATTATACTGGTTAAGGACATAGAAATAAGAGAGAGAAAGAGAGAGGGGGAGAGAGAGAGAGAGAGAAGAAGAAGAAACATAAATATTTACAGAAAGAAAAGGAGCATATAAATATTTACAGCAACTAACAGAAAGCACATGAAATAGCAATACAATACCAACATAGTGTTCCACATATCAAAATGAAAAAAGGGGCCACAGATATATTATACACAGCTTTACACTCACACACTATTGTTTTATCTATGGGCGGGGATGGGGCTAGGAGACATCAAAACCAAATTTAGGATAACCATTACATATTTAACTGTTGACTATTCGAAAGATGCAGTTTGAGTTTTGTCTTGAAATAGTTCCTGTTTTTTAATTTTCTTTAGAGTAGCAGGCAGGCTGTTCCACAAGGTTCCACCAGAGTATAGGAAACTAGATTTGTAGAGGTTATTTCTAGGTCTAGGAAAAGATAACAAATGATTATGTCTGTGAGGATTGACTTTGAATGAATCTATAAGTTTTTTCGGAGCATTTCCGTTTATGATATTGTGCATAAGTAGTGCTTTATTAAACAACAGTCTGTCATGAAAAGTTAATAAGTTTAGTTCTGTATACTCTTTGATAGTCAGTGAGCTAGATTTTAACAAAATCAATTTGACAGCTTTTTTATACATACGATTGATTCTTTTCAAATTGGTATCACTACAGTTGTCCCATATACTTGATGCATAGTCAATTATCGAAAGAATATGCCCACTAAAAAATAAACTTACGCGAATGAGTATCTAAGAAGTTTTTTTATTTTACTTAGTTGAAATAATTTCTTGGAAATATTTTCCCCAAGATGATGTATGTTCAGTCCAAGTTAGATCCTTATCAATTATTACGCCTAGCATTTTGTGTGAATCGACTTCCTCAATCTTTTTGTTTTCTATGAATAGTGGTTGAAAAGGAGATTTCATTTTTTGTCTTTTTTGCCGTGCGCATATATACATACATTTTGTTTTGACTGCATTTAATGACATGTGATTAATATGTGTAAAGGTGATGACTTTATTAATATTATCTTGTAGTGTAACTGATAACGTCAATGGATCAAAATCACTATCGTGTAAGGATGTATCATCCGCAAACATTTCACTATTGCAATCAATATGGCATGGCAAGTCATTAACATAGATAGAAAATAGAATAGGACCTAAAACAGAACCCTGTGGAACACCATGCCTGACAGGTAGAGAATGTTGATGTTTTGTTGTTTACCATTACTAGCTGTTTACGATTTGAAAGAAATGATGACATCAATTTAATGAATTCAGGAGATAGATTATAGAGTTTTAATTTGCGCAATAAAAGTGTGTGGTTAATTACATCAAATGCCTTTTCAAAATCTATGAAAAGAACTCCAGTAAATTTAATTTCATTTATGCTGTCTAAAAGACTGTCCATGAGCTGTATAAGTGCTGTATTACAAGAATGATTTTCACGGAAACCAGATTGATCTTCATGGAGTAAACTGTTCTTGGTAAGGTATGAATAAAGATGCTTTTTAAGATGTTTTTCTAAGGGTTTGGACAAAATTGATAGGATAGAAATAGGTCTGTAGTTTGATGGATTTGAAGTATCGCCAGATTTATGTAGAGGGATGACTTTAGCTTCTTTGAATTTTAGGGGGAAAGACTGTTTGTCTATGCACAGATTGTAGAGATATGTTAGAGAGTCTATAATAGTAGGGCTTGCACATTTAAGTATTTTTGAATCTAAACCATCTAAATCACGAGTACCTGAGGGCTTTAGGAGCGATATACTTTTACTGACATCTACCAGTCACTGGTTCCATATGGAAAGGAAATTTAATATCTTTAGACTTTATAAATTGTTGCAAAACAGAAAGGTTGTTTTCTTTTTTATTTGTTAAAATATTGATAGCTTTCCATATTTGTCTGGAATCCTTTGTAGACGTTAACATTTTGCGAAAATAGTATTGCTTAGATTTCCGTCTCATTGAATTTACCTTATTTCTCTGTCTATTAAATTCCGCCCTTGTTACTTAACTGTGCTCTTTTATTTCTTTCCTTGTCAATTTCTTTTGTTATCCATGGTGGTTTTGTTTCTCGTTTTACTCTTTTTTTAATGAAAGGGGGATGTTTATCATAGACAGAAATAAATGTATTAATCCAAAATGTGGCAGCTTTATCAGGATCTCTTATTTGATAAATGTGGTCTAAACGTGACTGAGGTAGGTCTGCAATGAAATCTTCTTCTTTAAATTTTCTGAAGGATCTGTAATAAATTGTTTGATGTCCAACTTTGGGAATTTTTATTTGAATTTTATACCAAGTTAAGCAAATGGGGTTGTGGTCGCTACAACTGCATGGCGGAGAGCATACTTCAATTATAGACTGCTTTGAATTAGTATAAATGTGATCAATTAAAGTGCATGAGTTCTCTGTTATATGTGTTGCTTTATCGATAAGTTGCTCTAAGCCATGTATAGTGTAATTGTTATACCATTTTTGTTTTGGTTTGAGCATATCAATGTTGAAATCTCCCAAGAGAATCGTTTCCAGACCTAATAATAACACATCATCCATTAATTCATTAAATTTATCTTGCCAGTCTGCTGTTTCGGAGGGATTCCTATATATAAAGCCTATGATTATTGGTTTACTATTTTTCATTGAGACATTAATCCAAATTGATTCAACATCATATTTGTTCGAAGTTAACTAATCTATTACATTTCAAAACAGATGCGAAATACACTAGAAGACCTGTAGATTTTGCTTTGGATGAATCTAGACGCATTATTTGGTAATTAGGAATAATCATATCACAATCAGATACTTTGGAAGAAAGGCGAGATTCTGCAAAGCAGAATAAATGAAATCCATAACCATTATTGTAGAGAATAGATGCTATTTCGTCTTTTTTGTTGATGGCATTATTAATGTTTAAATGACCTACACGGAGGCCTTGTTTTGTCGGCCATGTGTCTAACATTTGAGCCATGATTCATATGAAATGGCCTATAAACAAATGCTTATAAAGTTTATGAAAGTAACGAGAATCAAATATAAATATATACAATAGGTAATAAAGGTATTGTATGCTTTGCACACAATAATGCAAATACAAATGCAATAAAGATAGAAAAGAAAAGTGAATTCAAATCAATCCACCCTTCTGTATGCTTGAAAAAAAGTAAGAAAAAAAGTAAGCAAAACAACTACTTACAAATGACTATTATGAGCAAAATTAAATGCTTAGCTATGAATGGCATACAACGAATGAAATAAATAACTGGTAAACGACATTAATTCAAGAGCCAAGGCAATTTTTCAACAAAATTGCATGCATTCACAAAAGCGCAACAACAACAAAAAGTAGAATGAATGAAACCAAATACAAGCACAAAATGCTCAACAATTTTCAGCAAAGTAATACGTACTCACTCCAAATGACAGAAACAAGCAATACCAAAAAAGTTAATACATGACAATGACCCGGCGCACAGTGACAACATGCGAATGATTTCAGCTCATGCTCACACAATCATAACTTTTTCGCATTAAAAACGACAATAGCACAAAAAGCTATTCACACGTTACGAGATGTTATAACATTGGTTTCTTCTTCACTAAAGAAGTCAGGATCAAACATAGAAAGGGGTAATTTATTTAAAAAAAAGAAAAACAAAGAAAAAAAGAAGTGGGGGTTTGAAAAAAAGGTAGAGAAGGATGTGGGCACAAAATAGAGACCTTCAGTAGCATTTACTGTGTGGGAACAGCACGCTGCTGTAACATGAGCTGGGATGCCATGCTCAGCAGCCTTTCAATATAGTGCTCATAATGATTTGCGTTTGGCCCACTGGACCCCACGTTTGTGCCTTGGTCTGGCACAGTTATAGAACACTGATTGTCCTCTTCTTGAGTGTTGGAAGAATGGAGGAGGGGAGGGGTATAATCTTCCTTGACAAGGTTTTGTGATTGATTTGAGGACAGGAGGCAATTTGAGTTAAGGAAGGAGGACAAGAGACGCCATTTCCATCTGTGTAGCCTTGTTGATGGGCATTTGACATGAGTGTGTGTGTGTGTGTGTGTGTGTGTGTCTGTCTGTCTGAAACACAAAACGGGCCTTATAACTCCGCCGGTTTTTTACCGAATCGCTTCAAATTTGCTGTGAGCCCTAACGGGGTGATGGCAACGGCAACCGGGGCGGCCGTGTCATTTGCGCGGTTTCGCAAATGCACGAAACGCGTATCCGCCGGACTCTCGGCGCCCATATCTCCGGCATTTCTGGACCGATTGCCTTCAAATTTGGCAGGTAGATGACCGGGGACCGTGACGATCGGTGTGCCAAACCGGAAGCGAATCAGTTCAGAAACGTGCGCGCTATACGCCGCTTCACCTTTTCACGAATAACTCCGCCGTTTCTTAACCGAATCGCCTCAAATTTGCTGTCAGGCTTGCTATGGCCCGGGCAAAGCCTGGCAGCAAATTGGAAGAGAATCGGAAGAGCGCGTCACTCTCAGAGCAGCGCCAACGGGAAATGGGGTCTTATAACTCTGCCGTTTCTTAACCGAATCGCTTCAAATTTGCTGTACTCAGCGTTACCAGTACTTGGCGTTACCGTTACAAGGCGTTACCAGTACGGTGCATTGCCAGTACTAGGCGTTGCGCTAGTAGTATTAATAAGTAAATAGTAACAAATGGTAATAAGCACAACTTCAGCAAAGGCAAAAGAATTAACAGGAGTACCGTAATTTCCGGCCTATAAGACGCAACTTTTTGACTGCACTTTGACCCCTGCGCCCTATCGGATGTATGCGCCTATTCTATTATCAAAATAGAAAAGTTATGTTGGGGTCAGGGGTGAAAAAATCACTCACCATGCGCTGGAAACTTCCGTCAACAAACCGGCAACAGCTCACATTTCACTGTCGATCGTGATCAGTTCTCTGCCGCGATCACATTCAGACAAAGCATTGATCGGATCAACTTCATCATGCCGAAGACCAAACGCATGTCATACGATGCGGAATTTAAACTGAAGGCAATTTCGTTGGCAGAAGAAAAAGGCAATAGGAGAGCTGCTTTTGAGATTGGGATCAACGAATCAATGGTTCGAAAGTGGCGACTGCATAAGATGAAACTGAACGCGTGCAAGAAAACCCGGAAGACTCCGAGAGCGATTCCAATTCCGATTCCGAAGATGACGTCACGCCACGGACAGACACGAACGAGGCCATTTTGACGGATGCACTCATGGCGCTGTTCAGGTCAGACACAGAGGAGTCGGATTTCTGTGGATTCTCTGCGCCTGAAGATGATGACTGATTGAAGCGAGTCGCTGCTGGATGACTTGCTTCAAGCTTTTTTTCATTGCATGCTTTTTGAAAGATGTCCTTTTGTATTGTTCAACAATTTGTTGCTTGTTGGATTTTCATTTTCACAGGCCACTTTCGGTGATCGTTTCCTTCTTTCGCTGTTGCTCAGTTTTGGTTTCAATTTTCAAAGTAACCGGTTCTCTGCGCCTATTCCGCTGTATGCGTCCTATGTAATGTCAGGTTATGTTTTTTTTAAAAAAAGAGGGGGTGCGCCTTATGCGCTGTGTCGCCTTATAGGCCGGAAATTACGGTAATTATATTCCTGATGACAATACTATCACTACCATTATTCTCATTATATCCACCACCACAATCACCACCAACCACCGTCATCAACAACACTACACTGTATTAGTGAAAATAACATCAACCATTCTCAAATATATAGGCTAACACACACATCCACACACACACACACTACATGAATGAGTACACACATACCCCACCCCCACCCATCCCTACATCATGGGGTACACCTACTGTTTACATACCCAGGACTGAATTGTACATGACAACCGTTACCGAAAAGAAAATTTGGAATTATACAGTTCAATCTGGTGACATGCTGAAAATAACAAAGTAAATGGATAAAATAAAAAATACAAGAACACTGAATTATGAGTGACATATGGGGTCGAAGTGTCGAATTTTGGTGAGCTTTAAAAAAAATGCTCTTATTAACCTTTAGCACCCTGCATTTTTTCTGACGTTCCGTTCTCTGCCACTGCATTCTTTTTGAGGCGGTGAAAAATGCTAACACCCACTTGATTAAAAATGCTATAATTTTCTCTGTGTGTTGTGTGCAGACTTGATTATTGGAATAATAATAAAGAGATGATTGAGGAAAGTTTTGATATGATGTATTTTGCTGTCCGTGTATGTTTTGTTGTTGGAAAAAAAAAGAAGAAACGAAATCAACAAAGCGAAAGTGTTGACTTACTGTTTCGGCACGGTCGGAATGAGTGCCGTCTGCTTCAAAGTTCGCCCACTGACTAACTAACTCATGTCTAAGATCCCTTTAACGAAATAACTCACGGAAATATCATTAAGAATATTATGAAAGGCATAATTTTCTTTGAATTCAACCTAGTAGTCAAAATCGGAACCGAATCACAATCGCGGCTCGAATCGATATTGGATCGTCTTCATCGAGTCACACTGACATTGGCTACCCCCCCTTCTACTGCATAACAATCTTCTATCACCCTTTCACTGTCGATATCCGACCTAACAAAGCCTAAGAATTCATTATTTAAACAAACATCGACGCTAATTTCCAGTAGGAAGCTTCGCCAACACGGAAAATTCGCCATATTTGATAGTGAACTTTACTTTCTGACCGATTGAAACTTTGAAAAATTCATACAACTACTAAAAAAGCAAATGGCGGCTTGCTGGAAGAGAAGCAAGGAGCCGAGCCTCATTCTGAAGCTATGGTGAGGTAGTTTCTATTATTAGTAACAAAAATAAGGTCCGCGAAGCATTGGTTTGGGGGTACCCTCTCAGGGCGACACAGTGCGCCTGCAGTTACAGGGGAGATTATCGGCTCGGCGACACAGTGCGCCTGCAGTGTGCTAAAGGTTAAACTATCTTCCCGATTTTTTTGAATTTTTTTTATAGAAATTTACTAATATTCAAACAAATGCGTCGGTCCTTTTGACAATAAATTACAGAAATTAAAAACAGATTTTGGTTTCAGATATTTCTTAGGAACGAATTTTTCACAAAGTTCATTATGTGTTGGACATTCTATATACAATGAAATTCATCTATAATAATAATAATAATGGGAATTTATATAGCGCTCTTTCTCACATGAGCTCAGTGCACTTTACATTGATAACAAGAACATTAAAGGCAAACAAATAATTAATCATTAGAAAGTAAAATAAGCACGATGCTTGCTTCCTTACAAACACACACACACGTTTCTGTAGCTTGTCCTCCTCTTTCAGTTGGTTTTGTAATTCCACGATCTCAGCGTTGCGTGCTGCCGTCACCGTCTTCTTTACTAACCACTGCAAAAAACATAGCAAAATGCATTTTTAACCCGCAAAGAACACAGTTCTGCAAGTTAGGGGGCCAAGGGCTATTTAAATCTGTCGGAGGAAATAGATTCTGAAAGGAAAGCATTTATTAACCCTTTCAGTCCCGACGCTCTGTGCGCTCAGTCACCTCTGAAATCCTAGCCCAAGGGACGTCACTCCGTACAAAAGGGGGGGGTAGCGTCAGAAAAATAATAAAATAAAATATACCCTAGCAGATTTTGTGTGTTTTTTTGTTTTGAATGTGTTGCCGAGATGTCTGTCTGATTTGCAAAATGAATTTCAAGATGTTATGGGGATGCATGGCTCCACAAAAAAAAAAAAATGCCAAAGTGTAGTCGCAAACTGCATTCACTAGTCATTCACTGCCTACTTTTTGCAGACTGGTCACCACTGGTGAAGCCTAACACGACTGAAATGGAAATGTAGATCAAAATCATTCACTTACCCTTTCACTTCACGATCTTATAATTCCTATCTTTCACAAAAAAAGGAATTTTCATTGCTGTCATCACTCAGTGGATGCAATAACGATTCATCATCCATGATGTAAAAGTCGGGAAAATGCCGATGTCAGTAACACGACTTCAAAAATTTGATCTCACTGCCGAAATAGGTCAGAGTACACTACTTACTCATCATTTTGCGATCTCATAAGTCCCATCTTTCACAAAAATATGATTATTCATCGCTTTCTTCAGTCAATGGATGCCATAACTGTTTGTCATCCATAGTGGAAAAATCGCAAAAATGCAGAAGTTGGTCACTAATTTTCAAAAATTCATATCTTCCAAACCAATCGGCCTAGAAGCCATTGCAAGCAACAGGGCGGAAGTGTAATCTATTGCGAAAGCGAGGCTGAAGCGCTCCACGTGACTGCCGTGTGATAGAAACAAAATGGAAGCGCCCAAACCGGCCACGTGGAATCCGTACGTTCCCGAACGTTCTCAGCATTTACGATCCAATTTTTTTTCTGAACGTTCCCGAATGTTCACTGAACTAAAGGGTTAAAAGAAATGTGAACTGTACTGAAAAGCCTGAAAGCCTGAAAAATCTTAAGAATTGTATTAGATAATTGAATTCAGATGGGGCCTTAACTCAAAATGGCATACGAACTTCAACTTACTTTTGCGAGATATGCATCAGCTTATAAACGAGAGCGCCTTTTCTTTTCATTTTTTTAAAGATTTTTCTTGAAAATTGCCCTATTCGCCTTATACACAGCAGCGCCTAATGATCTAAAAAATACGGTATTGCCATCGATTCACTAAGCACAGGAACAAAGGGTAAAGTTCTCTTTGTGACAGCTTTGACTTTTGAGTGGAGAAGCACTATGAAATCTCAAGAAAAGTTTACCGTAAAAACTGGACTATAGGACGCACCTGTATATCAGCTGCATCCCTTAAATTGACAAAATATTAGGTATTTATTTATTAACGCATAAGCCGCACCAGTTTATAAGCCGCAGAGAAAGCTATTTGTGCACACAACACAAATATAGAATTTCACCTATCAGAACACGAGTATTTAATGCTCTCAGATACTTTAAACGTGAGACTTGAATCTATTGATGACCAAAACCAGCTTTGAGTCTAAAGAAGCTCAAAATAGGCTGAACAATGTGGCCAGAAACAGATTTAATCAATACTGATAAATGTAGAATGGAAAACAAATCCACAGATAAGCTGCATCAGTCTATAAGCCGCATGGGCCAAAGTCGAGAAGAAAAAAAGTAGCGGTTTATGGTCTGCATCTTACGGTACTTGCCTGTTCAGACGTCCACGAAAAAGCTGGGTTTTCACTGGGTTTTCACTGGTCAGACGTCGAACCATCTTCGCCTGCAACAATGTAGACAGGCGCAGACTTTAGATTTAACAGACCTGTTTACCCAAATGATTTTAACATATTTGACAGAAGTATGATTAACATGGGAAATGGGAAAAAAATATATGGTGAAAACAAATCTGACTTACCATTTCTGTATGTTGCCCGATTTGGGAAACGTGTGTGCTCTGTGTGTGTGTGTGTGTGTGTGTGTATGAATGAATCTTTAATTTAATGTCTTTTCACATAGATCGTGATTTTAGACAGCATGCACCAAAAAACAAAAAACAAACAGGGAAAATAGCATGCATAAGAACGACATATTTAAAAAAATAAAAAAAAAGAGTAAAGAAAACCTCTACAGTAGTCTTCCAATAGTTGAGGACAGCATTGCTTTTGCAATTACAGTAATGTCAATTTCTGCGTCATTTAAAATATCCTTGGTATTATCATACTTACGAAAAAAGTCCATATTGATCATTCGATATTTAGAGAGCAATACTGGGCATTCTAATAGTAAGTGATGAATTGATAATTTATCACTACAAAGACAGTTAGTTTCCAAGTATTTAGTTTTCCATGAATTGAGTCGTATCTTGTACACTAAACTAACTATCGATCTACTGTGCATAAAAATGTTAGATCTAAAGTCAGATGAGTTGATGTAAGTAGCTTTTTCCAATACACAGTAGATTTCATGTGTTGATAATGGCAGTTTCTCATTAGAAACCAAATTAGAGTTATTAAAAGCCCCTCTTTTGGCAGCTCTATCAGCAACTTCATTCCAAAAGAGTCCACAATGAGATGGCACCCAGCAAAAATCAATACCAATACCTTTTGCAACAATACAATGAATCAACTGTTTAATTTCAAAGACAATGTCGTTACGAGTTTTACTGTTACTTTGGTTTAGAGTTTGTAAAACTGATTTTGAATCCACACAAACTAAAATGTTATAAATTGAATATGGTATTTTTGACACAGTATTTCTATAGTTACACAAATGTATGCATGTTTGCTTTCCGTTTTTGAAACTTTCTTGTCGGAGTACTCCTATTTTGTAAAAAATACACTTATTTTGGATTTTGAATACACAAATCCCAATTTTAGGGTAAACAGGTCTGATTTCAACACAAATTTGAATGCCTGAGACTTCAATGGCCACAATCTTCTTCTTCTTCTTCGTTTGCTCAGATAGTTTCTTGTCACATGAGCGTAGATGCGTCATGCTGCCCTTATGTGCTAAACTAAGAAATATTTAGGCCCCAGCATGTCCCGACTTCGGCTAGAGGAAATATTTGTAAGAATTTATAGAAAAAAGGCAGGAGAATGGACCAGTAAGGCAGGAAGATAGCAGATGACAGTAAGCAAAGGGAAAAGGCAGAGTCAAAGAGTCTGACAGATTAGAGGAAGTTACAAGCACAGAACTACTAGAAGGTGGGAGAACTATTTGTAAGACCCCCCCCCCCCCCCCACCCTCCCATGGGGATACTGGGGGGTCTTTTATATAAATAGTTCCCTCACCTGGAAGTTCTGTGCTTGTAGCTTCCTCTAATGTGTTACTCTCTTTGACTCTGCCTTTTCCCTTTGCTTACTGTCATTTACTCTCTGCCTTACCGGTCCATTCTCCTGTCTTTCTTTTTTTCAAGAAACACTTTCAAAAAGATTTCCTCCAGTTGAAGTCGGACTTGCTGGGCCTAAGGCCTAACTATTTATTAGGCGCATAACGGCAGCATGATGCATCTGCGCTCATAATTGACAGGAAGCTGTCTGAGCGATCGAAGAAGAAAAAGAAGAAAACACAACAACCACTTCTTTGTCTTTATCATAAAATCAAGACCAAAAAAATGAGACGGTCTTGCATTGTGGTAAAAATCATCGCATCGTTCCAGTGAATGTGGAAAGTCTGCAGGAACATGATTTTGAGATTGGACCCAAAAAAACCTTTTTCACATAATTACATTAGTAGGCGCTTGGGAGAAAGTGGCAGAGTAGCACGATGAGCCACGAGCGTGGCTTAGTTCAAATATCAAAATTCAAGCTTTCTTCTTTCTAAAAGTGTATGTTTCCCAGTCAAATGTTTATATGAGAGATGAAAAGTGAAAACAAGAAGTACGGGTTGACGTCTCTGCAGTCTTCAATTATACGCCATTGTTTTACAATACACGTTTTATTATACGCAGTGCTAAGAGGGTTAAGACGCTCGCCTGCCAAATGTAATGCGTGACTGCAGCGTGAGTGACCCGGGTTCGAATCCCGGCCTCGCCCTTTCTTTCTAGTTTGACAGGAAAATCGAACTGAACGTCCAGTCCTTCGGATGGGGACTTAAAACTAGTCTGACCCGTGCGCTTTACGCATATATAAAAATCCCACGGCAGTTGAAAGTCGGTAAGAGCAGGGAGAAATCCCGCTGCCTGGTATGGCCAAATTGATAGCTAGGTTCTCCAAGTGTGCTCACACCCCCTCCTTACCCTGTGTCCCCCTCCCCTCCCACCAACCCACCCACCCAAAAACGGGTAGGTGCTGCACTTGCGGCGACACACTCTCCGGGGGAGAGCAGCCCGAATTTCACAGATAAGTCTCTGTGACTAGGGTCAAAGTCATGGGGATCAGTGTGTTCTGGGGAGCTGTCGGTGGACGGTTGTGGTGGCGCCCTCAGAGGAACCTCACTCATGCTGGCTCCACGACTAAGAGAATAGTGTTGTAAGAGGGGCTTAGTAGGTGGTGTCCTGAACAGGCTCTACTGAACTCCATCGAAGTGACTCAGCAGCAGTGCAGTGTCTCCTCGGTTGGTTGCCTCCTGACGGCCTAACATAGATTCGCTCCCCTTGGACTGCTGGTCTCGGATTCTGTAACCTGAACGTGCGGGGGTGTGGCTGCGAATTGGGACTCGGAATGAGCGGAGTGGGAAGCAACGCCACTATACGGCCCAGAAAATGGGACAGCAAAAAAAAAAGTGTGTGACTAAAATATACCAAATTTTAGACCAAAACAGGCTCTGCTGAATTGACTCAGCACCAAAGCATTGTCTCCTCCTGTGGTAGCCTCTAGAGTACCTAGATGCCTCTTGATGACCTGACATAGCTTTGCTTCCTATTGGCCACTGCAAGTAGGGTTAGTAGTAGTACCTAGTTGCCTCTTGATGACCTGACATAGCTTTGCTTCCTATTGGCCACTGCAAGTAGGGTTAGTAGTAGTACCTAGTTGCCTCTTGATGACCTGACATAGCTTTGCTTCCTATTGGCCACTGCAAGTAGGGTTAGTAGTAGTACCTAGTTGCCTCTTGATGACCTGACATAGCTTTGCTTCCTATTGGCCACTGCAAGTAGGGGTAGTAGTAGTACCTAGTTGCCTCTTCATGACCTGACATAGCTTTGCTTCCTATTGGCCACTGCAAGTAGGGGTAGTAGTAGTACCTAGTTGCCTCTTGATGACCTGACATAGCTTTGCTTCCTATTGGCCACTGCAAGTAGGGGTAGTAGTAGTACCTAGTTGCCTCTTGATGACCTGACATAGCTTTGCTTCCTATTGGCCACTGCAAGTAGGGGTAGTAGCAGTACCTAGTTGCCTCTTGATGACCTGACATAGCTTTGCTTCCTATTGGCCACTGCAAGTAGGGGTAGTAGTAGTAGTAGTTGTAGTAGTTCTGGGCAAGAAGTGGGCCTCACGGCCCTTTTACACCCTTTCTCGTTTGTTACTTTGCTGTTTTCGTGGTGGTTGCTACTTAAGCTAATCTAGAAGTTTATCAACATTTGAATGGATTTTTTTTTTATTCATCCAAAATATTTAATTTTTTTTACATTAAAGGATCTTGGTCCAGAATATTTTTTGAAAGAGTTTGTGATAGGTGCAGCTTTAATGCTAGTTGACAAATTATTCCAGTCTTGGACAATGTTAGAAAAATAAAATTTGCGAATGTTAGTAGCTGAACGCTTTAAGAATAATTTATCCGTACTATTTTGTGTCTTGTCTGTGCTACTTTTGACAAAAAATGTGTTAAAGTCTATATCCTCACTGTTATTTACAATTTCTATACTTGTATGAGATCTCCACTGAGTCTTCTAACGCCCTTTACGGCAAGAGTTAAGCCCTTGTTGATCAGTATTCAAAAGGGCATTCACTCTTGCAAAAGGCAGCCATTAAGTGGCCTCAAATAGGGTTATTGGCGAGAGTTATGCCCTTGTTTGGTCAGTACTCAACCATCTTCCCCCACCCACCAAGGGCATTCACTCTTGCAAAAGGCGTTCCTTGCAGTGGCCAATAGACTGCTGGTTAGGTTTGGGCACCTGCGACCCTACAATGTAGGATGCGAAATTTGACTGGCAATATGCAAAATGTATCAGCAGACCTGTTCACCCCTATTTTGCAATTTCTGAAACAAAAATGAATGATTTTATTTAATATAACTATCTATTCTATCTATATACTTACCGTTTCACTACGAATGAGTTATTCCTTCCAATTTGGAGCAAATGCCAATTTACCAAAAAGTTATAGTCTTAACAAGACTAGATTACTTCCCTTGGTCTACACAGCCAATACCACTAAGCTGCCGTGGATCCCACTTGCTACGTCACTTCCGGGGAGGCAACTTTAAATCATGATAAATTTTTTAAAAACCAACCTTCCCAATGATGTTTTCGTCGGAGGGAGGAGGGTGGGAACCTTTGATCGTAGTGAAATGGTAAGTATATAGATAGAATAGATAGTTATATTAAATAAAATCATTCAATCTATTCTATCATGTTACCGTTTCACTACGAATGAGTTGATTCCCAGCGAGGAGGTGGGTAAGAAAACATTGTTGAAACTTCACTCCAACAAACAAAAAACAATACCCACAAGACAAACCTGACAGGGAACGCCAGGGATAACCTGTAAGGGAGAGGACATAATAACAACTAGATAACCAAAACATCCATACCCCCAAACAGCATAAACATGCATACCAACACCAGAACAAAAAATAGCATAAGCTTATCGTTAGACCAGAGAAAAAGGAGTCTGCGCAAGCACCACCTTCCTGATGCCAACGGTGTCGTCCTGCCTTCTGGCGGAGAAATGGCGAAGGTAGAAGCTAGCAAACGTGGACTGTCACTTCCAGTACGCAGCTTCCATAACGCTGGACAGCGCCACTCCCTTAATCATAGCCAGGGATGTGCTGAAAGCTCGGATTTCATGGGCTCACAGAGGATTAGTGAGCAATGACCAGTCAGCACTTATATACGCTAAGTTAAAAGCGTTCACCAACCACCTAGAAAAGGTTGACTAGAAATATCCCTCATGTATTTCTCGTTCAAAGAAAAGAACAGACGGCGTTTGTGCCCCCGGAAGGGGGAGGTCCTCTTAAGGAAAAACTTAAGAGCTCTGACGGGGCACAGGAGTCTATCAGAAACAACAGGGCCGAGAATAGAGAGAAGACTTTAAATCGTAACCGAGGGAGAAGCAATCTGAGCAGGATGATTCTTGGCCCTAAACTTGGTACCCGCGAGAGACAGAAGGGTACCGAAAGCATCATCCTGGGGCAGAACCTGAGTGGACTCCACCGAGACAATATCCTGGAAAAGAAGCCAGGAGATGACAAACTCCGCATGGAGACACCCAGGGCAGCCAAGGCCGAAACAAAACGGACTATGAGTGGCCGGACCGGGCCACCACACGCTGCTACGCCCTTTCGAACCGGAAAAATATCGATCGAAGTGGCGAGTATGAGTCAAAAACGAAATGGCCCACATCTGGACAAGACTTATTCAGAATGGGCAAGCAAAGGATCGATGACGGGATAGAGACAGCTAGTACTAAATGGTGAAGATGAGAATCCGCAAAACAGCAGATTCCACCTCCGAACTAGCAAACTGAGAAGCCACGGTACGAATGTGCGACTGCACTTCGTAACCAACTCTACATGCTAAGACCGTAGGAAGGTAAAAAATAAAAACTGCCTCTGACGTAGGGACTGATCGAAACAGCAACATAGTTGCTATCGCATGACGTCAAAACTAACCAGATGACGCGGAAATGTCCCCACCGAAGAGGAAAACATGTAGACAAAAAGTGAAACAGTGTGCAAACGTGACGTCGACTTAACCCATTCCAACGCCACCCAGTCGAACAACTGAGCTGACGGCTGGGCATGGAAGATCATGTTAGCCGGACAGTAAGGTTCGATCGGGACGGAACCAGACCGAAAAGGATGACTGGAACGGGTGAACGAAATAACTGGTTGAACAACTCATGGTTGTAACCAGAGGAAACGAAGGTCTGAAACAGAGCAAGTAAAACCATGCCTGCCAGAACAGACAACATTCGAAAGAACGGCGAAGCCGGGGCCGTTGCCACCCAAAAAATTCGTTCAGAAGGAAGGCAACAAGGGTACGGTTGAACAACTCTCGGTTGCTGTCCTAGAGAGAGCTGGAGACTGAGTCTCTCACTAAAGGCGAAGATAAGAGAGAGCTGTCGTATTGTCTCCGCAGATGGAGACCCATTTTTGGGTGAGACGGGCTGTGAAAGACTTCAGAGCCCTGGCTACTGACTCCATCTCCAACAACTCGACTGAAAGCACGATCTGTCTTGATTGGGCCCAGAGGAGAATCTCTTCTGCTTTCCTTGAAAGAGCCGGAGACCGTGTTCCTCCCTGGCGACGAAGATATGAGAGAGCTGTCGTATTGTGTCCGCAGACGGTGACGCATTTCCCGGAGAGAAGGACTACAAAAGACTTCAGGGCCCTGGTCACTGCTTCCACCTCCAAGAGGTTGATGTGAAATTTCTACTCTGCCGAAGTCCACTGACCCGAAAATTCGACTCGATCCAAATGGGCGCCCCAGCCCGTCGTCGAGGCATCTGTGTGAAGAAAATTGCTGCTGATGCATGGGACGGAAAGGCACTGAGCTGTTGAGCCACTCGAGAATCATCCACTGTTACGTTGACTCGAGGAACCAACTGCCGTGAGACACTAGTTGCTCGAGAGGCAGCTGAGACAGTTTCCTTTGCGACAGCAGTCGTTGCAGTGGCCGTTAGCGCAACCGTGCGAGAGGAAGCAAATCCGCTACCGATTCCATAAGTCCCAGGAGACGGAGAAGCTGACAAGCAGAGAGCGAAGTCTAGGCCTGAACGTCGAAACAATCTCGACGATGGCTTTGACCCGAGTTACCGACAGCTGCACTGAAAACCGCTCCGTAACGAACTCATGCCGAGGTAGCTGAAGGAGGCTGACGGAGTCAGCTCTGATTTCCCGTCGTGAATGCGAAAACCCAGAGTCTTGGACAGTCGAACAAGAGTGTCCGTTTGTGAGAGGCACAGGGCTTGCGAAGCTGTTAGCAACAACCAATCGTCCAGGCAAACGTGAAGACGAATAGCCTGGGACCTGGCCAGACGAACGAGCTCCTAACGGAAGGGCAACAAACTGATAAGCCCTGTGTTTCCAGACGAAGCGAAGGAAACGCTGACGTGAAGGATGGATGCACGCGTGAAAATATGCGTCCCTCAGGATGAAGGAGTAGCCCAGTCGTTCGGGAGAATGGAGAGACGGATTGAAGCCGCTGTTTCCATTTTGAACTTGTCGGTGCGAAAAAACCTGTTGAGGGGGGACAAGTCCAAGACCGGGTGAAATTCTCCGCTTTTCTTGGGGACCACGACAGACGAGAGAAGAATCCCGTTTCCGTAGGCACAATCTGAACAAAGGCTCCCCTATTGACAGAGCGCAGAGACTTCTCTGTCGATCGCTTCGAATTAGACTGGTCTTGCGGGGGCGGCTGGTAGCTGAGGTAGCGAAAGGTACGCCCTCGAGACGAATCGGCTCTCGTGGAGACAAGAGGAGGAGGCCTGAAGTCCATGCGCGCGCGCTTGGCTTGGGGGGAAGCAACCCCCCGGCCGGCAGACCTGGTAGCCAACTCCACGATGCGTTCCTGACCCCAGTCCAGTCTCCGTTCCTTGATCCGCCCCAGGTTGTCCTTGAGGGAAACCTGATGAAAAGTAGAACGAAGATCAGTGGGGCCAGAACGAACGGTCAAACGATCCAGCAGGGAGAGAGGAACTTACAGTCCTTGAGGACCGCGTCTCTGAACGTGGCCACTAGTTGCACCTTAGAAGAGGAGGCCACGGACGAACTGGAGCTCACAGCTTGGTAGAACGAAGCCATGGCAACGCCCAAGGCACGCTCGTCGACGTCACCACGCAGTGTAAAGTCTTCAGGTTTGGAAGAGTTCGTTGAGCCGGCGATGAGCGCCAGGGACTGAAGCAATGACGTGGCTAACGACGAGGCTCGAAGAATAGAGTACATGGATCTCTCCAAGATGTTGAAGGCCGGCTGGCCCATGAAGACTGAAGTTTGCCTCATTCAGCGCCCATAACAAAGGGAGGAACGTACCTACGGGGACACAACCGAGTGCGAAGGCACAGGCACAAAGGGATAGCCAGCTGAAACAGTGGGAAGAAGACCTTCACAAAGGCGCCGGGTTGAGACGGAACAGGCTCCGGCAGAGGGGGAGGAGAGACGTCGTCGTCAGGCAATGGCGGTGGCTGTCCTGCTGTCTGAGCTGATTCGAGCTGCACCATCGGCTTGACGTCGGTGCAGTAGGGCTGAAGGGTATGTAGATAGCCCTGATAACTGCACGACGAAGGGATTGGGTCTGAATACACAGGGGGATCAGTCACACCATTGCCACGCTCAGACTGAGAGAATTGATCGTTGACGTGGTCAGATCTCGACGGGGACTGCTGAGACCCCTGATACACAGTTCTCATGATGCGAAATACTTCGTCCTGGACGGCTAAGTCAAAGTCAACCAAGCCTTCACGAGGCAACGACTCAAACTCTTCATCCACAGAAGACTCTCGTGGCAGCGCTACATGACGCTTCGAGGGGTGTCTGGTCAGATAGGCATCCGCAGGAAGCAGAAACTCATCCGCACGACGAGGGCCAGGATGACGTGAGACAGGCTCCAGAACAGGCAACGGCCGGTCCGCCGCTGATGGTGCCGTTCTGTGACGGGTGTCCGTGACGGTGGAGACGGGTGGCCGCGTGCCGCCGGCATGAGTAACGGACACGGTTGGTCCGTGAACGGGCCGCACGGGCCGTGGCGGGTAGACGAAGGTGTCATCGATATTTCCGGGTTCAAGAGTCCGCCGAGGCAAGGCCCTACGCGGGCAACGGCTCTGCTGGGTATAACGCAAGTCCGTACTCCTCGCCCAACACGGGCTACGGAACTGTTGATCATCGATACTTCCGGGTTCAAGAGTCCGCCGAGGCAAGGCCCTACGCGGGCAACGGCTCTGCTGGGGGAGATCATGGGGAGAGTCCGTACCTCTCGCCCTACGTGGGCTACGGAACTGTTGATCATCGATATTTCCGGGTTCAAGAGTCCGCCGAGGCAAGGCCCTACGCGGGCAACGGCTCTGCTGGGTATAATGCAAGTCAGTACTTCCCGCCCTACGTGGGCTACGTGACTGCCGAACATTGGGAGAGTCTGTACCTCTTGCCCTACGCGGGCTACCACTCGCCCTACGCGGGCTACGGAATTGCCATTCACTGAGAGAGGGGAGACATTCGCCTTCACGAGCACGAGAGCCGTAGACAGGTACGGCGTCCGTCTGGGGCTTCCTGCAGCGGTCGTGGGAACGAACAGCTTCCACGTCACGCTGGGTGGAGGACCGTCCGTCCAGCTCGAGGTCTTCCTCTCGTGGGAAGATGGAGATGTCCGTAGTCAGCTCTCTTTGGGCCAGCTGCCCAACCGAGTAAAGAAAAGGAACATCATTATCGTTCATGCAAAGAGAGGCGAACGTACACACTGGTTAATACCTTGACTCTCGTGAGAGTACCCTGCGTAGTATGTCCGTAGTCAAGTCAGTTGTCGTGTCCAAGGCCTACCAGGCCCAACTGACAAACCGGCCCAAGAGGCCGACGGAACCAAAACTAACCCCTCATTCTTAAACTCCGCAAGCATATCTGATACCAGAGAAGAAGAATCCACCCAGGAAATAGTCTGCTCTGTAACAAACGCAGGAGACTCAGAACAGGCTGAGGGAGAGGGGGGGGGGGGGGGGGTTGCTCCTTCCCCGACGACGAAGAAGAGGAAGACTAGGCCTCGAACTAGAAAGTTTGCGAAAACTAGAAGAAGAAGAAGCCTGAGGTGTATCCAAAAACTTCCCCTTAACATCCCGAGATAGCTTACTAGAAAACCCCACTAGACTGAGTCCATACTACAGGATCGACGGCCGACATGGCGACCGGGGGAACAAAGCATGTAACTTGTAAGCACAACAAAATATTTCAAATAATTATTAGCAATGACAAAACGTGAAAATAATTCACACCAACTACATGCCGACAAACCTGTAGCCCCAAGGCAAAGGGGCAACCCAAACAGAGGAGGATGGCGGCTAGAATAAATTAGATAAACGAAATAAAAGCAAGAGCAAAGAACAACATGGCTGCTCCAAGTTGGAAAAAATTTATTATGATTTAAAGTTGCCTCCCCGGAAGTGACGTAGCGAGTGTGATCCACGGCAGCTTAGTGGTATTGGCTGTGTAGACCAAGGGAAGTAATCTAGTCTTGTTAAGACTATAACTTTTTGGTCTTTGGTAAATTGGCATTTGCTCCAAATTGGAAGGAATAACTCATTCGTAGTGAAACGGTAACATGATAGAATAGATATAGTAATTTAAAAAAAAACCCTAATCCAATGCGCGTCCGATTCTTTTTCTTCACAAAACCCGATTAACAAGAAAATATTTGTAATTACACAATTATATGCAAGCAAACGTGCACTGGGAGACCTTTAAAAACATTTTTTAAACCATGTATTGGCCTTTTCTCTTTCAAACTCAGCTTACTGACCTGTTCAAACTGCTTGTGATCTCACCACGCGGTCGCTTTGACGCCATCTTGAAACAAAATGAAACTGGTAACCGGAATGACTTTTCATCCATTGTTTCAAAAGCATCGCTTGCCGACGCAACTGTAATGATGGGGGGGGAATTTTTTTGACGCCGTAATTATCGTAATTTGATTTTTGTTTCGTAAAAATTACAGCAAAATCATAAAGGTAAACAGGTCTGGATCAGGCAACCGTTAGAAAGAAAGAAACAAAAACAGTTATCCAGTTACCACAAAAAGGAATATTAATTTTTTTTGGGGGGAGAGAAGGCGTGTTACCTGAAGAGGCCAGAGACGTGAAAATTGCTCAAATTGCTCAGGTAGCTTCCCCTTGCGAAGGTCCTCGATGGCTTTAAAACACTCCTTGTCCATCTTGAAAACGTGGCACATCTCGAACAGAATCGCCCCCAAGCTGTACATGTCGCACTGAAAATAACGCAAAACCGCAACGTCACAAGTACAAAATGTGAAACTTTTGTCTTTTATTCTAATCTTGTGGGTTTAAATCCACATGGAATTTTTGTTTTTAAAGACTTAAGCGTTGTATGAAGTGGGAAAACTTACAGCTCCACAAAGGCTTCAAACCACAGTGGAACCCCCCTTATAAGACCTTCGAAAATCATCCAAAATGAGGAAATATAGTGTTTTACGTCCTCTCGGCCCAGCAGGGCACATATCCAAAATGAGGTCTTAAAGGAAGGGGTGTTATAAGAGAGGTAATTTTAATACTTACAAAGAAGGGCTATGTCTCAGAGAAGTAGGTATTATGTAGGAGGGAGTCTTATGATAGGTCTTATAAAAGAGTATTCCCCCTTTGTTCAATTTCGTAGGTCTTATAAGAGAGTATTCCCCCTTTGTTCAATTTCGTAGGTCTTATAAGAGAGTATTCCCCCTTTGTTCAATTTCGTAGGTCTTATAAGAGAGTATTCCCCCTTTGTTCAATTTCGTAGGTCTTATAAGAGAGTATTCCCCCTTTGTTCAATTTCGTAGGTCTTATAAGAGAGTATTCCCCCTTTGTTCAATTTCGTTGTCTCCTCTCTTGGCCTCACTATTTCATTCTTTGATTAACCAAACTTCCTTTCGAGGCTTACCAGTTTGTTCTGTGTTGTGTGTTGTTTATGTGCAACATATTCAAGGCTAGAAGGCTATGCCACTCTTGGATAGATGTTGATTTGTTTGTATGTCGTCCTCTCCACCATTGTTGATGTGTACTGTGTGGGTGGAGGGTCATAAAGCTTACCAGTTTGTTCTGTGTTGTGTGTTACACAGATTAAAATATCACATATCTATATTGTTAAAAACTCGGGACTTTACTGGTGTTGCACTGCCTCCGGGCATTGCAGCCAGTATTGTTCCCACCATCTTTGTATTTACAAATGTCCCATATGTGTCTATGACCGAGAGGACGTAAAACACCATTTTTCATTCTGTGTTGTGTGTTGTTTATGTGTAACATATTCAAGGCTAGAAGGCTATGCCACTCTTGGATAGATGTTGATTTGTTTGTATGTCGTCCTCTCCACCATTGTTGATGTGTACTGTGTGGGTGGAGGGTCATAAAGCTTACCAGTTTGTTCTGTGTTGTGTGTTGTTTATGTGTAACACATTCAAGGCTAGAAGGCTATGCCACTCTTGGATAGATGTTGATTTGTTTGTATGTCGTCCTCTCCACCATTGTTGATGTGTACTGTGTGGGTGAAGGGTCATAAAGGCGAACTTGGCACATTCTTTTCACTGACCGCTTCTCGGCCTTTCGGCTAAGACAGTGATTCAGGAACATACATTTTTGTTTATACCCTGGTTGGTTTGTTCAGCCCGTCGTACATGGCGAAAGCCGATACGCGACGTTAAACTGAACTTCCATCCATTCTTTTCTTGAGAATCTACGCATTGCAATTAACTTGTGGCGGTGCCATAGCCGATGAGGTTTAACCGAGGCGTGGTCACCGCCACAGCTATATGTATTAATAAAAAATCGGGACTTTACTGGTTTCATACTGCCTCCGGGCATTGCCTCCAGTATTGTTCCCACCATATTTGTATTTACAAATGTCCCATATGTGTCTGATTCAGACCAAGAGGACGTAAAACTCCATTTTCGTCGTCTTTTCTTGAGAATGATGCTTTGTTTATCTCACTTTGATTCTGACCCACGCATTGCTAGATGATTGGCATTGTAATCAACTTTGGTGGAGGGGAGTTAATTAGAAAGAGAGTATTCCCCCTTTGTTCAATTTCGTTATCTCCTCTCTTGGCCTCACTATTTCATTCTTATAAGGGAGGTTCCACTGTATTAACAATAATAATAGCACATTGATAAAGCACTTTTACTTCAAATGATCCCAAAGTGCTTTACAATTATAAGTGATCATAAACAAGCAGACAACTAAAATAGTATTAAAGTATGAACATAAATGAGCAAACACAAACAACAAGAA
>CM065709.1:26734193-26776693 GCA_017654935.2 Phymorhynchus buccinoides | reverse complement strand
GTGTGTGTGTGTGAGTTGCTTTGTGTATGCGTTGTTGCTGGTTTGCGTCATTCTTAAACACTATTTTTGTGTGTACTTGAATATTCGATTGTAAAGCGCTCTGGGCTCTTCTTTTTTGACGAGCGAAGTTTCGTCTATGTACTTAAAATTGGTGTGTGGGCGTGTGTGTGTGTGGCTGCTGCATCATTAAAAACTTTAACATAGCAATTTTCTCAGAAACTACAAATAAGAGCACAACTAAATTTTGCACAATGATGGAAAAATCACATTATGTCTGCAGCGACGGTTTTTGTTTAAAAGTCAGTAGAACAAATTGGATGTAAATCAATGTGAACTATCTGAATCGTTAACAGAGTTACGAAGGTCATTGCTATAGCATATACAGTGGAACCTCCCTTATAAGACCTTCCAAAATCATCCTAAATGAGGTCTTATAAGGGAGGAGTCTTATAAGGGAGGTAATATTAATGCTTGCAAAGAAGGGCAATGTCTCAGAGAAGAAGGTCTTATGTGAAAGGGAGTCTTATAAGGGAGGTTCCACTGTAGTAGTAAAACCGCTCTGCAATAGTGAACGCCTGAATAGCTCAGTTTGCAAAGCACCCGATTCCAACGCGAACGCCGCAAGTTCATTTCTCGACATGGGCACATTTAAATTTTTTTTTTTAAAGTTGCATCCATTGAAGATATTTTCATTTCACACGCACACACACTGAGCAAGTCATTGCGGGCTTATGCCCCTTGTTTGTTTTTATATTGGGGATTAAAACTGACTACGGCACATATACAGCTAATAGTACTGGAGCTATGCGAGTGGAACAGGAAAAAAGCATGAATCTTGGTGTGAACCTTTTGTCCTACTGATCAAATTTAGAAATGGATCCAAGAAATTGGAGCATCTGTGTTTGGTCATGTGGCAATCGTTTATAACGCATGAACCCCTACCCAGATTTATCTCTAAAACTAGTAAAAACTGGCAAACTGTGATATCACAAGTTCACAAGTTTATTACTGTAATATGTATTTGAATCAGAAAGACAATCATTGCTCGGGATGCACATAAAATAAAAAACACAATAATGGGTATTCCTTAACCCTCTCTAGGACACAGACGCCAAATTCGACCGAATTTTGTCAACTCATGCAGCCTGTATGCGCCGATTGCGCCCGCTGAACGCCAGGTCTAGTACGTTCACTTTCACTTTCTCCCTACCCACAATGCAATATACTAAGTTAGTTCTTCCTTTACCTCAGTCTCGCTGGTCTGTTTTTGGTTCTTACAGCAAGGGAAAGCACCCACTAGTCTTTTTTAACGGATTTTTCGAAGTGACCCCAAATTTTTTTCTTCTTTCCACGTGACATGATGCAGTATTGACTCGGCGTGATGCTCGGAGTGCAATTACGGATTTTTTATTCCAATTCATGGTTTGTTGTGTGACAGTGTGTTAGCTTTGGAACAATAATATCATCATTGCTATTCAATACGCATCTTTCCGAAATGAAATGTGAGTTAGACTTTATTCTGGGTGATTTTTTTAATGAAAAGATTTGGTGTGACGTTCAGAGTTAATTCCCATCTCTCGGGAACTGGGATCGATTCCCGGTTCGAATGGTTGGGCGTCATTGGGTTAAATAAGCCACACAAACAAAACACTCAGAAGCAACCACACACTAACACTAACACACACTAACACTAACACACACTAACACTAACACACACTAACACTAACAACACACTAACACTAACACACACTAACACTAACACACACTAACACTAACACACACTAACACTAACACACACTAACACTAACACACACTAACACTAACAACACACTAACACTAACACACACTAACACTAACACACACACTAACACTAACACACACTAACACTAACACACACTAACACTAACACACACTAACACTAACACTAACACACACCACAAGTTTTGCTAAGATTTTCTACAAAACACTTCTCGTTAAAATAACTTATGAGAAGATTAATAAATTAAGACAATACTTTCAGAGCAGATAACATGCAAATCAATTATCCATCAACACAAACTATTGAATATAACATTACTAAAAGATCTCCAGACACGCACAACTTTCTATCCAATACAGCTCCCATACTAATCCATCACACACACATCTAACCAACAACATCCATTAAAAATAGAGGATAGATAAAGCAAAAATTAATTATGAGAAATATCACTGTAAATAATAAAATTACATCACAGCAACATTAATAACAATATTACATAAAAGGCAAATCATCATTCATAAAAACAAAATAATAACGATCCTAGGTGTAGAGTGGTACAGAGGTAACGCGTTCACCTCGTATACAATAAACCCGAGTTCGAACCTGGGTACAGGGGGATTTTTCCTCTCACTTTGCACTAGGCCTTATGGTCTGAACATGGAGTCTTTCAGATGAGATGATAAACCGAGGTCCCTGTGTGCCCATGCACTCAGCACACGTTAAACCCAGTGGCAACGAAAAAGTTGTCATTTGGTCAAAATTAACACACATACACCATTTCCTTCCTTACCAGTCACACAAAAAATAGCACAAAAGTAGCGCGCTTTTGACTGCGACATGCTCTCCAGGTGGGAGCAACCTGAATTTCACAGGTGCCTCTGTGACTATAAAGTACCAAAATTATAAATGTTACATACTAAAATCTTCAAAACACAAACCTCTATGACACACATCTCTACACCCCCCCCCCCCACACACACACACACACACACACACAATCTTAAACAATAGTTTGCATAAAAGCAAATATTGAAAGAAATTTTTTTTTGCATAAAAGTGAACAGTTTGTATAAAAGTAATCATAGAATAAAAATAACTGAATTAGCTATCATCACAAGCAAAGTGTATGATCAAGCAAATACAGCACACCTTATCATAAGACGCACCCCCAAAAGTTTACACAAAATTAAGATTTTGCTTTAACCCTTTTGCCACCATCCATTCTTCAGGCAAAACATACCATTAACCCTTTCATCGCCACTGTCGCCTCTTGGCACCACAATGATTTGACACCCATGTCACTGAAAGGCATCAAATGAGGGTCTGGTATCCAGTGACCTTATGTTTCTTCATGTTTGGGAGGTAAGGACAGGCCCTATTTTATGCACGTCACAGAGGAATCCCCAATATTGCAGACATCTTTTTCTCTACCCGGGTAAGCTTAATGGTAAATTTTGGCTGAGGAATGGCTAGCGTTGAAAGGGTTAAACTTAACTGGGTAGACAAAAATAATGTATCTACAATAGGGATTTCCTCCGTGACGTGTACAACAATAGGCCTACCCTTACCTCCCAATATTAAGAAAACAGGGTCTTCAGATAACAGGCCCTGATTTGATGACTTTTTTGTGACATGGGTGTTAAACCATTGTGGTGCAAAAATGCGACATTGGTGGTGAAAGGGTTAATACTTTCTTACAATTTTTCTTATCACACTATAAAGCACAGGGGCTTCATTCTGGGGAGAAAAACGTGTCGCCTTATAGTCAGAAAAATACAGTAACATACTATGTCAGTAAAGCCAAATAATAATAACACTATGAAATCAAAATGTAAAAACTACACACACACCAAACACATCTGAAACAGTTGCAGAAAACGGAAACAAATGAAATTCATGCAGCAAATCAGAAACATTAACTTATTCCGGACAAATTCTGAGTATACTTGGAACAGCGATTTTTTTAGTCTAAAAGTAAAACTTGTCTAAATCCATGCTGTCGTTTTTCAAGTTATTTCTCTTCATTAGTCTTCCAGCTTTTGTTTTTTATTGAATTTTTTTGTTGTTCATTTGACAGAATTCTACAAACACACATACAAAAGCATTATAACTAATATCAGCCAGGAATAAGTTTAAAGTTTAACAAAAATAGGGAAGAATGACAAGTGTAAAGATGGAAATTAGATAAAGATTAACAGTAACACTGAATATATACCTGGCCAGCAATTATTATAGATTAACGCACAACACACATAAAAAACAACCAAACACACGCACACACAAACACACATGCACCTACACCTACCATAAACAAAAACAATAAATTACATCATATAAAAATACAACAGGAATGGAACCTTTAAAAATAATCATTGTGTTATTAAGTTGTTTCTTTTTTGTTATTTTTTTTTTTTAAATCTTAGACTATCAAGAATACAAATGACAACATAATCAACACCTTAAATCAGTGGTACACAGTCATATAATGAAAAGGAAGCTAGGACATAATCGGGGAATAGGGAAACCAGTTTTCCTCAAACTGTCTTAAAATGTCATTCCAGCTTTTGTTTCACTTATGTTTGGCACTTCTATCTCAATTTTTAAAGGTTAAAAAACACCACCAATTGGCGCTAGACAAGCCTCAGAAAATACTCCAATATGTTTTCATTAACAGTGATAAATAATAGACTAATAATTCTGATTATAATGCAAGTAACCATGATTTCAAAGCGAAAAATAAACTTGGATCAACCAGTAATGGTGTCCAAACTGAATCAATGACATTGCAAGTTGTTGGTTTTTGTGTGTTTTTTGTAGACATTGCAAGTTTTGTTGCACTTCTTATTTGATATAAAAAAAAATTCTAGGCAGCCCCAGGCCAGTCATGAAGTTTGCGCAAGACAGTGATGTCCTGAAGGGGTTAAATATCTCAGGCAAATAATATTACAATCATGCAAACAATAACAATAACACAACAAATGAAAAAAACAACCAATCACAATAAATTAATAACAATATAACAAAAACTCACAAATTTACGCACCCGAAAGGCAGTGACGGTGTCGCGCCCAAGAGTTACCTCCCTCAAATTTAAATATATTCAATAAGCTAATTAACATTTAATAAGCAACAACAACAAAAACGAAGCAAAAACAAAAAAAGAAGACAAAGAAGGAAAAAAGAAGCGCATGGCTTTTCGTGCTAATCTATGCGCTTACTTTTTTTCTTTTCTTCAATTATTCAGGGATGAGTTTTTCACATCTAATGTGTGTGTGGGTGCTTGTGTGTGTGTGTGTGTGTGTGTGTGTGTGTGTGTGTGTGTGTGGGTGTGACTTTGTCAGAGAATTGTGCTCTTTTCGTATTTTCTAGTGAAACAATCAATTCTCATCACTTGATGTGTATCAACAGTGTGAGGTTCTGTTTAACGTCCTCCGGTCTGGAACAGACACATATCATGGGACATTAGTAGATATAAAGATGGCGGGAACGATCCTGGAGGCAATGCCCGGAGGCAGTGCAACACCAGTAAAGTCCTATTTTTTTAACAATACAGATATGCATTATAGAGTGAACTATGCTAAAGAATCAACAGTTCATCCCACAAATATGAATACTGCATGAAATGGCTCTCTGTTGGCAGTAGAGGCTCAGGATTTGGCCAAACCCTACCGAGATCTACCGCAGGAAATACATTATAAACGCACGTCATTAATCATGCTCGTATGCTCATCAATAACTTTCAAAGCATATATTAATGGGTGCAACTACACAAAATGACAAAACCCTGAAAGGACGGGGTCTAGGGGTAATGTCCCCCTGCAGCCAGAGAAAAAAATGATTTATGAAGGTATTTTAGTTTGCTTTTTCCACAATTTATACAAAATTAATGCTTATTTTAAAGTGTTTGAAAAATACCGTAGACACACAAAGATCTTGTTTGACAAATTTTAAAAAAAGGAAATTCCTTTTCTGGTAAAATTCAAAAAACAGGAAATCCTTGTATACCAGGAAAAAAGTTGCACCCATGTATATTGCATGCTCGTGGTGAAATTATAGAAAGAACAATTTGTTCCCCCACCTTCTGGAAGTTCTGTGCTTGTAACTTCCTCTAATCTGTCACTCTCTTTGACTCTGCCTTGTCCCTTTGCTTTCTATCATCTGCTATCTTTCTGACTTATTGGCCCATTCTCCTGCCTATTTTTCAAGAAAATCTTCCAAATAATTTTTCTCCTTTGAGCTCCTCCGAAATCGGAATGTGTCGGCTGTACGCAGCGGGGAGACCAGTGAAAACTGAAAAACGGACACATACGTACCTTACCCATTATGGCCATATGGCCTGGGAATGCAGAAGAACAAGAAGTATAAGAAGATCCAGCTTGCTTAGCATACATTTTTTTTTCCTTTTCTTTCTTCGTTGATTGCTCTGTCATGTAATTTGCAGATGCGTCATGCTTCTATTACGCGCCTAACTTAAGAAATAGGCCCATCATGTTCATCTTCGGCTGGAGAAAATTATTATTGTTGTAAGAGTTTCAAGAACAAAGACAGGAGAATGAACCAGTAATTTAGGCTCCACTGTGTGGGGATACCGGGGGGTCTTTTGTATAAATAGTTCCCCCACCTTCTGGAAGTTCTGTGCTTGTAACTTCCTCTAATCTGTCACTCTCTTTGACTCTGCCTTTTCCCTTGGCTTACTCACTGTCATCTGCTATCTTTCTGCCTTTCTGGACCATTCTCCTGCCTTTTTTTTTTTAAAGAAACGCTTTCAAAAAGATTTCCTCCAGCCAAAGTCAAACTTGCTGGGCCTATTTCTTAGGCGCACAACGGCAGCATGACGCATCTGCGCTCATAATTGACAGGAAACTGTCTGAGCGATCGAAGAAGAAGAAGAAGAAGAAGAAGCAGTAAGGCAGAAAGATAGTAGATGACAGTGAGCAAAGGGAAAAGGCAGAGTGACAGATTAGACATTACAACTTCAAGCACAGAACTTCCAGAAGATGAGGAAACTAGCTTGTCTATCATTGTGTGCACATTAGGGAAGATTATATAAGAGGTTTGTGCTGTGCTTTGTGTTGTGTGTGTGTGTGTGTTGTGTATGAGTGTGAACATGCATGTGTGCGTACATGCATGCGTGTGTGCTTGTGTGTGTTTTGGTTTTGTGTGTGTTGTGTGTGCATGCATGTGTATGTGTGTGTGTCTGTATGCATGTATGTGTGTGTCTGTCAGCGTGCATATGTTGTGTGTGAGTGTATTTGTATGTGTATCCTCTAACGTTAGTGTATGTGTGTGTCTGTATGCATGTGTGTGTCTGCCTGCATACATACGTTGTGTGTGAGTGTATTTGTATGTGTATCCTCTAACGCTTGTGTGTGTGTTGGTGTATGTGGTCAGTCCGTGCAACTCAGTTGCTATGGCTTACTGAATGAAACATTAAAAATGAGTTGGTGTCGATTAATGTGTGTGTGTGTGAGAGAGAGAGAGAGAGAGAGAGGAGAGAGAGAGAGAGAGAGAGAGAGAGAGAGAGAGAGAGAGAGAGAGAGAGAGAGAGAGAGAGTTGCTTTGTATATGCGTTGTTGCTGGTTTGTGTCATTCTTAAACTCTATTTCTGTTGTCTACTTGCTGATGAATATTCCATTGTAAAACGCTTTGGGCTCATTTGAGGTAAAGCGCTATATAAATGTACTACAGTCGACCCCCTCACGAACGGCCCTCTGATTTGCGACCTCCCCTCTTTTAACGACTGAAATATGAATGACGGATCGTTTTTCTTCTAAACTTGCCTCCTCATTTACGACTCCCCCTCTAACGCGTTCTTACGACCGTAAATCTTGTTGATTTTACGACCGATGCAACACATTCTGACCTTCTCGCACTCAGTTCGAGCCGACGCACAGCTGGGGTACTACTGTTGTTAGGTCAATCTCGGTAAAAACGAACCGTTCTCACGCCGAAATTGAAGAATTTAATCAGCGATATCACGATCTGACCACTAAATGTCACCACTTTTATGCACATGTGTCATCACTGAGCAGTTTATGATCAAAGTTTGAACTGAAACAGTCGCGATCGTGTCGATCTTTACGAACTCTGTGCACACGTAGGCCTAAATGCGAAGTCAACTCCCAAGTTGAAACTAGGTGATCGGTCACACTCCATAAGTTGGAAATCAGTGAATGGTCTCACTTTGTAAAAAATAAGTTGAAAAGCAGCTCCTTTCCGTTATCAAATTGATAAATCGGCGTTAGTGCGTGCACTGAAACACTCACTGAATGCAAACAACTCACAAAATCCGATAAATGAAAGCAGCTGGCGCATTAGCGTTTGCCGTGATTTCGTATTTGCGGTGTGTGCGGCGCCATTTTGTCAGCCGAGTTGTATGCGCGGTAAAAGTTCCGTGTGTGCGAACTGTGACTGAAAATGAACTGCCAGAGCGTAAAATGGCGAAAATTAGGTCTGCACTGCTGTTATGTGTAGTTTGTGTGTGAGTGCAACACGGGCCGTCGAGCACACTTTCTGTTTTCGCTCGTTTTCGTATATTAGCTAGACCGCGGATGTTTCATTCAAGAATGACGGAGAAAGCATGTTTTAGTTTTAGTGTATGCATGTGCTGTGCGTCATATACGGTGTAGTGAGTCACTGAGTGCATTGTTTTGGTCACCCCTGATTTAAGACCCCCCTCTTTTACGACCGATTTTTCGCGATTTTTTGAAAGTCTTAAAAGAGGGGGTCGACTGTATTATTATTATTTTTATTATTATTACCTTGAGGTCCATGTGGTACACGCCCTTGGAGTGGATGTAGACCACCCCCTTCAGGATCTGGCCAAATATGCACATGATGTCCAATGATGTCTCCAGGAGCTCTGCACACAATAAAAATGACAATGTCACTAAACACTGCAGGAGAGACTTTTACTTTGTTTTTCGGACCATTAGGCGCTCCCAAGGCAAAAAGGGCAATTTTCAAGAAAAATCTGAAGAATTTTTTTATTTTTTAAAAGCGCCTTTGCAAAAGAAAGTCAAACTTCGAAGCCCGTAAACGCTTGTCGACCGCCATTACTGCAGTCATAAACTCTCCTTTCAAGTCACTGATGTTCTGTTCGTTCGTCTTATTATCGTGTTTGCATTTTTCTTCGCGAAAACTGGTAGAATTATGGCATTTTAAGCTCTACAACGATGCTTTTTACATCCAATGAAGGGTTATGGCATCTGTTGGACAGTATCTCAGATGATAATAGGGATTTTGAAGCATTTTCGAGTATTCGTTGAATCGGTAACTCGTGACCACTTTTGATGCCTATACTGTACTGACCACAGCAATTGTCACCTCTCTCTTCTAATGATTTGCTAACTAATACACACATTTATTAGACGCATAGGTTGAAATTGGAGAAAAAAAGCGAGCGTAGCTTAAAGCAAACATACAAGATCTAAAACACCAAGAAATGGATTACTTTTTATTTTCAGTGACTTTACTTTTATAGCAGTTTTGCTTTGCTCATTTATGTAGTTTTTATACACGGATTGTTTGTTTCCTCCAAAAGTGAAAATCTTCAATTCAAAATCGAGATCTAATTTGAAATCGCTGTCAAAATTGACTGAATAATTTGCTTTTAAAATCTGCATACAACATTTTCAATCTATTTTTATAAATCATTTAGGCTTCATTTATCGAAATTTGAAAGGTTCCATTGAGTTTTGGAGCGATGAAACACGTCCCCTCCGTGCACGCTACAAACATGCATAGGAACAAATGACCCCATTGTTTTTCTTATGTTGAGCCATGTAGTAAGAATCAGAACTACATCAAATATAGAGAAAGCTTAGAAAGTATGGTAAGAGCTTGGAGCAAGGGAGAGGCATGAGGGAAGGAGAACAATAAGGCAGAAGAGGCTACCAAGTCCTGATGCTGTAGGTGGTGGGTATAGGGGTGGTGGTAATGGTAGAATTTTAGCTGCCTTGTGGCTTCTTTGTGAGCTTTATAAACATGGTCCTATTCACTACCACCACGCACTCTTGAAGAGTGCATTCTGAAAAACACGTAACGTTTTTGCAAAAGAAATTTATTTTTCTGTTTATGAGCATCCATTACATGTATTTCAAATAGAAAACAGCAAAAAGTTCCCCCAAATTCCGAAAAAAAATGTTTTGGTAAGAAAATGTTGATATGTAAACATTAAATATACATTTTTCACAACAGTCATTGCTAATGTGTTATGTCTTCCTTCACCTTGACAAAGTATTTTTTGAAGAAGAATATTTGTTTTTTGTTGTTTCGTTTTGAGTCAAAATCATCTTTTGTGTATATTCTAGAAGCACTGTGGTGGGGTTTTTTTGCTTAATCATCTGGAGAAATTCTTTATGAGAGTTTCTAGGAAAAAAGGCAGGAGAATGGTATTAGGTATTAGATACTTTATAGTTACAGACCTGTTTACCCGTATAATAAAAAACCTGGAAATATGCCACACAAAAACCCGGAATTTGAGAAAAAAAACCCAGAATTCACATTGGTACACGACTCGCGACAAAGCGGTTTCCGCGAACATCGGCGTCAATTTTCAATAATGTGATGATTTTTTGGCTCAATTTTGCCAGAAAAGCTTTATTAGTACCTTCAGTCATTAATTCTTAGTCAATTTTAGTATAAAACAAGCTGGAAAAAGCAAAATACCTGGAAATGTCCACGATCGGACAGAGAAAATCACTCGGCCGCGGATCGGCGGATGCCAAGTTGCAACTCGGCGCCATCGCGATCAATTTTCACTTCATTTTCCGTTGAAAAGTTCAAAATTCTCACATCATCGTATTTTCCAGTGATAATATAATCTAAATGGACTCATTTCAAGCCCTAATTACAATCTCTATCATTAAAAAACTGCATGGAAAGCTCTTCGAATCGACAGTAAAAGCCTGGTCGCCATTTGAACAGCAAAGAAGAAGAAGCTCAATCTGACCCCGAAATAGATCGACCAAAATAAAATTATTTCATCATTTTAACCAATGAAAATGCAGCATTTAATCCCTTAGTTTGGTGAATGTTCGGGAACGTTCAGAAAAAAATCGGATCGTAAATGCTGAGAACGTTCGGGAACGTACGGATTCCACGTGGCTGCTTCCATTTTTTGTCTACACATGGCAGTCACGTGGACGCTTCAGCCTCACTTTCACAATAGATTACACTTCCGTCCTGTTGCTTGCAATGGCTTCTAGGCCGATTGGTTTGGAAGATATGAATTTTTGAAAATTAGTGATCGACTTCGGCATTTTCACGATTTTTGCAATATGGATGACGAACAGTTATGGCATCCATTGACTGAGGAAAGCGATGAATAGTCGTATTTTTGTGAAAGATGGGACTTATGAGATCGCAAAGTGATGAGTAAGGAGTGTACTCTGACCCATTTCGGCAGCGAGCTTGTTTTTGTTCGATCAATGCAAATTTTTGAAGTCGTGTTACTGACATCGGCATTTTCCCGACTTTTACATCATGGATGATGAGTCGTTATTGCATCCACTGAGTGATGACAGCGATGAAAATTCCTTTTTTTGTGAAAGATAGGAATTATAAGATCGTGAAGTGAAAGGGTAAGTGAATGATTTTGATCTACATTTCCATTTCAGTCATCTTAGGCTTCACCAGTGGTGACCAGTCTGCAAAAAGTAGGCAGTGAATGACTAGTGAATGCAGTTTGCGACTACACTTTGGCATTTTGATTTTTTTTGTGGAGCCATGCATCCCCATAACATCTTGAAATTCATTTTGCAAATCAGACAGACATCTCGGCAACACATTCAAAACAAAAAAACCCACAAAATCTGCTAGGGTATATTTTATTTTATTATTTTTCTGACGCTACCCCCCCCCCCCCCCTTTTGTACGGAGCGACGTCCCTTGGGCAAGGATTTCAGAGGTGACTGAGCGCACAGAGCGTCAGGAATTAAAGGGTTAATGCATGTGACGTCAAGCACAACCCATTTTCTGATGACGTAGTGTGTTAGGTACACAAGTATTCAACGATTGGCCGCTTAAGAAGTATGATGAAAGCTCGCGTCTCCAAGGTTTCGGTCAACCCTTGCGTCTTTTCATACGAACAGAAACAAACAATAGACGTTTTTTTCGAAACCCGGGATTTTCAGCATTCACACGGAATTTATTTTACCCAGAATTTTCGCAAATTTCCGGGATAATTCCGGCAAAACCGGAAGGGTAAACAGGTCTGGAGGCGTCTATGTGAAATTCTGGTTGCTCCCACCTGGAGAGTGCATCGCAGCCAGAGGTGCGCCACCTTATTTTAAAAAAAATTTGTTTGCATGCGATTGGACCGTAAGGCAGAAAGATAATGGATGACATAACGCAAAAGGAAAAGGCAAAGTCAAAGAGAGTGACAGATTAGAGGAAGTTACAAGCACAGAACTTCCAGAATGTAGGGGAACTATTTGTACGAAAGAGACCCCAGTATCCTCATGGGGGAATCTTTCAGAGAGACAAAGAGAGCGACAGATTAGAGGAAGTTACAAGCACAGAACTTCCAGAAGGTGAGGGAACTATTTATACAAATGACCTCCGGTATTCCCACGAGGGATAACCATTAAGCTATTTCACACACCTACCTTTGACGCCCTGCAGCCGACTGTTGCGCTCATCCATCCACTTCCGTAGAGTTGTGGAGCACAGCTCCATCTGAATGTACAAGATGCCATCCTGAAAAAAAGTAAAGGACGTAACATATTACTTACAGTTTGTTTCATTGAAAATAAGAATTTGGGTATGTAACTTTAAATATTATATTATAATACAGTGGAACCTCCCTTGTAAGACCTTCAAAAAATCATCCAAAATTAGGTCTTGTAAGGGGAGGGGTCTTATAAGGGAGGTAATTTTAATACTTACAAAGAAAGGCAATGTCTCAGAGAAGTAGGTCTTATGTAGGAGGGAGTCTTATAATGGGAGGTCTTATAAGGGAGGTTCGACTGTAGCTGGCTCTCAGCCCAAAAGACACTCGGAGTTGTTCTTAATAATAATAATAAATAATAATGAATATTTATATGGCGCAATATCCTGATAAATACAGCTTTATAACAACACATTACAATCAATAGATAATACATCATAAATAAAAAATACTTGTACCACAGGGAAACAAAAGTTAATTGGACACACACACACACACATTTCCCCCCCCTCCCTCCCCTCTACCTCTCCACCACCCCACCCTCTATACTCGTCAAAAATAACTTAATTTGTTTAGGCAGCCATATTGAAAGCACGTTGAAAAATGAAGGTGGCAACCAGAATCAATGTGATTATTAAGCAGTAAAAAGCAGACAAGCACAATCAAATAGTTTATCAAAAATGTCTGGACATTCCTCTAGACAATGCATATCATTATTTACCAACAGTTTGAAGGCAGACAAAAGTACTGATGAGAAGCAAGGTACTGGGTGAGCCAAAATTAAAGTCAAAGTGAACTTGGGTGACTGGGTTAGTTAATTTGTTGTGGACTAAAACAGAAGTGTAGTTACTTAAATTTTGTATTGTTACAAACGCGACAATCTGTATATCGTTTGGAGAGTGATTTTATCGCATGTTGTAAGTACAATTTGACAAAATGACACCACTAACGCTAGGCAATGAGCAAAAATATAAAGCATATTTGTTAATGCGTAGCCCATAAACATGCAGCCCAGTAGAATGTGATTTTCTCAGGTGGAAGCTCTGAGTAGACCTAATCAAAACATGTTAAGATCTCAGCAAAACATCAATGCAAACTAATGTATCCACAATTCAAATGTTGCCCAAATTTGCATAACAGTGTGCAGTACCGGCAAGGGAAATCACTAGTCTTCACATTAATAGAAGGTTTGATAAAATAAAAATGTATGACTTCTCAAATACCTACTCTTTACAACAAACCACATTTACTGCCTAAACATCTAAAACTTTAATGTAGAACAACAGCCAATTTGACACAAAAAATACTAGTTTGATAGCCCAAACGGAAAAAGTTTCTGATTGGTCCAGCTATTCACCAGATCAAGATCTGATAATTAAAACAAAATATGTGCGGGCTCTTCTACTTAATCGCATAATGCAGACTGGATTAAGAAATATTAAATAAATACAGAGATACACAATCAAATACTCAGAACCACAAAATGCTACAAATATTTCAGGGAAGCCCACTTAAAGCAAGTCTGACCCGTGCGCTTTGCACACCACGACCGTAGTCGATAAGAGCAGAGAGTAATCCCGCTGCCTGGTATTAACCAAATTGATAGCTGCACTGGCAGTGAGCAGAGCATCCCAAATTTCACAACATCCTCTCTATGCGAGAAGATACCAAATACCAAAATATCATACAATGAAAACACCCAAACGCCCACTTAAAACCATAAATATTTCAAATTTTAATAATTGATCATATACAGCCAGCCACAGACTGAACTATAAAACTTCCTAGCGTGCTACAAGTTGGAAAATTCATCATTAAAACAATTCACCTTAAAACAAATACTGAGTTGAGCACGCAGATAACGTAGAAAATGTCTCAACGTAAAGAGGAGATAGGAGTGGAGAGAACGAGAACGAGAAGAAGAGAGGCGAGAAGGTAGAAAAGGGGAAGGGAGAGAAATACCAAATACCAAAATATATTTCACATTTTACCCATAAACAAACAGAATAGAACTATCAGCACAACCTCATCCTCAACCCTCGTGGGTGCTTGCTGTCTGCGTGTGCTTGAGTTTTGTATTTTAATATTGGAATTGTGATCTTTTTTCCTTTTTTTTTTTTTTACTTACTGTTTAACTTTGTACGTGCCAACACATACACATTTCCATTTTATTGGACATACATTTTGTGATTATGATTACGAGTGAAGTGTATTATCCAACAACATTTTCTACTAAATATATTGGCATGACACTGCTCAACAAAAACAGTTTTTAACCATAAATCTAACGGAAGAAATATGTTTTTAAAAAATACTGCGAAGAAAAACACGAACACACAAACAATCTTTCAATTATATAAAGACATGCTTGTTTGCAATTTTTAATGTAACATTTAGGCCGTGTACACACATACAGGTAAGCGGATATTCCATGCGGAAACCCGTGCGCAATCCATAAACAAGTGAAACAAAGAAGGGAAAAGATTTGCGCATGTGTCCGAATTTCCCATATATGCGTACATTTTTATCCTTCTTCTGTACGGGTTTTCTGTACGGAACTTAAGCGTCTAATGTGAACCCGGCGTTACAGATTCAGTCATGTAACTCTTTTGCCACCAGCCATTTTTTTTAGCCAAAAAATACTGTTAAACTTATCTGGGTAGAGAAAAAATAATATCTGCAAGTGATGAATTTATATGATGTTTTTAACGACTACTTTGTTCAGAAAATCCAGCTGATCAGAAACGAACTTGATCAGGTTTCTTCTACACCTAGGCCTACCACCCTGTTAGACCAAATAGGAACAACATCCACGTTCTTGGAATTTCAGCCAGTTACTGCCTTTGAATTGAAGAAGATCATTCTAAAAGCTAAACCCACTTCCTGTCCTCTTGACCCTATACCGACGCCACTTTTCATAGAGTATCTTGATGAACTACTCCCTACTCTCACCCATATTGTCAACAACTCTCTAACATCTGGCTCCTTTCCATCTGTGTTCAAAACTGCCATTGTCAAACCACTTCCAAAGAAATCATCCCTTGACCCAAACACTAAAGAACTATAGGCCTATATCCAACCTCTCTTTCATATAAAAAATCATTGAGAAATTAGTTCTTCATCAACTCCTAGGCTATCTCAATGAACATCAACTCATCAGTTGTTCACAATCAGCGTACAGGCCATTTCACAGCACTGAAACGGCACTGTTGAAAGTAACTAATTACATTCTCTTAGCTCTTGACTCTGGTGACGCATCTATATTAACTCTTTTGGATCTTTCAGCTGCTTTTGATACTATTGACCACCATATACTCCTTAAGAGGCTTCAAATCACCTATGGTATATCAAGCACTGCTCTGTCATGGTTCTCGTCTTACCTTTCTGGTCGAACTCAGTCTGTCTCCATCAATGACTCATCTTCTGCAATGGTTGGCCTCACATGTGGGGTTCCTCAAGGCTCAGTACTTGGACCAGTCCTCTTCATCATGTACACTAAACCCCTGTCCGAGTTGATCACTTCTCATTCAGTTGATTCTCAGTCTTTTGCTGATGATACACAACTCCACAAGCCTGTATCCCCATCTACCATTCTTCCTTCTATATCTTCACTTGAATTCTGCATTCGCAACATCAAATCATGGATGCTACAAAACAAACTGAAGCTGAATGACGACAAAACGGAGGCCTTGTTCATCCACTCTCCATCTAGAAAACTTTCGTACCCAAAGCCTGATTCCATCTCTGTCTGTGACACTCAAATACCTTTTTCTCCTTCTGCTAGAAATCTTGGCTTCCACATCTCTCAAGATATGAGTGTTGACTCACAAGTTCAAACTATCTGTCGGTCAGCATACTGTGAGCTGCGTCGCATTGGTACGATTCGCCATCTCCTGTCTATAGATACTACTAAAATACTAGTCTGCGCTTTTGTTCTCTCTAAACTAGATTATTGTAATTCACTCTTGCCCCCAACTGGTGACAAGCTTCAAAAAGTCCAGAACTCTGCTGCCAGACTTGTCCTCAAGGTCTCTAAGTATCATCATGTTCAACCACTCCTGATATCCCTTCATTGGCTTTCCATCAAAGCACGTATTGACTACAAAATTTCCACTCTATGTCATTTCTTATTTCTCTGGAAATGCCCCTAGCTACATTTCTGACATGCTTTCTGTCTATACTCCATCAAGGCAATTGCGGTCATCTTCAGATTCCAAAATTCTCTGTGTTCCTAGTACACGAACAAAAATGTTTGGTGAGCGCTCCTTTTCCTTTTCGGCCCCATCAGTTTGGAACTCCTTACCACGCAAAATCCGCCATATCCAGTCCTTGCAATGTTTCAAATCAGCTCTCAAAACCCACCTGTTCAAGCTACATCACAACCTTTAGGCCACATTACTTCTGGACTCTATTCTCACACACACACTCCCCTCCCCCCATATTAGTTTCACTGTGTGTTGACTGCAATGTCTACGTCAGCTTTGTTGCGAGAGAGAGAGAGAGAGAGAGAGAGAGAGAGGGAGAGAGAGAGAGAGAGAGAGAGAGAGAGAGAGAGAGAGAGAGAGAGAGAGAGTGTGTTGATGCTTTGTTCAACTGATTGTATTTTGTATTGCGTTTTTTGGGTGGGGCGAGTGGTGGTGATGGTAATGGTGTGTGTGTGTGTGTGAGTGTGTGTGTGTGTATGTGTGTGTGTGTGTGTGTGTGTGTGTGTGTGTGTGTGTGTGTGAGTGTGTGTGTGTGTGTGTGTGTGTATGTGCGTACGTGCGTGTATGTGTGGGTGGGGTGTGTATGTGTATGCCTATTTGCATGTGCGTGAGCGATTATTTCGTTTTGTTGTTGAATTTGTTGCTTTTAATTTTTGTTGTTGTTAAGCGCATAGAGCTCCACATTGGTGGAGGAATGCGCTATATAAATGATTCACTATTATTATTATTATTATTATTAATACTACTATCTTCTATCTACATACTTACCATTCCATTACAAGTGAATATTTGTGCAAGATCAGCATGGAAAACAGAAATTTATTGTGCTTGTCTTCTTACCCCAACTCCCAATGATGCTTACTTCTGACAATTTTCCCAAAGATAATAAGTCGGCGGCAATTTCCGAGCTGGTCAAGCTCGGCGGGGACGAGCTCTCCGACGGGAGAGACCCCCTGCGGTCCCCCCCACCACCACCATCACCGACGTTGATGCCACCCGGGACTGGAGTGTTTGCTCGGAGATCATTGTCGGTTTCAGTGCAAGTCTCTGCGATAGCGTTGTTGGGCGCTACGGGTTCTGGCGTGCTGAGGGGATCAGCAGCCTCGTGAAGGGAGGCAGCAACCGGGCCACTGAAGACACAATTTGATTTGATTTGATTGATTTAATTTAAAGTCTGTTCGCAACAATGGTGATATTAGACTTAAAAATAATAATAACAACAACAAACAAATCAATGAATTAAAATGAAGGAAGGAATTGCGCGCGTGTGTGCGTGAGTGTTTGAGTGAATGTGAGTGTGTGTGCATGTGTGTGTGCATGTGCGTGCACCTATGTGAGTGGATGTGCTTATGAACAACAATACAATAATAAACCGTAAACTAATGAATCAATTATAACAACTGAAAACACAAACACTTTCCATAGTTGCCAACATTCCAGAATTTAAAAAAACCCAGAAAAAATATGGGTCGGGAGCAGGGGTTAAACCCCCTCCCGAGAGAGCGGGGTTGAGGGGGCACAGCCCCCTGAAGCTGAAACATTTTTTGTTTTTTTTTATATAAAGAAGCAAAGTCTTCACCTCCTGGCAAGAAAACATTGTCTTACACAAGCCGAATAAAACGGCATGCTTACCTCTCCACTGATTGTGCCTTTTAGCAACTAAGCACTACATCATGACTACGTCAATGCGATCATTTTCACAACTGAACTGAAGACTTCTGCTTTCATTTTCATGGTACAAGCTTCTCGTGAAAATCAGTGTTGTTCTAGATCCCCATATGAAATTTAGAAGTTGTCGGCACACAGTGCCGAAAGCGTAACTATTCTCTTCGTGGGACACATCAATTGAAAAGAAATTGTTCTCTATACCGAGGAACAAACTTCGGTAAACATGAAGCAAGTTCCCAGTTTTGTTTGACGCCATTTTGTTCAGCAAAAAAGCTTACCGCACATGCACAGATTATGGTTTCCGGGATAATAAATATTGGATTGGCATTTGGAATGGCTGTGGAAACCGCACGCACGTTGAGTTCTACATGGATTTGACTTCTTTTTTTTCGGAATCCGGAATTTTACTGTCATAATCGATAAAATACAAATGCGAAAACTAAAGTGACAGCAAATTAAACCATTGCTGATTTCTGTCAACCCTGATGAAAGTTTGTTTAACGTCCTCCAGCCCGGAACAGGCTCATAACAGGTTCATAAGGGACACCAATAACTATAAAGATATAAAGATAGTGGGACGATCCTGCAGCTCAGGTACTGCAATACCATATTACCAGGAAAGTCCCGAAGTTTCATATTAGAAAGACAGCCTTTTTCAAGGATCGGAACACTCACTTTGCTCTGGTTTCCTAGAAATTAAACAGTCAAAACGGCGATTCCTCCTGGCGGAGATGCTGGAGAGAGTAGCCATTTTGGATGGGGCGGGTGGAGGATACTCATTGTGGTTGAAGCATTTTCTTTTTTTGTAGTGCAGTAAAAAAAAAATTGAGCTATTTCCTTTAGACAAACTATCAAATTTTGAATTTTTTAAAAAAGGCTTGTATTGCGAAAATTTCGTGCAAACGATTTGCGGCCAATAGAAAAGAGACGACACACGCCTTCTCTTTGGGTGAAAGAATTTGACTTCCAGCACCTCCGCCAAGGAGGAATCGCCGATTTGATTTCTAGGAAACCAGAGCAAAGTGAGTGTTGCGATCTCTGTAAAGGGTGTTTTCCTGGTGATCTCGACGTGTTTCTTGCAAAAACTCATCTGTCAGGGTGCCCCTTTAAATGATGTAGCAAAGCCTAAGCCTTACCTGTCTTCGTCGTCTTTGCGACTGTTGTCATCTTTGCTGTCGTCTGTCTCCTGTCCCCTCCGCAGGGACGCGCGCTCCGCCTGTAGAGACCCCACACAGACCCAACCACCCCTGATGAAGACGACGTTCGTGTCCAAGATCTTTGGATAAACTTCATTGTTGGAGTAACTGCCAGTCTTTGCGACAGGTTTTTTGTTGTTGTCGTTCCGCGCTACGGGTTCTGGCGTGCTGAGGGGCTCAGCAGCCTCGTGAAGGGAGGCAGCAACCGGGTCACTGAAGACACAATTTGATTTGATTTGATTGATTAAATTTAAAGTCTGTTCGCAACAATGGTGATATTAGACTTTAAATAATAATAACAATAAACAAATCAATGAATTAAAATGAGGGAAGGAATTGCGCATGTGTGTGCGTGTGTGTTTGATGAATGTGAGTGTGTGTGCATGTGCGTGCACCTATGTGAGTGGGTGTGCATATGAACAACAATACAATAATCAACCATAAACTAATGAATCAATTATAACAACTGAAAACACAAACACTTTCCATAGTTGCCAACATTCCAGAATTTTTTTTAAAAACGGAAACAAATATGGGTCGGGAGCGGGGGTTAAACCCCCTCCCGAGAGAGCGGGGTTGAGGGGGCACAGCCCCCTGAAGCTGAAACATTTTTTGTTTTTTTATATAAAGAAGCAAAGTCTTCACCTCCTGACAAGAAAACATTGTCTTACACAAGCCGAATAAAACGGCATGCTTACCTCTCCACTGATTGTGCCTTTTAGCAACTAAGCACTACATCATGACTACGTCAATGCGATCATTTTCACAACTGAACTGAAGACTTCTGCTTTCATTTTCATGGTACAAGCTTCTCGTGAAAAGCAGTGTTGTTATAGATCCCCATATGAAATTTAGAAGTTGTGTCGGCACACAGTGCCGAAAGCGTAACTATTCTCTTCATGGAACACATCAATTGAAGAGAAATTGTTCTCTATGCCGAGGACCAAACTTCGGTAAACATGAAGCAAGTTCCCAGTTTTGTTTGACGCCATTTTGTTCAGCAAAAAAGCTTACCGCACATGCACAGATTATGGTTTCCGGGATAATAAATATTGGATTGGCATTTGGAATGGCTGTGGAAACCGCACGCACGTTGAGTTCTACATGGATTTGACTTCTTTTTTTTCGGAATCCGGAATTTTATTGTCATAATCGGAAATGCGGAATCGTGGCTGGTAAACAGAAAAATTCCGGGAAATTCGGAAGGTCGGCAGCTATGACTTTAACTGTAAAATAAAAATGTGGTAAAGATGCAGATCAACACCCCCCACCCTTTACATTTCCGCTGCTGTTCCGTGTATTGCGGTACATACTAAATAATGGCCTCTAGCATTACTACGAATAACTTCAACAAAGATACTTAGCTAAAACAAAAGGTTGATAAAATACAGCTTAATATTTGCAAAGAAAGGCAAGTCTGAAAATGCGGGGAGAGCCGAGAAATCGGAAGAGAGTGTTGGTCTGCACCGTTCCCCCAAAAAGTCCTAGTCAGCACCTTTTAAACAGCAACAATATCTACACTAGGGTAGGCCAGCGACTTTTTGAGCCGGCGACCTTTTGGGCCCCCACACAGACCAACGTCAGCCAAAACTAAAGTGACAGCAAATTAAACCATTGCTGATTTTTGTTAGCCCTGATGAAAGTTTGTTTAACGTCCTCCAGCCCGGAACAGGCTCATAAGGGACACCAATAACTATAAAGATATAAAGATAGTGGGACGATCCTGCAGCTCAGGTACTGCAATACCATATTACCAGGAAAGTCCCGAAGTTTCATATTAGAAAGACAGCCTTTTCAAGGATCGGAACACTCACTTTGCTCTGGTTTCCTATAAATTAAACCGTCAAAACGGCGATTCCTCCTTGGCGGAGATGCTGGAGAGAGTAGCCATTTTGGATGGGGTGGGTGGAGGATACTCATTGTGGTTGAAGCATTTTCTTTTTTTGTAGTGCAGTAAAAAAAAAAATTGAGCTATTTCCTTTAGACAAACTTTGAATTTTTTAAAAAAGGCTTGCATTGCGAAAATTTCGTGCAAACGATTTGGCGGCCATTAGAAAAGAGACGACACACGCCTTCTCTTTGGGTGAAAGAATTTGACTTCCAGCACCTCCGCCAAGGAGGAATCGCCGATTTGACGGTTTGATTTCTAGGAAACCAGAGCAAAGTGAGTGTTACGATCTCTGTAAAGGGTGCTTTCCTGGTGATCTCGACGTGTTTCTTGTAAAAGCTCATCCGTCAGGGTGCCCCTTCAAATGATGTGTAGCAAAGCCTATGCCTTACCTGACAAGGATGTATTTGTCATCTTTGCTGTCTTCTGTCACCTGTACGAAGGAACCTGACTCGGCTGCACAATATTAACAATAATATTTATAATAATAATAACAATAATAATAATTATAATGATATTAACAATAAATAAAGCTGTTGTTTTTTAAATAAAGCTTATATAGCGCTATTCGATTAATAGAATCATCCTGAGAGCACTTCAGAAACATTTTGAGGGAAAAAACAATATCAAGAGAGAAGAAAATACTAGTACAGTGGAACCTCCCTTATAAGACTCCCTCCCATATAAGACCTACTTCTCTGAGACATTGTCCTTCTCTGTAAGTATTAATATTACCTCCCTTATAAGACCCCTCCCTTATATTATAAGACCTCATTTTGGATGATTTTTGAAGGTCGTATAAGGGAGGTTGCACTGTATTTCAAAACATTAAAAGGTTAACGTGTCCCATAGCCTATCAGCTGTAGGGGAAGTGAACTGTTAGAGGTTCACTGTGTCAAGGGCACGGCATCATGGAAGGTGGAGCCCATCCCTCTTCTCCTTCCGCCGCCTTTTAACCTTCCCTGAACGAATCAGGTACCCATTCACTGCTGGGTGGACAGAGAGGGTTTTCAGGCCAGAACAATCCGACGCCAAGCTGTACTCCAACCTGCAACCCTCCGCACCGCAGCCGAGCGAAAACATTAACAGACATGAGATTTTCAGAGAATCAAAAAGGAGGAAAAAAATAGGCGGGAGTCTGGGGGCCATCATAGGCCCTTCGTGGGGTCCAGGGGCAAAGCCCTTGATGGGGGCCATCATAGGCCCTTCGTGGGGTCCAGGGGCAAAGCCCTTGATGGGGGCCATCATAGGCCCTTCGTGGGGTCCAGGGGCAAAGCCCTTGATGGGGGCCATCATAGGCCCTTCGTGGGGTCCAGGGGCAAAGCCCTTGATGGGGGTCATCATAGGCCCTTCGTGGGGTCCAGGGGCAAAGCCCTTGATGGGGGCCATCATAGGCCCTTCGTGGGGTCCAGGGGCAAAGCCCTTGATGGGGGCCATCATAGGCCCTTCGTGGGGTCCAGGGGCAAAGCCCTTGATGGGGGCCATCATAGGCCCTTCGTGGGGTCCAGGGGCAAAGCCCTTGATGGGGGCCATCATAGGCCCTTCGTGGGGTCCAGGGGCAAAGCCCTTGATGGGGGCCATCATAGGCCCTTCGTGGGGTCCAGGGGCAAAGCCCTTGATGGGGGTCATCATAGGCCCTTCGTGGGGTCCAGGGGCAAAGCCCTTGATGGGGGTCAGGGGGCTTTGCCCCCTGAAGCTGAAGATTTTTTTTTTGAACCTGTAAAAATCAACCTCCGAGACAGCAAAATTATTAAAAATGTAATCTCCTTGATCCCACACAAATTTTTGAAATTATTATTGACTCAGGGCTAGTGATTTTCTGAGACAGAGACACAGAGAGAGAGAAACAAGCTAGACAGAATGAACCGATTCAACACAAAATTTGAAAATATCTATTGAACTTTTCACCGCATTTTCGCTTCAACACAAAATTTAACCCTACCACACCCCCACCCCAAATTTTCTCAACAGTTTTAAACTGATCTCAAAACTAACCCATGGGGCCATCAAAAAGGAAAAATCTCATCTCTGATATTAAGAAGAAGCATTAAAAAATAATAGTTTAACACATTTGAAACGATTCTCAATTATGCCTACTGGGATGTCAAATGTACGCAATGATTTGCATTGTTTTCCTGATGTATATTTCACTAAGGATTTGAAATGTACCTATCTTTATATATTTTTTCTTTGATAATGTTTAGATTAACCTGTTTAGTCATGTACTTGCTAACCGCCATTCCAAAAATAATAATGCATAGTACGTTGGCACAGTATAAGCTTTAAGCTTCTTGTTGCTGTTATGCTTGCTTAACATGTGTGTATTGTACGTTTTGATAAATAAAAATCATTTAAACCAAATGTACGGTCACGCTCACTCTCTTTCTCAGGTACATATTATATATAGATACATGCACACACGTGCACACAGGCAAACACAAATGCATGTGCACACACACACACGCATGTATGCACGACCACAAACATGCACACACACATTTTAGCCCTTGAATTGTCAACAAAACTCAGTGGCAACGAAAAAGTTGTCATTTGGTTAAAATTTAATCATAAAAAATAAAAAATTAAAAAAAACTGGTGGCGCACCTCTGGCTGCGACACGCTCTCCATGTGGGAGAAACACGAATTTCACAGAGACGCATCTATGACTATTAAGTACCAAATACCAAGGGCTCTTGATAAAAAAAATCTCTTGTACTAAGTGGCAGGTCATTAACTCATTCGCATCGCAATGATCTTGAATTATTAAAAAAACTCACAAACCACTCCAGCCATACACACAAACAAAACAGACATAAACAAAAAGACAAGTGCAACGCCAAGCGGTAGCAAAGTCCCCTCGCAGCATCGCCGAGCTACTCAGAAATCGGAATGTGTCGGCTGTGGACATACATAAAAACGCATAAAAACAGCACGTAACTACATAAAAACAGTACGTAAGTGAATAGTTTTTTATATATATAGCCTTGGGGTTCGGACCCGTGATTTGAGTGCATGCGATCATGCGCACACGCACGCACAGAAAAAATCATGACACCTGTGTTATAGACCATTCATCAAGAAATGTTGTGAAAAAAACTGCATTAAAATACATGCAAAACTTCGCGAGATATTAGCGAATATGTGTTTCGGGGTTTGAACCCCGTAACTGGCACGACCTTGACCTTAATGTAAAACTAAATACATCAGTGGATAGCTTGCATCTTGGCAAACTAGTACACGTATACCAAATTTGATGATGATAGACTGAATAGTTTTTGAGAAAAACGGACGAATAGGTGGATGGAGGCATGCCGGACGGACGGACAGACACCGGACTGACGGATCAGACAAAAAAATAGTTCCCCGAACCTTCGGCTCAGGGACTAATAAATGAAAGAAGATTACATGTTTTTACTTCCGGTTTAGACATAGGGAAGTGGTAGATAAGATATTCTTTTATATAGATTTTATAAGAAAAACTCTACAACAATTAGTTCCCCCACTTCAAACGCATAGTAAGAGGCAAAAGCGTGGTCTACGGGAGCGAAGCGAGTTTAGAAGTGACCAAAGTGTGGTGTGCACACAGGTTTACCTAACTCCAGACATATATGGGTGGAATGACTTGAATGAGTTAAAATGATTCTCAATTACTGCTACATATGGGCTGAGCCTCTCATCCTAACTGATGATGATTGAAAATTCCCATCTTTTATAAAAATGTTCATAACAGGGTTCCTACTCTTGACCTGGAGAAAAATTCAAGGACTTTTCCATGGTTTTTCAAGGGGATATTTGAATTCTGAAAGGGTCATGAAAGCTACATCAATTATCATTACAAAAAAAAGCAGACATGCGCAGAAATAAGGCAATACACCATCTGAATATGTCCAGTCAAAACGGTGAAAGCATGGATTTGTACATGGAATCGGCACCAGAAAATGTTTTTTTTTGGTAAGATCTATGTTACTTTTCATTTATGATTTGTAAAAACGCACGGCTTAAAATTTTGTGAGATTTCATGAAAATAATATTCATACACCCCCGAAGACGGAGTGTGGCTGCCCACGTGGCGGGGGTAATCAGAAAACGGTCACACACGTAATGCTCTCATCCCTAGCTGATGCATTTGTACCATAGTGTTCAAGTGCTTCTGATGCTGTTGGGATGATCCCTGGAGTCTTTAAGCCAGGGTACATCAACAACTACAACAATATTCATACAATCAATAGGTCCGCAGGAACAATTTTCAAGGGGGTTTCAAGGGGTGGCAGAATATTCTCAAATTTTAAAGGGTTTTCAAGCACCTTTTGGCCAGGCTGAAATTTAAATGGGATTCAAAGGTTCTCGTCATGAAAATATTCAATGGTCAAGTTGACTTGCCTTGGAAACAATTTTGATTCTCCTCAATATAATCTAACAAGAAATGCATATAGTAGAGTTTTTATTAATAGGTTTAAAACTAATATAAGGAAAAATTGTTTCAGCACCTGTGTTGCTAACTTCCAGAATGAGTTGCCTATTAATCTAAAATGTGCACCTAATAGTAATACTAACACACTAAAAAAACGCTTGGATGATTCTCCAAAATATGTACCCAGTAAGCCTGTACTTCTGTCTTCCTTCGTCCCACCTCCTACTTTTCCTCTCTCTTCTCCATAGAAGATTAAATGAAAAGTAAAAGGATTAAATTGGTTGTTTGACTCACACCATGTTTCTTTGCACTCATTTTTGTTCCACCACTACTGGGATATCTCTCTTTATTTTTAGCATCACACATGAGAGAACAATCAAAGAAAATGTACAAAAAATCTGTTGGTACATGGATCATTTATTTATAAATTGTCTAAGATATGGCTACCATATTCATACATCCTGATGTGAGACCTTTCTCTAATTAAATGTTCTCATCATACACACATTTCATTGCATGGTACAGTATTATTATGTGACATGATCACACAATGTGTGCATGTGTGCACATGGTACTGATATTATTTGTATGCTATTGCAACACATTCAAACACACACACACACTCACATGTATGGTCACATACTGAGATATGATACTCTCATTCTTCCTCTCTCTCACTTGTATGTGCATAAATAGAAACTGTAAGGGTTCATTTACCTATGAGTACCCCCACCCCCATACACACACACAGAGTGGCACACACGCAGTGACACACACACACACACCCAAGACAAAAATATGTTAAAAGAAAAATGGGCAGGTGGGTACAAATTGACATGTAAACATTTCAGTCAGAATTGAGAAAAGGAGAAAGTAATTTGTGACACCTTCTGGTGCACCTAATTATAAGGTGCACCCCCAAACTTAACACAAAATTCAAATTTTGTGACACTATTTTCTGACAATTATTATCAGTCACATTGTAAGGGGCGGTGGTCTCAGTCTGGGCAAAAAGTGTCAATTTATAGTCCATAAAATAGGGGAGTTTTTGACATAAACACACATACAGATGTGCACATTATACTGATTAAGTGATATTTTGATGCAATAGTATGATTATGATAGTCTCAAGTACACACACACACACACACCAGATGTTTTGTTTTTTGTGCTGAGTCTTGTTGAGGTGCAGTCAGAGCAAAACTATAGGGTTGGGCTTTGATTTCAGACCAACGCCTGCAAAATGAAACCACTCCAGAGGACAGTCTGGGGTAAAGGTAAAGACGTGCCACCCCCCTGCATTTCTCGGTTAACCTTGTTAGCTAATTATCTTTTTGGAATACTAACCCTAACCCTAACCCCCCCCCCATAAGACGGAAAAAAGCAATGAATCACGACTGTGACAAATGCCGCAGTGTACTGTAGTACATAGGGGGGGGTCCTATTAGATAATGGCCTTTATCAGGACTTTAATGCTCTAATCGCTGCCTGCTCATCATTATCATCTAACAATGCCAACAATACTCATGGTTCATCGACGGGAGCCGCCATTTTTTAAACGCTTACCGGAAGTGGACTGTACCGCAGCGAAGTAGGTGGGCGCTTTCTCTGCGGATAAAGGAATGATGGTGCCGTCGTCTTTCTCTACCCAGGCGTTATCGCATTTTACGATGTGCTCGTGTTTCAGATCGTGCAGCACCAACACTTCTCCCAGCGACTGAAACAATAATGCTTAACCATCAAATCAAAATCACTATTGGCATTACAGTGGAATACACTTAACACAAAGCTGGATAATACATAATAATGGTGAACACACAAAAATCTGTCTGAACGGACAAAACCCCTCTTAAATCACACAGCCTTTTTTTTCAGCACAAATGTGGTTAACACACATAAACAAAAACATGGTCCGATTGTTGTCTATTATACGGCAGTTCCTACTGATAGCACCAAACGTAGCTGGCGCCACCAAATATTTCCTTGCAAACTTTACAAAAGCCATCACAAAGCTCAAATGTTCATCTACTGTGCCATGTGCTAGTCAGGGAGTTGGAAGTCGGAAGCATGAACTGCGCATTCGTCATTCGAGAGACCTGCACAAAGAGCGTCGTCTGCAGCGCTGCTGCTCGTCCACCAGCACAGTAGCAGAACTTCAGTTTCACATTTTTGGCTGCGATTTTGTCAAAAATGCTTAACACAAATAATGTGGTTTTTTTTTTGGTGTTTTTATATCTCTTTGCTCACTCTAAACTAATACATAACACAATAAATCACAATAATCTCCGTGCTCACTCTTTACTAATAATACATAACACAATAAATCACAATAATCTCTTTGCTCACTCTTTACTAATAATACACAACACAATAATCTCTGTGCTCACTCTTTACTAATAATACACAATAAATCATATAATAATTTGGCAAGGTTGTGTGTGTCTGTGTGTGTGTGTGAAACACAAAACAGGCCTTATAACTCCACCGTTTTTCGACCGAATCGCTTCAAATTTGATGTGAGCCCTAACGGGGTGATGGCAACGGCAACCGAGGTGGCCGTGTCATTTGCGCGGTTTGGCAAATGCGCGAAACGCGTATCTGCCGGCCTCTCGGCGCCCGTATCTCCGGTATTTCTGGACCGATTGCCTTCGAATGTGGCAGGTAGATGACTGGGGACGTTGACTATCGATGTGCCAAACCGGAAGCGAATCGGTTCAGAAACGCGCGCGATATACGCCGCTTCACCTTTTCACAAATAACTCCGCCGTTTCTTAACCGAATCGCTTCAAATTTGCTGTCAGGCTTGCTGTGGCAGGGGTGAAGCCTGGCAGTGTCACTCTCAGAGCAGCGCCAACGGGAAACAGGGCCTTATAACTCCGCCGTTTCTTAACCGAATCGCTTCAAATTTGCTGTACTCAGCGTTACCAGTACTTGGCGTTACCGTTACTAGGCATTACCGTTACTAGGCGTTACCTGTACTTAGCGTTGCGCTAGTCACAATAAATCTCTGTGCTCACTCTTTACTAATACATATCACAATAAATCACAATAATCTCTCTGCTCACTCTTTACTAATACACAACACAATAAATCGCAATAATCTCTGTGCTCACTCTTAACTAATAGTACATAACACAATAAATCACAATAATCTCTGTGCTCACTCTTTACTAATAGTACATAACACAATAAATCACAATAATCTCTGTGCTCACTCTTTACTAATAATACACAACACAATAAATCACAATAATCTCTGTGCTCACTCTTTAATAATAGTACATAACACAATAAATCACAATAATCTCTGTGCTCACTCTTAACTAATAGTACATAACACAATAAATCACAATAATCTCTGTGCTCACTCTTTACTAATAGTACATAACACAATAAATCACAAAAATCTCTGTGCTCACTCTTTACTAATAATATATAACACAATAAATCACAATAATCTCTGTGCTCACTCTTTACTAATAGTACATAACACAATAAATCACAATAATCTCTGTGCTCACTCTTAACTAATAGTACATAACACAATAAATCACAATAATCTCTGTGCTCACTCTTTAATAATAGTACATAACACAATAAATCACAATAATCTCTGTGCTCACTCTTTACTAATAATATATAACACAATAAATCACAATAATCTCTGTGTTCACTCTTTACTAATGCACAACACAATATGTCTGAGTCTCTTTCTCTCTCTCTACGATATGTCTGTCTCTTTCTCTCTCTCTCTCCTCTCTCTCTCCATTTGCCTGTAACCCTCTGTCCCTTTCTCCTCTTCTTTCACTTCCCAACTAATCTGCACCACGTTTCGCTCCTCTCTGTGCCTCTCTCTCTCTCTCTCTCACACACACACTCTCTCTCTCTCTCTCTCTCTCTCTCTCTCTCTCTCTCTCTCTCTCTCTCTCTCTCTCTCCATTCACCTGTATCCCTCTCTCCTCTTCTTTCACTTCCCAACTAATCTGCACCACGTTTCGCTCCTCTCTGTGCCTCTCTCTCTCTCTCTCTCTCTCTCACACCACACACTCTCTCTCTCTCTCTCTCCATTCACCTGTATCCCTCTCTCCTCTTCTTTCACTTCCCAACTAATCTGCACCACGTTTCGCTCCTCTCTGTGCCTCTCTCTCTCTCTCTCTCTCACACCACACACTCTCTCTCTCTCTCTCTCTCTCTCTCTCTCTCTCTCTCTCTCTCTCTCTCTCTCCATTCACCTGTATCCCTCTCTCCTCTTCTTTCACTTCCCAACTAATCTGCACCACGTTTCGCTCCTCTCTGTGCGTCTCTTTTTTACCCTTTCCTTCATATTTTTCACACCATTATTAAGATACAACCTATCAAACACAAGATCACACACACGAAAAAATATAAGATTTTGAAGGGAAAAAAAACTTACTTTCAGAAATGAATCCGGCGTAAATTCGATCTTCTTCACTGCATACTCCTTCCCATCAAGGTGATTTCGAGCCTGATGAGCAAAATTTACATCTTTAATATTGTTTGTAAAAAGAAATAAGGAAACATATGAATGAATGCAGATAAGTGCTTATTTTTGTGCTAAAAGTAGATGTCTAAACCTTGAATGCCTTTATCATTATGGTGTGCGTGCGTGTGCGTGTGCATGTAATGCATGTATTGTGTGTGTGTGTGTGTGTGTTTGTGTGTGATGCATGCATTGACACGTCCCGACTATGCTATGCTTCTTATGGGTTAGAAATCCCTACCATTCTTTGAGGAATTATGATTTTACTTCATTCATGCGCAATATATAAAACAGCTCATAATTAACCCCTTGACTGCCAGAGAAAAATTAAAGAAAAATTCATTGGGTAAATCATGACATGAAAAAGACAACTGATAGAGCCAATCTGAGAAAATGGTCTGGGGATATTACTCTCTTGATTATGTTAGAGCAATAGCCAGCATATCAGAGTTATTCCTCTTTATCTGATGACGTCATCAGTGATGTGATCAGGTCAGTACGTAATACGTTGGTGGCAGTCAAGGGGTTCAATAAGAGTTGCAAACAAAGACAGAACATATACATGTAGAAAGAAACGGAAACGGCAGATAAGATAGTTGGGCAGACACTCGTGAAAATATTTTTTCCATGTACCATATTTTTTTCAGACTATAAGGTGCATCCCCCAAATTTTACACAAAATGTTTGATTTAAACTAATATCTATTCTATCTATATACTTACCGTTTCACTACGAACTGAGTTTACTCTTCCAATTTGGAGCAAAATGGTGGATTTTGATTAATCCTACTATCTATTTAATTTAATACTTACCAACACTCAAAACAACTGCATTAGCCTAAAACAACCTGGAACCTTACCCTAGCACATAGCTAAAACGAAAGTCGGACTTGCTGGGCCTAAGGCCTATTTATTAGGCGCATAACAGCAGCATGACGCATCTGCGCTCATAATTGACAGGAAACTGTCTGAGCGATCGAAGAAGAAGAAGAAGAAAACACAACAACCACTTCCTTGTCTTTATCATAAAATCAAGACCAAAGAAATGAGATGGTCTTGCATTGTGGTAAAAATCATCGCATCGTTCCAGTGAATGTGGAAAGTCTGCAGGAACATGATTTTGAGATTGGACCCAAAAAAACCTTTTTCACATAATTACATTAGTAGGCGCTTGGGAGAAAGGTGGCAGAGTGGTTAAGACGCTCGCCTGCCAAATGTAATACGTGACTGCAGCGTGAGTGACCCGGTGTTCGAATCCCGGCCTCGCCCTTTCTTTCTAGTTTGACAGGAAAATCGAACTGAACGTCCAGTCCTTCGGATGGGGACTTAAAACTAGTCTGACCCGTGCGCTTTACGCATATATAAAAATCCCACGGCAGTTGAAAGTCGGTAAGAGCAGGGAGAAATCCCGCTGCCTGGTATGGCCAAATTGATAGCTAGGTTCTCCAAGTGTGCTCACACCCCCTCCTTACCCTGTGTCCTCCTCCCCTCCCACCAACCCACCCACCCAAAAACGGGTAGGTGCTGCACTTGCGGCGACACACTCTCCGGGGGAGAGCAGCCCGAATTTCACAAAGATAAGTCTCTGTGACTAGGGTCAAAGTCATGGGGATCAGTGTGTTCTGGGGAGCTGTCGGTGGACGGTTGTGGTGGCGCCCTCGGAGGAGGACCTCACTCATGCTGGCTCCACGACTAAGAGAATAGTGTCGTCAGTAGGGGGGCTTAGTAGGTGGTGTCCTGAACAGGCTCTACTGAACTCCATCGAAGTGACTCAGCAGCAGTGCAGTGTCTCCTCGGTTGGTTGCCTCCTGACGGCCTAACATAGATTCGCTCCTCTTGGACTGCTGGTCTCGGATTCTGCAACTTGAACAAGCCGGGGTGTGGCTGCGAGTTGGGATTTGGAATGAGCGGCGTGGAAGCAACGCCACTGTACGGCCCAGAAAATGGGACAGCAAAAAAAAAAGAAAAAAAGTGTGTGACTAGAATATACCAAATTTTAGACCAAAACAGGCTCTGCTGAATTGACTCAGCACCAAAGCATTGTCTCCTCCTGTGGTAGCCTCTAGAGTACCTAGATGCCTCTTCATGACCTGACATAGCTTTGCTTCCTATTGGCCACTGCAAGTAGGGGTAGTAGTAGTAGTAGTTGTAGTAGTTCTGGGCAAGAAGTGGGCCTCACGGCCCTTTTACGCCCTTTCTCGTTTGTTACTTTGTTGTTTTCGTGGTGGTTGCTACTTAAGCTAATCTAGAAGTTTATCAACATTTGAATGGATTTTTTTTTTATTCATCCAAAATATTTAAAAAAATTTACATTAAAGGATCTTGGTCCAGAATATTTTTTGAAAGAGTTTGTGATAGGTGCAGCTTTAATGCTAGTTGACAAATTATTCCAGTCTTGGACAATGTTAGAAAAATAAAATTTGCGAATGTTAGTAGCTGAACGCTTTAAGAATAATTTATCCGTACTATTTTGTGTCTTGTCTGTGCTACTTTTGACAAAAAATGTGTTAAAGTCTATATCCTCACTGTTATTTACAATTTCTATACTTGTATGAGATCTCCACTGAGTCTTCTAACGCCCTTTACGGCAAGAGTTAAGCCCTTGTTGATCAGTATTCAAAAGGGCATTCACTCTTGCAAAAGGCAGCCATTAAGTGGCCTCAAATAGGGTTATTGGCGAGAGTTATGCCCTTGTTTGGTCAGTACTCAACCATCTTCCCCCACCCACCAAGGGCATTCACTCTTGCAAAAGGCGTTCCTTGCAGTGGCCAATAGACTGCTGGTTAGGTTTGGGCACCTGCGACCCTACAATGTAGGATGCGAAATTTGACTGGCAATATGCAAAATGTATCAGCAGACCTGTTCACCCCTATTTTGCAATTTCTGAAACAAAAAATAGTAATTTTGAAAAAAAACCTAATCCAATGCGTGGCCGATTCTTTTTTCTTCACAAAACCCGATTAACAAGAAAACTATTTGTAATTACACAATTATATGCAAGCAATAGTGCACTGGGAGACCTTTAAAAACATTTTTTAAACCATGTATTGGCCTTTTCTCTTTCAAACTCAGCTTACTGACCTGTTCAAACTGCTTGTGATCTCACCACGCGGTCGCTTTGACGCCATCTTGAAACAGAATGAAACTGGTAACCGGAATGACTTTTCATCCATTGTTTCAAAAGCATCGCTTGCCGACGCAACTGTAATGATGGGGGGGGAATTTTTTTGTCGCCGTAATTATCGTAATTTGATTTTTGTTTCGTAAACATTACGGCAAAATCATAAAGGTAAACAGGTCTGGATCAGGCAACCTTTAGAAAGAAACAAAAACAGTTATCCAGTTACCACAAAAAGGAATATTAATTTTTTTTGGGGGGAGAGAAGGCGTGTTACCTGATGAGGCCAGAGACGTGAAAATTGCTCAAATTGCTCAGGTAGCTTCCCCTTGCGAAGGTCCTTGATGGCTTTAGAACACTCCATGTCAGTCTTGAAAACGTGGCACATCTCGAACAGAATCGCCCCCAAGCTGTACATGTCGCACTGAAAATAACGCAAAACCGCAACGTCACAAGTACAAAATGTGAAACTTTTGTCTTTTATTCTAATCTTGTGGGTTTAAATCCACATGGAATTTTTGTTTTTAAAGACTTAAGCGTTGTATGAAGTGGGAAAACTTACAGCTCCACAAAGGCTTCAAACCACAGTGGAACCCCCCTTATAAGACCTTCGAAAATCATCCAAAATGAGGAAATATAGTGTTTTACGTCCTCTCGGCCCAGCAGGGCACATATCCAAAATGAGGTCTTAAAGGAAGGGGTGTTATAAGAGAGGTAATTTTAATACTTACAAAGAAGGGCTATGTCTCAGAGAAGTAGGTATTATGTAGGAGGGAGTCTTATGATAGGTCTTATAAAAGAGTATTCCCCCTTTGTTCAATTTCGTAGGTCTTATAAGAGAGTATTCCCCCTTTGTTCAATTTCGTAGGTCTTATAAGAGAGTATTCCCCCTTTGTTCAATTTCGTAGGTCTTATAAGAGAGTATTCCCCCTTTGTTCAATTTCGTAGGTCTTATAAGAGAGTATTCCCCCTTTGTTCAATTTCGTAGGTCTTATAAGAGAGTATTCCCCCTTTTTTCAATTTCGTTGTCTCCTCTCTTGGCCTCACTATTTCATTCTTTGATGAACCAAACTTCCTTTCGAGGCTTACCAGTTTGTTCTGTGTTGTGTGTTGTTTATGTGTAACACATTCAAGGCTAGAAGGCTATGCCACTCTTGGATAGATGTTGATTTGTTTGTATGTCGTCCTCTCCACCATTGTTGATGTGTACTGTGTGGGTGGAGGGTCATAAAGCTTACCAGTTTGTTCTGTGTTGTGTGTTGTTTATGTGTAACATATTCAAGGTTAGAAGGCTATGCCACTCTTGGATAGATGTTGATTTGTTTGTATGTCATCCTCTCCACCATTGTTGATGTGTACTGTGTGGGTGAAGGGTCATAAAGGCGAACTTGGCACATTCTTTTCACTGACCGCTTCTCGGCCTTTCGGCTAAGACAGTGATTCAGGAACATACATTTTTGTTTATACCCTGGTTGGTTTGTTTAGCCCGTCGTACATGGTGAAAGCCGATACGCGACGTTAAACTGAACTTCCATCCATTCTTTTCTTGAGAATCTACGCATTGCAATTAACTTGTGGCGGTGCCATAGCCGATGAGGTTTAACCGAGGCGTGGTCACCGCTACAGCTATCTGTATTAATAAAAAAAATCGGGACTTTACTGGTTTCATACTGCCTCCGGGCATTGCCTCCAGTATTGTTCCCACCATATTTGTATTTACAAATGTCCCATATGTGTCTGATTCAGACCAAGAGGACGTAAAACTCCATTTTCGTCGTCTTTTCTTGAGAATGATGCTTTGTTTATCTCACTTTGATTCTGACCCACGCATTGCTAGATGATTGGCATTGTAATCAACTTTGGTGGAGGGGAGTTAATTAGAAAGAGAGTATTCCCCTTTGTTCAATTTTGTTATCTCTCTTGGCCTCACTATTTCATTCTTATAAGGGAGGTTCCACTGTATTAACAATAATAATAGCACATTGATAAAGCACTTTTACTTCAAATGATCCCAAAGTGCTTTACAATTATAAGTGATCATAAACAAGCAGACAACTAAAATAGTATTAAAGTATGAACATAAATGAGCAAACACAAACAACAAGAACTGCAACAACACACACACAATTGCAAAATATATGCATACTAGAAAAACCCTCATACCCACCCACCCATATAGAAAACCAAGCAATACTTGTACCCCCCCCCCCCCCCTCTCCCTCACACATGGGTGCAACTCATAAAAATTGAAAAAACTGAAAGGCAGGGGTCCAGGGGCTGCTGAGGCCCTGTCAGGGTTCAGGCCCAGAGCCCCATCTGGGAAAATTGAACAAAACTGAAATACGTGTAAAACGGTCATAGTTGCGCACCGGTTGCGCACCGGGCACGCACTCACACACACACACACACACACATGGGTGCAACTCCTAAAAATTGAAAAAAATGAAAGGCAGGGGTCCAGGTACTGCTGAGGCCCTGTCAGGGTTCAGGGGCCGAGCCCTATCAACAGAATTTCTGTTTCTGGGAAAATTGAACAAAACTGAAATCCATGTAAAACGGTCATAGTTGCACCCACCCACGCACACACACATGGGTGCTCCTGGAAAATTAAAAAAATCCTGCAAGGCAGGGGTCCAGGGACCGCCCAGGCCCCGGCGGAGTGCAGGGACAGTGCCCCTCCTGGGGGTTCTGGGGGGCAATGCCCCCTGGAAGCTGAAGGGAAACAACAGTTTCCAATGTAATTGACAGGCTCTCGTTGCACATTCACTTCTGGTTAAACTTCATGACCTCTGTAACCAGCAAAATGCATCTTCTCAAATTCTCATAATCTGGCGACGCCAGCTCCAGGCAATAGAAAAATCCTGAACTTCAGGACATCCTGGACAAAACAATCCTGAACTTCAGGACATCCTGGACAAAACAATCCTGAACTTCAGGACATCCTGGACAAAACAATCCTGAACTTCAGGACATCCTGAAAGCAGGAGCATCCGTGCACACACACACACACTGAGAAAAGACACTGGTTAACAGTTCACACTCTAGCCCTCCACACAAAAACTCTATAAAAAGCCTTTAATAATGTGTTTCAACACTGTCGATACAGTGGAACGTCCCTTATAAGACCTTCAAAAATCATCCAAAATGAGGTCTTAAAAGGGAGGGAATTTTAATACTTACGACAAAGGGCAATAAGGGAGGTTCCATTGTAATAGACATATATATATAGACACACAAACCCTATAATTATCATCATTTCCTCAACGCAGAGGCAACATCATCAACTGACCAAGGCAGCGTAGGTTGTGGTGCCCCCACTTTCCGTGTGGTCGAGACTGGCAGAACACCCTTCAACAAAGAAATACAAAAAGAATCAAAATTTTAAAAAAACATTACAAACTTTACAAACAAAAGGAAGGTTTGCAAAATTCAAGCACTCTCTCTGTGACTCTCTCTCATACTCACACTGTATACACATGCACAATAATGTCCACACACACTCAAAAGTGTAATTACATATTCTCAATCGTCCACTTAAAAGTCTCTCTCTCTCCCTCTCTCTCTCAATAGAATAGGCTTTGCCTAAAATCTTAATCTTTGTTAAATAAAGTTTTTCAGTGTTCTCTCTCTCTCTCTCTCTCTCTCAATAGAATAGGCTTTGCGTGTGTGTGTGCGCGTGTGCGTGTGCATGTGTGTATGTATGTGAGAGAGAGAGTGTGAGTGTGTGTGTGTGTGTGTGTGTGTGTGTGTGTGTGTGTGTGTGATCATCACATTTAATTGTATTAATTTTCATGTTTTAGAAACTTGTCTGCCTGCTTCTTCACAACTGTAAAAATGTTTTTGATAGAGAAAAGTGTGTGTGTGTGTGTGTGTGTGTGTGTGTGTGTGTGCGTGTGTGCGTGTGTGTGTGTGTGTGTGTGTGTATGTGTGTGTGAAGATGTTTGATATGTTGGGGTCTCTGTGCATGTGGGCATTTCTCACTTTTACATGGTGGCGCGGTGATGGGCAAGTTGCATTGTGACTGGCCTGTCATTCCGTTGCCGTGGTGGGGGTGGGGGTGCTCATGTGTACGGACACCCATATTAGGGTCTTCGCATTTATTGCATTTTATTGTGTTTTTGCTTTTTTTGTATTGATCGATTGCAAGATAAATTTCCTTGTTTTAATGATGGGACAATAAATGATCGATTGATTGATTGATTGAAATATTGTGGTTTTCAGAATGGGTGGGCACCTATCAGCACTGGGCCTATAGAGTTAAAAAGGTTTTGTCAGAACATGGATTTGGTATAGTATGGCTGTCCCAGGGAGTCGGAAATTACCAACATTTCATAAAAGAATTTAAAGACAGGCTCATTTGTTGTTTCAAGCAGAACTGGCATGCTGATATGGAATCTAAGGAAAAATATAAATGGTTCTTCTCATTTAAAAGTGTATTTCAGCCAAAAAAATATCTTGAAATCATTACAGACAATTGGCATAGGGTAAACTTTATTAGGTTTAGGTTACGTACACTTGGATTTAAGGCTAATAAAAGATGGTTCGAACCACATACGAGTGAAATAACGCTATGTCCTTTATGCAAATCAGGTGTGGATAATGAATGTCATTTTCTATTTTACTGTAAAACATATAATGATGTACGAGCGAAATGTAAGTTTTCTAGTTTTCAAATAGTTGAGAGAAAGGATGTTGCTTCCCTCTTAACGTCTAATGACGAAGAATTATTGAAATCTGTGGCTAAATTCATAGCTGAGGCGCAGAGGGTGCGTCTGAAAGAAGTGGAATAACTCTCAAATGTGAATGTACATAAACTACATCATAAAGAATTTGCTGTTAGAAAAGGTTTTGTGGCTCTACTCACATCAGAAGATGAGGCTAATATAATATCTATTGCAAAGTTCATAGCTGAAGCATGGAGAGTAAGATAGAAAAAAAATGCTTACAAAATATATAATGACTAATGGATATTTAATAGTTAGTTCTTTAAAACATCTAACCTTTGAATGGCCAGAATATATGTGTGTGAGTGTTTGTGTGTGAGTGTGTGTGTGTGTGTGTGTGTGTGTGCGTGTGCGTGTGCGTGTGCGTGAACTTTATATACTATACACAAAGAAAAAAGTTAAGCACCCCTTAGCTATTACAAGGCCACCATTATTCCGTTATAAGCAGGGTTGAAGCAGTCATCCACGCACGGGGAGGAAACACACGCTACTGAACTTTGATTTGCCAAATGAGTTTTGGACACTCCTCATGACGTTTTCCCACAATAATTAACTTTTCAGATAGCCATATGAAATTGTTACATTGATAATTAAACATGGTATTTTTTAAATTTGAAAATGACAACCCTTTTTGTTTCAGAATATCAGAATGCATTTGTAAAACCATACATTAAATTATGCGTTTTCTTATAGTCAGATAGTCAAACGTTCATTTACCAATCAATGTTGTTTCATTCTTTATTGATTATTTGCAATAAATCTCGATTTCATCTCATCTACAGCAAAAAAGTGGTGGGGTGCTTAACTTTCTTCTTTGTGTATAGATTACTTAATTTGATTCATATAACTTAATTTTGAAATTAATTTGCAAATAATTTTGTTCTTTTTTAGTTCCCTTTATTTCAGATGTTCTATTATTTTTGTTGTCCAATGTTTTGCAATGAAAATGATGCTTCCCCCATGTCATGAGAACCCAGTGTTAATGACATTAAAGGGTCCAGTCTCTCTCTCTCTCTCAATAGAATAGGCTTTGTCTAAAATCTTAATCCTTGTTAAATAAAGTTTTTCAGTGTTCTCTCTCTCTCTCTCTCTTTCTCTCTCTCAATAGAATAGGCTTTGCCTAAAATCTTAATCCTTGTTTAAAAAAAAATCTGTGTTCAGTGTTCTCTCTCTTTCTCTCTCTCTCTCTCTTCCTCTCTCAATAGAACAATAGAATAGGCTTTGCCTAAAATCTTAATCTTTGTTAAAGTTTTTCAATTCTGTGTTCAAAATGTTCTCTCTCTCTCTCTCTCTCTCTCTCTCTCCCTCCCCTCTCTCTCTCACACCTCCACAATGGGTGGTGAGGGTCGGGTCCGGCATGTTTCGGCCAAACCAAAGTCGCCGATCTTTACCTTCGGGGCAACATCACCCTCCACAATCAGGAAAATGTTCCTCGGCTGCACAGAAAGCACCACTCACCAATTGTGACCCAGCACCACGAAAGGGACATTAAGTCGCTGGGCTAGTTTCTCACAACAGGCTTGCAAAGTCAAAAATCTTATTTTTTGGTCAATTTTGAGTTATGGGTATTTTCGTGTTCTCTAACATCTTATCTTTCACATTTACAAAGGATTAATATTTAATATGGTCTCTAAATGGTCATATAAGTGCTTTAAAATGAGTAGGTCAATGCATTTGCTTCAGCTAGGCTACACTGTAGACAGTGTTTTCTCAAAATGGCTGACACTCACCCTACTAACTTTAAATGCTCATAACTCTGGAACAGAAAAAAGATACAAGAATGATTCTTGTATCATTAGGAAGAGAATTGTCTGAAGTTTTCAAATGTATAATTATCTCAGAATGGTCAGTTTGACACTTAATGTCCCTTTCGTGGTGCAAGGTCACAATTAGCAAAACGAAACAAAGCACAAGGTGGCACATGCATCATTAATGTAACATTGCATGGTGATCAAATTGGAGGAAAAAGAAAAGCTTGTTCAATGTTGTATAATTCAAAACCCATCTTTTTCCTGCTGCACCCTAAATATTTGATCAGTTGTCTATCATTGTGTGCACGTGAGGGAAGATTGAATAGGAGGTTTGTGCTGTGTTTTGTGTTGTGTGTGTGTGTGTGTTGTAGTGTGTGAGGCATGCATGTGTGCATACATACGTGCGTGTGTGTTGTGTGTGCATGCATGTGTATGGGTATGTGTGTGTGTGTATGTATGTGTGTGTGTGTGTGTGTGTGTGTCTGTCTGTCTGTCTGCGTGCATACTTTGTGAGTGAGTGTACTTGTATGTGTATCCTCTAACGTTTGTGTATGTGGTTAGTCTGTGCAACTCCATTGCTATGGCTTACTGAATCAAAGATGAATAAAGAGTCGGTGTTGATAAATATGTGTGTGTGTGTGTGTGTGTGAGTTGCTTTGTGTATGCGTTGTTGCTGGTTTGTGTCATTCTTAAACACTATTTTTGTGTGTACTTGAATATTCGATTGTAAAGCGCTCTGGGCTCTTCTTTTTTGACGAGCGAAGTTTCGTCTATGTACTTAAAATTGGTGTGTGGGCGTGTGTGTGTGTGGCTGCTGCATCATTAAAAACTTTAACATAGCAATTTTCTCAGAAACTACAAATAATAGCACAACTAAATTTTGCACAATGATGGAAAAATCGCAGCGACGGTTTTTGTTTAAAAGTCAGTAGGTCAAATTGGATGTAAATCAATGTGAACTATCTGAATCGTTAACAGAGTTACGAAGGTCATTGCTTAAGCTACTACAGTGGAAACCTCCCTTATAAGACCTTCCAAAATCATCCTAAATGAGGTCTTCTAAGGGAGGGGTCTTATAAGGGAGGTAATTTTAATACTTGCAAAGAAGGGCAGTGTCTCAGAGAAGTAAGGTCTTATGTGAAGGGAGAGAGTCTTTTAAGGGAGGTTTTCCACTGTAGTAGTAACACCGCTCTGCAATAGTGAACGCCTGAATAGCTCAGTTTGCAAAGCACCCGATTCCAACGCGAACGCCGCAAGTTCATTTCTCGACATGGGCACATTTAAAAATTTTTTTTTAAAGTTGCATCCATTGAAGATATTTTCATTTCACACGCACACACACTGAGCAAGTCATTGCGGGCTTATGCCCCTTGTTTGTTTTTATATTGGGGATTAAAACTGACTACGGCACATATACAGCTAATAGTACTGGAGCTATGCGAGTGGAACAGGAAAAAAGCATGAATCTTGGTGTGAACCTTTTGTCCTACTGATCAAATTTAGAAATGGATCCAAGAAATTGGAGCATCTGTGTTTGGTCATGTGGCAATCGTTTATAACGCATGAACCCCTACCCAGATTTATCTCTAAAACTAGTAAAAACTGGCAAACTGTGATATCACAAGTTCACAAGTTTATTACTGTAATATGTATTTGAATCAGAAAGACAATCATTGCTCGGGATGCACATAAAATAATAAATCACTGAAATGGGTATTCCTTAACACTGCTCTAGGACAACCAGACGCCAAATTCGACCGAATTTTGTGAACTCATGCAGCCCGTATGCGCCGATTGCGCCTGCTGAATGCCAGGTCTAGTACGTTTCACTTTCACTTTCTCCCTACCCACAATGCAATATATATACTAAGTTAGTTCTTCCTGTACCTGACTCTCAGCTGGTCCGTTTTTTGTTCTTACAGCAAGGGAAAGCACCCACTAGTTTTTTTGAACGGATTTTTCGAATTGACCCCAAATTTTTTTCTTCTTTCCACGTGACATGATGCAGTATTGACTCGGCGTGATGCTCGGAGTGCAATTACGGATTTTTTATTCCAATTCATGGCTTGTTTGTGTGATAGTGTGTTAGCTTTCGAATAAAAATAATATCATTGCTATTCAATACGCATCTTTCAGAAATTAAATGTGAGTTAGACTTTATTCGGGGTGATTTTTTTAATGAAACGATTTGGTGTGCCGTTCAGAGTTATTTCCCATCTCTCGGGAACTGGGATCGATTCCCGCTCCCAGGTTCGAAATGGTTGGGAGTCATTTGGTTAAATATGCCCACACAAACAAAACACTCAGAAGCAACCCACACACTAACACTAACACACACTAACACTAACACTAAATAACACACCACACACTAACTATCACACACTAACAATACTAACACTTAAACACTAACAAACACTAACACTAACACCACACTAACAGTAACACACACAAACACTAAACACACACTAACACTTAACAACACACTAAACACTAACAACACCATAACACAAACACACACGAAACACTAACACACACTAACACTAACACACTTAAAAAAATTATACATAAAACACACACATACACTAACACTAACACTAACACACAC
>CM065709.1:26700047-26733693 GCA_017654935.2 Phymorhynchus buccinoides | reverse complement strand
TCATGCAGACCTGTTTACCTTTAGGATTATGGACGTAATGTTTACGAAACAGAAATCAAAATTACGATAATACGGCGACAAAAAAATTCCCCCCCATCATTACAGTTGCGTCGGCAAGCGATGCTTTGAAACAAGGGATGAAAAGTCATTCGGTTACCAGTTTCATCTGTTTCAGATGGCGTCAAAGCGCCCCGCGTGGTGAGATCAAAGCAGTTGAACAGGTCAGTAAGCGGAGTTTGAAAGAGTAAAAGGGCAATACATGTTAAAAATGTTTAAAGGTTCTCCCAGTGCACGTTGCTGTCATATAATTGTGTAATTACAAATATTTTCTTGTAATCGGGTTGTGAAGAAAAAGAATCGGACGATTCGGATTAGGTTTCTTTTTTCAAAATTACTATTTTTTGTTCAGAAATGCAAACTAGGGGTGAACAGGTCTGCTGATACATTTGCATATTGCCCAGTCAAATTTCGGCCCCTACATTGTAGGGTCGAGGTGCCCAAAACCTAACCAGCAGGTCATGGGCCACTTGCAAGGAAAGCCTTTGCAAGACGGTGAAATGCCCCGAGTGGGTGGGGAAGATGGTTGAGAACTGTCCAAGAGGGATAACTCCGCCACTAACCCTATGTGAGGCACCTTAATGGCTGCCTTTTGCAAGAGTTGAATGCCCTTTTGAATACTGATCCAACAAGGGCTTAACTCTTGCTTAAAGGGCGTTAGAAGACTCAGTGGAGACTCATACAAGTTATCAGGAAATTGTAAATAAACAGTGAGGATATAGAATTGAAACACATTTTTTGTCAAAAGTAGCACAGACACGACACAATAATGTACGGATAAATTCTTCTTAAAGCGTTTCAGATACTAACATTAGCAAATTTTATTTTTCTAACATTGTCCAAGACTGATTCAATTTGGTCAACTAGCATTAAAAGCGCACCAGTCACAAACTCTTTCAAAAAAAATATTCTGGGACAAGTCCTTTAAGTAAATTTTTTAAAATATTTTGGATGAATAAAAAAAAATCCATTCAAATGTGATTAACTCTAGATTAGCTTAAGTAGGAACCACCACGAAAAACAGCCAAAGTTAACAAACGAGAAAGAGGCGTAAAAGGCGTGCGGCCCACTTCTGACCCAGAACTACTACAAACTATACTACTAGTACCCCTACTTGCAGTGGCCAATAGGAAGCAAAGCTATGTCAGGTCCATGAAGAGCATAGGTACTCTAGAGGCTACCACAGGAGGAGGGACAATGCTTGGTGCTGAGTCAATTCAGGCAGAGCCTGTTTGGTCAAAAATTTGGTATTTCTAGTCACACACTTTTTTCTTTTTTTTGCTGTCCCATTTTCTGGCCGTACAGTGGCGTGCTTTCCACTCCGCTTTCATTCCAAATCCCAACTCGCAGCCACACCCCGCTGTTCAAGTTGCAGAATCCGAGACAGAGTCCAAGAGCGAATCTATGTTAGGCCGTCAGGAAGGGCAACCAAACCGAGGAGACGCTGCCACTGTTGCTGAGGTCATTCGATGGATTCAGTCGAGCTGTTCAGGCCAACACCTACTAAGCCCTCTCTACAACACTATTCTCTTAAGTAAAACTCGTGGAGCCAGCATGAGTGAGGTTCCTCTGAGGGCGCCACCACAACGTCCACCGACAGCTCCACCAGAACCACTGATCCCATGACTTGACCTAGTCACAGAGACTTACTTGTGAAATTCGGGATGCTCTCCCCCGGAGAGTGTGTCGCCGCAAGCTGCCAGCCACTACCCGTTTTTGGTTGGGTGGTTGGGGAGGGGAGGAGGGAACAGGTAAGGAGGGGGTGATGAGCACACTTGGAGAACCTAGCTATCAATTGGCCATCACCAGGCAGCGGGATTTCTCCCTGCTTACCGACTTTCAACGCCGTGGGGAGTTTTATATATGCGTTAAAGCGCCACGGGTCAGACTAGTTTTAAGCCCAATCCGAAGGACTGGACGTTCAGTTCGATTTTCCTGTCAAACTAGAACGAAAGGCGAGGCCGGGATTTCGAACAGCGGGGCAATCAAGCTCAGTCACGTATTACATTTGGCAGGCGAGCAGTCCTTAACCACTCTGCCACCTTTTCTCCAAGCGGCATACTAATGGTAATTATGTGGAAAAAGGTTTTTTTGGGTCAATCTCAAAAATCATGTTCCTGCAGACTTTCCACATTCACTGGAACGATGCGATGATTTTACCACAATGCAAGCCATATCATTTCTTGGGTCTTGATTTTATGATAAAGACAAGGAAGTGGTGTTGTGTTTCTTTTCTTTCTTCGGTCGCTCAGGACAGCTCCTGCAATTATGAGCGCAGATGCGTCATGCTGCTGTTATTGCCGCCTAATAAATAGGCCTTAGGCCCAGAAAGTCCGACTTTCGTTTTAGCTATGTGCTAGGGTAAGTTCCAGGTTGTTTTAGGCTAATGCAAGTGTGTGAGTGTTGGTAAGTATTAAACTTAAAATAGATAGTAGGATAATCAAAATCCACCATTTTGCTCAAATTGGAAGAGTAAACTCAGTTCGTAGTGAAACGTAAGTCTATAGATAGAATAGATATTCGTTTAAATCAAACATTTGTGTAAAATTAGGGATTCACCTTATAGTCTGAAAAAAATATAGGTACATGGAAAAAATATTTTACGAGTTGTCTGCCCAACTATCTTATCTGCCGTTCCGTTTCTTTCTACATGTTATTATGTTCTGTCTTTGTGCAACTCTTATTGAACCCTTGACTGCCACCAACGTATTACGTTACTGACCTGATCACAATCCTGATGACGTCATCAGATAAAGAGGAATAACTCTGATATGCTGGCTATTGCTCTAACCTAATCAAGAGAGTAATATCCCCGGACAATTTTCTCAGATTGGCTCTATCAGTTGTATTTCTGTCATGATTTACCAAATGAACTTTTCTTAAATTTTTCTCTGGCAGTCAAGGGGTTAATTATGAGCTGTTTTATATATTGGCATGAATGAAGTAAAATCTAATCCATCAAAGAAGGTAAGGGATTTAACCCATAAGAAGCATAGCATAAGTCGGGACGTGTCAATGCAGCATTCACACAACAAACACACACACCACACAACAATACTGCTATTACAGCACACGCACACGCACGCACACCATAATGATAAAGCATTCAAGGTTTAGGACATCTACTTTTAGCACAAAAAATAAGCACTTATCTGAATTCATCATATGTTCCTTATTTCTTGTAAAAACTATTAAAGATGTAATTTTGCTCATCAGGCTCGAAATCACCTTGATGCGGGAAGGAGTATGCAGGAGAGATTAGAATTTACGCGGATTCATTCTGAAAGTAAGTTTTTTTTCCCGTCAAAAATCTTATATTTTTTAGTGGTGTGATCTTTGTTTGATAGTTGTATCTAATAATGGTTGTGAAAATATGAAGGAAAGGTAAAAAAGAGACGCACAGAGTAGGAGCGAAACGTGGTGCAAGATTAGTTGGGGACAGTGAAAGAAGAAGGAGAGAGGGAACAGGTGAATGGAGAGAATGGAGAGAGAGAGAGAGAGAGAGAGAGAAGAGAGAGGAGAAGAGAGAGGAGAGAGTGCTGTGAGTGTGGAGAGAGAGAGAGAGAGCACAGAGAGGAGCGAAACGGTGGTGCAGATTAGTTGGAAGTGAAGAAGAGGAGAGAGGGATACAGGTGAATGGAGAGAGAGAGAGAGAGAGTGTGTGGTGTGAGAGAGAGAGAGAGATGAGAGAGAGGCACAGAGAGGAGCGGAAAACGTGTTGCAGATTAAGTGGGGAAGTGAATAGCAAGAGGAGAGAGGGATACAAGGTGAATGGAGAGAGAGAGGAGAGAGAGAGAGAGGAGGGAGAGTAGAGCGAGAGAGAGGGAGAGAGAGAGAGAGAGGAGATGAGAGTGTGGTGTGAGAAGCAAGACTTTTTGGAGAGAGAGATAGCGAGGCACAGGAGAGGAGCGAAACGTGGTGCAGATTAGTTGGGAAGTGAAAGAAGAGGAGAAAGGGACAGAGGGTTCACAGGCAAATGGAGAGAGAGAGGAGAGAGAGGAGAGAAAGAGACAGACATATCGGAGAGAGAGAGAAAAGAGGACTCAGACATATTGTGTTGTGCAATTAGATAAAGAGTGAACACAGAGATTATTGTGATTTATTGTGTTATATATTATTTAGTAAAAGAGTGTTCGGGAGTGAGCACAGAGATTTATTGTGATTTAATGTGTTAGTACTATTATTAAAAGAGTTGAGCACAGAGATTATTGTTGATTTATTGTGTGTATGTATATTAGTTAAGGGAGCACAGAGAATTATTGTGATTTTATTGTGTATGTACTATTATTAAAGAGTGAAGCACAGAGATTATTGGGATTTATTGTGTTATATATTATTAGTAAAGAGTGAGCACAGAGATTTTGGATTTATTGGTGTTATGTACTATTAGTAAAAGAGTGAGCACAGAGATTATTGTGATTTATTGTGTTATGTACATAGTTAAGACGTGAGCACAGAGATTATGTGATTTATTGTGTTATGTATATTATAAAGACTGTGAGCACAGAGATTATTGTGATTTATTGTGTTGTGTATTATAGTAAAGAGTGGAGCACAGCGATTATGTGATTTATTGGTTATGTACTATAGTTAAAGAGTGAGCACAGAGATTATTGTGATTTATTGTGTTATTACATTAGTAAGAACCGTGAGCACAGAGATATTGAGATTTTATTGTGTTGGGTATTAGTAAAGATGTGAGCAGAGAGATTATTGTTGATTTATTGTGATATGTATTAGTAAAGACGTGAGCACAGAGATTTATTGTGACTGCGCAACGCTAAGTACAGGTAACGCATATAGTAACGGTAATGCCCTAGTAACGTCACGCCAAGTATGGTTAACGCTGAGTTACAGCAAATTTGAACGATTCGGTTAAGAAACGACGGAGTTATAAGGCCACTGTTCCGTTGGCGCTGCTTCTGAGATGTGACAACTGCCAGGCTTTCACCCCTGCCACAAGCAAGCCATGACAGCAAATTTGAAGCGATTCGGTAAGAAACGGCGGAGTTATTGTGAAAAGGTGAAGCGGAGCTATATAGGCACGTTTCTGAAACCGAATTCGCTTCCGGTTTGGCACATTCGATAGTCAACGTCCCCAGTCATCTACCTGCCACATCGAAGGCACCGGTTCGAGAAAATACCGGAGTACGGGCGACGATGAGGCCGGCAGTACGCGTTTCGCGCATTTGCCCAAACGCGCAAATGACATGGCCACTCGGTTGCCGGTTGCCATCACCCCGTTAGGGCTCACATAAAATTTGAAGCGATTCGGTCGAAAAATGGTGGAGTTATAAGGCCTGTTTTGTGTTTCACGCACACACAGACACACACAACCTTGCCAAATTATTATATGATTCATGTGATTCTTAGTAAAGAGTGAGCACAGAGATTATTGTGTTGTGATTATAGTAAAGAGTGAGCAAAGAGATTATTGTGATTTATTGTGTTCTTTATTATAGTAAAGTTTATGTGAGCACGGAGATTATTGTGATTTATTGTGTTATTGTATTAGTGTAGATGAGCAAAGAGATATAAAAAAACCAAAAAAACCCACCATATTGTGTTAAGCATTTTTGACAAAATCGCAGCCAAAAATGTGAAACTGCAAGTTCTGCTACTGTGCGGTGGTGACGAGCAGCAGCGCATGCAGACGACGCTCTTTGTGCAGGTCTCTCGAATGACGAATGCCGCAGCAGTTCATGCTTCCGACTTCAACTCCCGATAGCACATGGCACCCCATAGTAGATTAACATTTGAGCTTTGTGATGCTTTTGTAAAGTTGCAAGGGAAATATTTGGTGGGCGCCAGCTACGTTTGGTGCTATCAGTAGAGAACTGCGTATAATAGACAACAATCGGACCATGTTGTTGTTATGTGTGTTAACCACATTTGTGCTGAAAAAAAAGGCCGTGTGATTAGAGGGTTTTTGTCCTTCAGACAGATTTTGTGTGTTCACAATTATATGATTATCCAGCTTTGTGTGTAAGTGTATTCCCACTGTAATGCCAATAGTGATTTTGATTTGATGGTTAAGCATTATTGTTTCCGTCGCTGGAGAAGAAGTGTTGGTTGCGCACGATCTGAAAAGACGGCGCACATCGTAAAATCGATAACGCCTGGGTAGAAAATACGACGGCACCATCATCCTTTATCCGCAGAGAAAGCGCACACTACCGCGCTGCCGGTACAGTCCACTTCCGGTAAGCCGTTTTACAAACCCCAATGGCGGCTCCCGCTAGCCCATGAACCATGACGTAGTTGTGTTTGATTTTGTCCCCTCTGTGATAATGATGAGCAGCAGCGATCTAGAGCATTAAGTCCATGATAAAGGCCATTATCTAATAGACCCCCACTATGTACTACAGTACACGCGCAATTGTCACAGTCGTGATTCATCTGCTTTTTTCCGTCGTATGGGCGGGGGTAGGGTTAGGGTAGTATTCCAAAGATAATTAGTAACAAGGTACCGAAGAGAAATGCAGGGGGTGGCACGTCTTTACCTTTACCCCAGATGTCCTCTGGAGACAGTTGGTTTCATTTTGCAGCGTTGGTCTGAAATCAAAGCCCAACCCTATAGTTTGCTCTGACTGCCACCTCAACAAGATCAGCACAAAAACAAAACATCTGGTGTGTGTGTGGGTGTACTTGAGACTATCATAATCATAATATTGCATAAAATATCACTAATCATTATAATTGTCGCACATCTGTATGTGTGTTTATGTCAAAACTCCCATATTTTATGGACTATACAATTGACACTTTTTGCCCAGACTTGAGACACCGCCCCTTACAATGTGAATTGATAATAATGTCAGAAAATAGTGGCACAAAATTTGAATTTTGTGTTAAGTTGGGGGGACACCTATAATTAGGTGCACCAGAAGTGTCACAAATTACTTCTGCCTTTTCTCAATTCTGACTGAAGATGTTTACATGTCAATTTGTACCCACCTGCCATTTTTCTTTGAAATAATTTTTGTCTTGGGTGTGTGTGTGTGTGTCACTGCGTGTGTGCCACTCTGTGTGTGTGTTATCGGGGGTGGCGGTACTCATAGGGTAAATGAACCCTTACAGTGTCTATTTATGCACTACAAGTGAGAGAGAGGAAGAATGAGAGTATCAGATGTCAGTAGAGTGACCATACATGTGATGTGTGTGTGTGTGTTTGAATGTGTTGCAATAGCATACAAATAAGATCAGTACATGTGCCACAAAATCACACATGTGTGATCATGTCACATCAATAATACGTATCATGCAATGGAATGTGGTATGTGAGAAACATTTAATTAGAGAAGAAAAGGTCACATCCGGATGTATGAATATGGTAGCCATATCTTAGACAATTATAAATAAATGATCACATGTACAAACAGATTTTTTGTACATTTTCTTCTGATTGTTCTCTCCTGTGTGATGCTAAAAATTAAAGAAGATATCACAGTAGTGGTGGAACAAACATGAGTGCAAAGAAACATGGTGTGAGTAAACAAACCAATTTAAATCCTTTTGACTTTATTTAATCTTTATGGAGAAGAGAGGAGGGAAAAAGTAGGAGGTGGACGAAGGAAGACAGAAAGTTACAGGTTACTGGGGTACAATTTTGGAGAATAATCCAAGCGTTTTTTTTTTAGTGTGTTAGTATTACTATTAGGTGCACATTTTATATTAATAGGCAACTTCATTCTGGAAGTTCGCAACACAGTTGCTGAACAATTTTCCTTATATTAGTTTTAAACTATTAATAAAAACTCTACTATATGCATTTCTTGTTTAGATATATTGAGGAGGAATCAAAATTAGTTTCCAAGGCAAGGCAACTTGACCATTGAATATTTCATGACGAGAACCTTTGGAATCCCATTTTAAATTTCAGCCTGGCCAAAAGCGTCTTTTTGTAAAAAACCCTTAAAATTGAGAATATTCTGTCACCCTTGAAACCCCCTTGAAAATTGTCCTGCGGACCTTATTGATGTATGAATTTGTGTAGTTGTTGATGTTACCCTGGCTAAAGGGACTCAGGGATCATCCCAACAGCATCAGAAGTCATCGGAACACTAAGGTACAAAGCATCAGCTAGGGATGAGAGCATTACGTGTGTGACCATTCTGATTACCCCGCCACGGTGGGCAGCCACACTCCGTCTTCGGGGTGTAGAATATTATTTCATTGAAAATCTCACAAACTTTTAAGCCGTGGTTTTTACAAACATAAATGAAAAGTAACATAGGAGCCCCCCCCCCCAAAAAAAAAAACATTTTCTGGTGCCGATTCCATGTACAAAATCCATGCTTTCACCGTTTTGACTGGACCAATATTCAGATGGTTGTATGCCTTATTTCTGCGCATGTCTGCTTTTTTTGTAATGATAAATGATGAGCTTTCATGACCCTTTCAGAATTCAAAATCACCTTGAAAAACCATGGAAAAAGTCTTGTAATTTTTCTCCAGGTCAAGAGTAGGAACCCTGTTATGAAACATTTTTATAAAAGATGGTGAATTTGCAATCATCATCAGTTAGGATGAGAGCTCAGCCCATATGTAGCAGTAATGGAGAATCATTTTAACTCATTCAAGTCATTCCACCCATATATGTCTGGAGTTAGGTAAACCTGTGTGACACCACACTTTGGTCACTTCAAACTCGCTTCGCTCCCGCTAGACCAAACGCTTTGCCCTCTTACTATGCGTTTGAAGTGGGGGTGGAACTAATTGTTGTAGAGTTTTTCTGATTAAAATCTATATAAAAGAATATCTTATCGACCCACTTCACTATGTCTAACCGGAAGTAAAAAACATTTGTAATCTTCTTCATTTATTCGTCCCTGAGCCGAGGTCGGGGAACTATTTTTTTGTCTGATCCGTCACGTCCGTGTGTCTGTACCGTCCGTCCGGCATGCCTCCATTCCACATATTAGTCCGTTTTCTCAAAAAACTATTCAGTCACATCATCAAATTTGTATACGTGTACTAGTTTGCCAAGATGCAAGACTATCAATGAGTATTTAGTTTTACATTAAGGTCAAGGTGTGCCAGTTTACGGGGTTCAAACCCGAAACAATATTCGCTAATATCTCGCGAAGTTTGCATGTATTTTAATCGCAGTTTTTTTCACAACATTTTCTGACTGAATGGTCTATAAACACAGGTGTCATCTTTTTCTGTGCGTCGGCGTGTGCGCATGATCGATGCACTCAAATCAAGGGTCCGAACCCAAGCTATATATAAAAAACTATTCACTTACGTACTGTTTTTATGTAGGTTACGTTGATGTTTTTGCGTTTTTATGTATGTCCACAGCCGACACATTCCGCTTTCTGAGTAGCTCGCGATGCTTTGTTTTTACTGCTAGGGGACTTTGCTACCGCTTGGGTGCACTTGTCTTTTTGTTATGTATGTTTGTTGTGTGTATGGCGGAGTTGTTTGTGAGTTTTTTGAATAATCAAGATCATTGGCGATGCGAAGAGTTAATGACTGCCACTTAGTACAAAGAGATTGTTTTTTATCAAGAGCCTTGGTATTGGTACTTAATAGTCATAGATGCGGTCTCTGTGGAAATTCGTGTTTCTACCACATGGAGAGCGGTCGCAGCCAAGAGGTGCGCACAGTTTTTTTCATTTTTATTTTTTATGATTAAAATTTTAACCAAATGACAACTTTTTCGTTGCCCACTGAGTTTTGTTGACAATTCAAGGGCTAAAAATGTGTGTGTGCCATGTTTGTGGTCGGGCATAATGAGTGGTGTGGCTGCACATGCATTTGTGTTTGCCTGTGTGCACGTGGGTGCATGTATCTATATATAATATGTACCTGAGAAAGAGAGTGGCGTGACCGTTTAACATTTGGTTTAAAGATTTTATTTATCAAAACGTACATTACATACATGTTAAGCAAGCATAACAGCAACAACAAGCTTAAAGCTTATACTGTGCCAACGTACTATGCATTATTATTTTTGGAATGGCGGTTAGCAAGTACATGACTAAACAGGTTAATCTAAACATTATCAAAGAAAAAATTGATAAAAATAGGTACATTTCAAATCCTTAGTGAAATATACATCAGGAAAACAATGGTGCGAATCCTGCTTAAACCGGACTATTTGCCCATCTTTCCAGTAGGACAATAGGATTGAGGTAATCTCTTTTCAAATGTGTAGTAAACTATTATTTTTGTATATGCCTATCTTTGATTGTAGATATTCCTGAAAGCTTAGTAGACATATTTTTTCCGTTTTGATTGATGTGCCCCATATTGGTTTTTAGGATTTCCTGTCTAGTCAGGTATCTGCTTTGATCCAACTGATATGCGGAGATATCATTTTGGTGGTTGGGCTTGTACATGTGGTCACTGCTTAGACAAAGAGGAGGTGATATTTGCCATTTTATGGTGTTGAGCGACCAATGCGTTGCTTCCAACAAGCTAACAAGAATCTCATAGCTATTGTGTCTATATTTGTGTTGTGACTCGGTTCATTCTGTCAGTCTTGTTTCTCTCTCTGTGCCTCTGTCTCAGAAAATCAGTAGCCCTGAGTCAATAATAATTTCAAAAATTTGTGTGGGATCAAGGAGATTACATTTTTAATAATTTTGCTGTCTCGGAGGTTGATTTTTACAGGTTCAAATGCAAAAAATCTTCAGCTTAAGGGGGCAAAGCCCCCACTGACCCCCATCAAGGGCTTTTTTGCCCCTGGACCCCACAGAAGGGCCTATGAGGGCCCCCATCAGGGGCTTTGCCCCTGGACCCCACGAAGAGGCTATGATTGGCCCCCATTCAAGGGCTTTGCCCCTGGACCCACTACGAGAGGGCGATGCTGGCCCCCATCAAGGGCTTGCGCCCCTGGACCCCACGAAGGGCCTATGCATGGCCCCCATCAAGGGCTTTGCCCCTGGACCCCACGATAGGCCTATGGATCGGCCCCCATCAAGGGCTTTTGCCCCTGGACCCCACGAAGGGCCTATGATGGCCCCCATCAAGGGCTTTGCCCCTGGACCCCACCGAAGGGCACTATGATGACCCCCATCAAGGGCTTTGCCCCTGGACCCCCACGAAGGGGCTTTGATGATGGCCCCCCATCAAGGGCTTTGACCCTGCTGGACCCCACGAAGGGCCTATGAGGGGCCCCCATCAAGGGCTTTTGCCCCTGGACCCCACGTACTAGCCTATGATGGCCCCCCATCAAGGGCTTTGCCCCTGGACCCCACCGAGGGCCTGTGCCGCCCCCCTGACTCCCGCCTCTTTTTTTCATCCTTTTTGGTTCTCTGAAAATCTCATGTCTGTTAATGTTTTCGCTCGGCTGCGCTGCGGAGGGTTGCAGGTTGGAGTATCCAGCTTGGAGTCGGATTGTTCTGGCCTGAAAAACCTCTCTGTCCACCCAGCAGTGAATGGGTCCCTGATTCGTTCAGTGAAGGTTAAAAAAGCGGCGGAAGGAGAAGAGGGATGGGCTCCACCTTCCATTATTTCCTGTTCCCATTACACATGTTAACCTCTCATTTTTCACTTCCCCTATCAGCTGGATAGGCTATGGGACACTTTAACCTTTTTATCGTATTTATACTACAGTGAAACCTCCCTTATACGACCTTCAAAAATCATCCAAAATGAGGTATTTCTTATATATAAGGGAGGGGTCATTATAAGGGAAGTATTATTAATTACTTACAAAGGAAGGTACAATGTCTTCAGAGAAATGAGGTCTTTTAATGGGAGGAGTCGTTATAAGGGAGGTTCCACTGTACTAGTATTTTCTTCTCTCTTGATATTGTTTTTTCCCTCAAAATGTTTCTGAAGTGCTCTCAGGATGATTCTATTAATCGAATAGCGCTATATAAGCTTTATTTAAAAAACAACAGCTTTATTTATTGTTAATATCATTATAATTATTATTATTGTTATTATTATTATAAATATTATTGTTAATATTGTGCAGCCGAGTCAGGTTCCTTCGTACAGGTGACAGAAGACAGCAAAGATGACAAATACATCCTTGTCAGGTAAGGCATAGGCTTTGCTACACATCATTTGAAGGGGCACCCTGACGGATGAGCTTTTACAAGAAACACGTCGAGATCACCAGAAAAGCACCCTTTACAGAGATCGCAACACTCACTTTGCTCTGGTTTCCTAGAAAACAAAACCATCAAATCGGCGATTCCCCCTCCTTGGCGGAGGTGCTGGAAGGTCAAATTCTTTCACCCAAAGAGAAGGCGTGTGTCGTCTCTTTTTTTTTTAATGGCCGCAAAATCGTTTGCACGAATTTTCGCAATGCAAGCCTTTTTTAAAAAATTCAAAGTTTGTCTAAAGGAAATAGCTCAATTTTTTTTTTACTGCACTACAAAAAAAGAAAATGCTTCAACCACAATGAGTGACCTCCACCCACCCCATCCAAAATGGCTACTCTCTCCAGCATCTCCGCCAAGGAGGAATCGCCGTTTTGACGGTTTAATTTCTAGGAAACCAGAGCAAAGTGAGTGTTCCGATCCTTGAAAAAGGCTGTCTTTCTAATATGAAACTTCGGGACTTTCCTGGTAATATGGTATTGCAGTACCTGAGCTGCAGGATCGTCCCACTATCTTTATATCTTTATAGTTATTGGTGTCCCTTATGAACCTGTTATGAGCCTGTTCCGGGCTGGAGGACGTTAAACAAACTTTCATCAGGGCTGACAGAAATCAGCAATGGTTTAATTTGCTGTCACTTTAGTTTTGGCTGACGTTGGTCTGTGTGGGGGCCCAAAAGGTCGCCTGCTCAAAAAGTCGCTGGCCTACCCTAGTGTAGATATTGTTGCTGTTTAAAAGGTGCTGACTAGGACTTTTTGGGGGAACGGTGCAGACCAACACTCTCTTCCGATTTCTCGGCTCTCCCCGCATTTTTAGACTTGCCCTTCTTTGCAAATATTAAGCTGTATTTTATCAACCTTTTGTTTTAGCTAAGTATCTTTGTTGAAGTTATTCGTAGTAATGCTAGAGGCCATTATTTAGTATGTACCGCAATACACGGAACAGCAGCGGAAATGTAAAGGGTGGGGGGTGTTGATCTGCATCTTTACCACATTTTTATTTTACAGTTAAAGTCATAGCTGCCGACCTTCCGAATTTCCCGGAATTTTTCTGTTTACCAGCCACGATTCCGCATTTCCGATTATGACAGTAAAATTCCGGATTCCGAAAAAAAAGAAGTCAAATCCATGTAGAACTCAACGTGCGTGCGGTTTCCACAGCCATTCCAAATGCCAATCCAATATTTATTATCCCGGAAACCATAATCTGTGCATGTGCGGTAAGCTTTTTTGCTGAACAAAATGGCGTCAAACAAAACTGGGAACTTGCGTCATGTTTACCGAAGTTTGTTCCTCGGCATAGAGAACAATTTCCCATCAATTGATGTGTCCCATGAAGAGGATAGTTACGCTTTCTGCACTGTGTGCCGACACAACTTCGAAATTTCTTATGGGGATCTAAAATAACATCGCTGTTCACGAGAAGCTTGTACCGTGAAACTGAAAGCAGAAGTCTTCAGTTCAGTTGTGAAAATGATCGCATTGACGTAGTCATGATGTAGTGCTTAGTTGCTAAAAGGCACAATCAGTGGAGAGGTAAGCATGCCGTTTTATTCGGCTTGTGTAAGACAATGTTTTCTTGTCAGGAGGTGAAGACTTTGCTTCTTTATATAAAAAAAAACAAAAAATGTTTCAGCTTCAGGGGGCTGTGCCCCCTCAACCCCGCTCTCTCGGGAGGGGGTTTAACCCCCGCTCCCGACCCATATTTGTTTCCGTTTTTAAAAAAAATTCTGGAATGTTGGCAACTATGGAAAGTGTTTGTGTTTTCAGTTGTTATAATTGATTCATTAGTTTACAGTTGATTATTGTATTGTTGTTCATATGCACACCCACTCACATAGGTGCACGCACATGCACACACACTCACATTCATCAAACACACACGCACACACATGCGCAATTCCTTCCCTCATTTTAATTCATTGATTTGTTTATTGTTATTATTATTTAAAGTCTAATATCACCATTGTTGTGAACAGACTTTAAATTTAATCAATCAAATCAAATCAAATTGTGTCTTCAGTGGCCCGGTTGCTGCCTCCCTTCACGAGGCTGCTGAGCCCCTCAGCACGCCAGAACCCGTAGCGCGGAACGACAACAACAAAAAACCTGTCGCAAAGACTGGCAGTTACTCCAACAATGAAGTTTATCCAAAGATCTTGGACACGAACGTCGTCTTCATCAGGGGTGGTTGGGTCTGTGTGGGGTCTCTACAGGCGGAGCGCGCGTCCCTGCGGAGGGGACAGGAGACAGACGACAGCAAAGATGACAACAGTCGCAAAGACGACGAAGACAGGTAAGGCTTAGGCTTTGCTACATCATTTAAAGGGGCACCCTGACAGATGAGTTTTTGCAAGAAACACGTCGAGATCACCAGGAAAACACCCTTTACAGAGATCGCAACACTCACTTTGCTCTGGTTTCCTAGAAATCAAATCGGCGATTCCTCCTTGGCGGAGGTGCTGGAAGTCAAATTCTTTCACCCAAAGAGAAGGCGTGTGTCGTCTCTTTTCTAATGGCCGCCAAATCGTTTGCACGAAATTTTCGCAATACAAGCCTTTTTTAAAAAATTCAAAATTTGATAGTTTGTCTAAAGGAAATAGCTCAATTTTTTTTTTACTGCACTACAAAAAAAGAAAAAAAAGCTTCAACCACAATGAGTATCCTCCACCCACCCCATCCAAAATGGCTACTCTCTCCAGCATCTCCGCCAAGGAGGAATCGCCGTTTTGACTGTTTAATTTCTAGGAAACCCGAGCAAAGTGAGTGTTCCGATCCTTGAAAAAGGCTGTCTTTCTAATATGAAACTTCGGGACTTTCCTGGTAATATGGTATTGCAGTACCTGAGCTGCAGGATCGTCCCACTATCTTTATATCTTTATAGTTATTGGTGTCCCTTATGAACCTGTTATGAGCCTGTTCCGGGCTGGAGGACGTTAAACAAACTTTCATCAGGGTTGACAGAAATCAGCAATGGTTTAATTTGCTGTCACTTTAGTTTTCGCATTTCCGATTATGACAGTAAAATTCCGGATTCCGAAAAAAAAGAAGTCAAATCCATGTAGAACTCAACGTGCGTGCGGTTTCCACAGCCATTCCAAATGCCAATCCAATATTTATTATCCCGGAAACCATAATCTGTGCATGTGCGGTAAGCTTTTTTGCTGAACAAAATGGCGTCAAACAAAACTGGGAACTTGCGTCATGTTTACCGAAGTTTGTTCCTCGGTATAGAGAACAATTTCTTTTCAATTGATGTGTCCCACGAAGAGAATAGTTACGCTTTCGGCACTGTGTGCCGACAACTTCTAAATTTCATATGGGGATCTAGAACAACACTGATTTTCACGAGAAGCTTGTACCATGAAAATGAAAGCAGAAGTCTTCAGTTCAGTTGTGAAAATGATCGCATTGACGTAGTCATGATGTAGTGCTTAGTTGCTAAAAGGCACAATCAGTGGAGAGGTAAGCATGCCGTTTTATTCGGCTTGTGTAAGACAATGTTTTCTTGCCAGGAGGTGAAGACTTTGCTTCTTTATATAAAAAAACAAAAAATGTTTCAGCTTCAGGGGGCTGTGCCCCCTCAACCCCGCTCTCTCGGGAGGGGGTTTAACCCCTGCTCCCGACCCATATTTTTTCTGGGTTTTTTTAAATTCTGGAATGTTGGCAACTATGGAAAGTGTTTGTGTTTTCAGTTGTTATAATTGATTCATTAGTTTACGGTTGATTATTGTATTGTTGTTCATAAGCACATCCACTCACATAGGTGCACGCACATGCACACACACATGCACACACACTCACATTCACTCAAACACTCACGCACACACGCGCGCAATTCCTTCCTTCATTTTAATTCATTGATTTGTTTGTTGTTGTTATTATTATTTTTAAGTCTAATATCACCATTGTTGCGAACAGACTTTAAATTAAATCAATCAAATCAAATCAAATTGTGTCTTCAGTGGCCCGGTTGCTGCCTCCCTTCACGAGGCTGCTGATCCCCTCAGCACGCCAGAACCCGTAGCGCCCAACAACGCTATCGCAGAGACTTGCACTGAAACCGACAATGATCTCCGAGCAAACACTCCAGTCCCGGGTGGCATCAACGTCGGTGATGGTGGTGGTGGGGGGGACCGCAGGGGGTCTCTCCCGTCGGAGAGCTCGTCCCCGCCGAGCTTGACCAGCTCGGAAATTGCCGCCGACTTATTATCTTTGGGAAAATTGTCAGAAGTAAGCATCATTGGGAGTTGGGGTAAGAAGACAAGCACAATAAATTTCTGTTTTCCATGCTGATCTTGCACAAATATTCACTTGTAATGGAATGGTAAGTATGTAGATAGAAGATAGTAGTATTAATAATAATAATAATAATAATAGTGAATCATTTATATAGCGCATTCCTCCACCAATGTGGAGCTCTATGCGCTTAACAACAACAAAAATTAAAAGCAACAAATTCAACAACAAAACGAAATAATCGCTCACGCACATGCAAATAGGCATACACATACACACCCCACCCACACATACACGCACGTACGCACATACACACACACACACACACACACACACACACACACACACACACACACACACACACACACACACACACACATACACACACACACACACACACACACACACACACACCATTACCATCACCACCACTCGCCCCACCCAAAAAACACAATACAAAATACAATCAGTTGAACAAAGCATCAACACACTCTCTCTCTCTCTCTCTCTCTCTCTCTCTCTCTCTCTCTCTCTCTCTCTCTCTCTCTCTCTCTCTCTCTCTCTCTCTCTCTCTCTCGCAACAAAGCTGACGTAGACATTGCAGTCAACACACAGTGAAACTAATATGGGGGGAGGGGAGTGTGTGTGTGAGAATAGAGTCCAGAAGTAATGTGGCCTAAAGGTTGTGATGTAGCTTGAACAGGTGGGTCTTGAGAGCTGATTTGAAACATTGCAAGGACTGGATATGGCGGATTTCGCGTGGTAAGGAGTTCCAAACTGATGGGGCCGAAAAGGAAAAGGAGCGCTCACCAAACATTTTTGTTCGTGTACTAGGAACACAGAGAATTTTGGAATCTGAAGATGACCGCAATTGCCTTGATGGAGTATAGACAGAAAGCATGTCAGAAATGTAGCTAGGGGCATTTCCAGAGAAATAAGAATGACATAGAGTGGAAATTTTGTAGTCAATACGTGCTTTGATGGAAAGCCAATGAAGGGATATCAGGAGTGGTTGAACATGATGATACTTAGAGACCTTGAGGACAAGTCTGGCAGCAGAGTTCTGGACTTTTTGAAGCTTGTCACCAGTTGGGGGCAAGAGTGAATTACAATAATCTAGTTTAGAGAGAACAAAAGCGCAGACTAGTATTTTAGTAGTATCTATAGACAGGAGATGGCGAATCGTACCAATGCGACGCAGCTCACAGTATGCTGACCGACAGATAGTTTGAACTTGTGAGTCAACACTCATATCTTGAGAGATGTGGAAGCCAAGATTTCTAGCAGAAGGAGAAAAAGGTATTTGAGTGTCACAGACAGAGATGGAATCAGGCTTTGGGTACGAAAGTTTTCTAGATGGAGAGTGGATGAACAAGGCCTCCGTTTTGTCGTCATTCAGCTTCAGTTTGTTTTGTAGCATCCATGATTTGATGTTGCGAATGCAGAATTCAAGTGAAGATATAGAAGGAAGAATGGTAGATGGGGATACAGGCTTGTGGAGTTGTGTATCATCAGCAAAAGACTGAGAATCAACTGAATGAGAAGTGATCAACTCGGACAGGGGTTTAGTGTACATGATGAAGAGGACTGGTCCAAGTACTGAGCCTTGAGGAACCCTACATGTGAGGCCAACCATTGCAGAAGATGAGTCATTGATGGAGACAGACTGAGTTCGACCAGAAAGGTAAGACGAGAACCATGACAGAGCAGTGCTTGATATACCATAGGTGATTTGAAGCCTCTTAAGGAGTATATGGTGGTCAATAGTATCAAAAGCAGCTGAAAGATCCAAAAGAGTTAATATAGATGTGTCACCAGAGTCAAGAGCTAAGAGAATGTAATTAGTTACTTTCAACAGTGCCGTTTCAGTGCTGTGAAATGGCCTGTACGCTGATTGTGAACAACTGATGAGTTGATGTTCATTGAGATAGCCTAGGAGTTGATGAAGAACTAATTTCTCAATGATTTTTTATATGAAAGAGAGGTTGGATATAGGCCTATAGTTCTTGAGAGTGTTTGGGTCAAGGGATGATTTCTTTGGAAGTGGTTTGACAATGGCAGTTTTGAACACAGATGGAAAGGAGCCAGATGTTAGAGAGTTGTTGACAATATGGGTGAGAGTAGGGAGTAGTTCATCAAGATACTCTATGAAAAGTGGCGTCGGTATAGGGTCAAGAGGACAGGAAGTGGGTTTAGCTTTTAGAATGATCTTCTTCAATTCAAAGGCAGTAACTGGCTGAAATTCCAAGAACGTGGATGTTGTTCCTATTTTGTCTAACAGGGTGGTAGGCCTAGGTGTAGAAGAAACCTGATCAAGTTCGTTTCTGATCAGCTGGATTTTCTGAACAAAGTAGTCGTTAAAAACATCATATAAATTCATCACTTGCAGATATTATTTTTTCTCTACCCAGATAAGTTTAACAGTATTTTTTGGCTAAAAAAAATGGCTGGTGGCAAAAGAGTTACATGACTGAATCTGTAACGCCGGGTTCACATTAGACGCTTAAGTTCCGTACAGAAAACCCGTACAGAAGAAGGATAAAAATGTACGCGTATATGGGAAATTCGGACACATGCGCAAATCTGTTCCCTTCTTTGTTTCACTTGTTTATGGATTGCGCACGGGTTTCCGCATGGAATATCCACTTACCTGTATGTGTGTACACGGCCTAAATGTTACATTAAAAATTGCAAACAAGCATGTCTTTATATAATTGAAAGATTGTTTGTGTGTTCGTGTTTTTCTTCGCAGTATTTTTTAAAAACATATTTCTTCCGTTAGATTTATGGTTAAAAACTGTTTTTGTTGAGCAGTGTCATGCCAATATATTTAGTAGAAAATGTTGTTGGATAATACACTTCACTCGTAATCATAATCACAAAATGTATGTCCAATAAAATGGAAATGTGTATGTGTTGGCACGTACAAAGTTAAACAGTAAGTAAAAAAAAAAAAAAGGAAAAAAGATCACAATTCCAATATTAAAATACAAAACTCAAGCACACGCAGACAGCAAGCACCCACGAGGGTTGAGGATGAGGTTGTGCTGATAGTTCTATTCTGTTTGTTTATGGGTAAAATGTGAAATATATTTTGGTATTTGGTATTTCTCTCCCTTCCCCTTTTCTACCTTCTCGCCTCTCTTCTTCTCGTTCTCGTTCTCTCCACTCCTATCTCCTCTTTACGTTGAGACATTTTCTACGTTATCTGCGTGCTCAACTCAGTATTTGTTTTAAGGTGAATTGTTTTAATGATGAATTTTCCAACTTGTAGCACGCTAGGAAGTTTTATAGTTCAGTCTGTGGCTGGCTGTATATGATCAATTATTAAAATTTGAAATATTTATGGTTTTAAGTGGGCGTTTGGGTGTTTTCATTGTATGATATTTTGGTATTTGGTATCTTCTCGCATAGAGAGGATGTTGTGAAATTTGGGATGCTCTGCTCACTGCCAGTGCAGCTATCAATTTGGTTAATACCAGGCAGCGGGATTACTCTCTGCTCTTATCGACTACGGTCGTGGTGTGCAAAGCGCACGGGTCAGACTTGCTTTAAGTGGGCTTCCCTGAAATATTTGTAGCATTTTGTGGTTCTGAGTATTTGATTGTGTATCTCTGTATTTATTTAATATTTCTTAATCCAGTCTGCATTATGCGATTAAGTAGAAGAGCCCGCACATATTTTGTTTTAATTATCAGATCTTGATCTGGTGAATAGCTGGACCAATCAGAAACTTTTTCCGTTTGGGCTATCAAACTAGTATTTTTTGTGTCAAATTGGCTGTTGTTCTACATTAAAGTTTTAGATGTTTAGGCAGTAAATGTGGTTTGTTGTAAAGAGTAGGTATTTGAGAAGTCATACATTTTTATTTTATCAAACCTTCTATTAATGTGAAGACTAGTGATTTCCCTTGCCGGTACTGCACACTGTTATGCAAATTTGGGCAACATTTGAATTGTGGATACATTAGTTTGCATTGATGTTTTGCTGAGATCTTAACATGTTTTGATTAGGTCTACTTGGAGCTTCCACCTAAGAAAATCACATTCTACTGGGCTGCATGTTTATGGGCTACGCATTAACAAATATGCTTTATATTTTTGCTCATTGCCTAGCGTTAGTGGTGTCATTTTGTCAAATTGTACTTACAACATGCGATAAAATCACTCTCCAAACGATATACAGATTGTCGCGTTTGTAACAATACAAAATTTAAGTAACTACACTTCTGTTTTAGTCCACAACAAATTAACTAACCCAGTCACCCAAGTTCACTTTGACTTTAATTTTGGCTCACCCAGTACCTTGCTTCTCATCAGTACTTTTGTCTGCCTTCAAACTGTTGGTAAATAATGATATGCATTGTCTAGAGGAATGTCCAGACATTTTTGATAAACTATTTGATTGTGCTTGTCTGCTTTTTACTGCTTAATAATCACATTGATTCTGGTTGCCACCTTCATTTTTCAACGTGCTTTCAATATGGCTGCCTAAACAAATTAAGTTATTTTTGACGAGTATAGAGGGTGGGGTGGTGGAGAGGTAGAGGGGAGGTGGGGGAGAATGTGTGTGTGTGTGTGTCCAATTAACTTTTGTTTCCCTGTGGTACAAGTATTTTTTATTTATGATGTATTATCTATTGATTGTAATGTGTTGTTATAAAGCTGTATTTATCAGGATATTGCGCCATATAAATATTCATTATTATTTATTATTATTATTAAGAACAACTCCGAGTGTCTTTTGGGCTGAGAGCCAGCTACAGTCGAACCTCCCTTATAAGACCTCCCATTATAAGACTCCCTCCCACATAAGACCTACTTCTCTGAGACATTGCCTTTCTTTGTAAGTATTAAAATTACCTCCCTTATAAGACCCCTCCCTTACAAGACCTAATTTTGGATGATTTTTGAAGGTCTTACAAGGGAGATTCCACTGTATTATAATATAATATTTAAAGTTACATACCCAAATTCTTATTTTCAATGAAACAAACTGTAAGTAATATGTTACGTCCTTTACTTTTTTTCAGGATGGCATCTTGTACATTCAGATGGAGCTGTGCTCCACAACTCTACGGAAGTGGATGGATGAGCGCAACAGTCGGCTGCAGGGCGTCAAAGGTAGGTGTGTGAAATAGCTTAATGGTTATCCCTCGTGGGAATACCGGAGGTCATTTGTATAAATAGTTCCCTCACCTTCTGGAAGTTCTGTGCTTGTAACTTCCTCTAATCTGTCGCTCTCTTTGTCTCTCTGAAAGATTCCCCCATGAGGATACGGGTCTTTCGTACAAATAGTTCCCCTACATTCTGGAAGTTCTGTGCTTGTAACTTCCTCTAATCTGTCACTCTCTTTGACTTTGCCTTTTCCCTTTTGCGTTATGTCATCCATTATCTTTCTGCCTTACGGTCCAATCGCATGCAAACAAATTTTTTTTAAAATAAGGTGGCGCACCTCTGGCTGCGATGCACTCTCCAGGTGGGAGCAACCAGAATTTCACATAGACGCCTCCAGACCTGTTTACCCTTCCGGTTTTGCCGGAATTATCCCGGAAATTTGCGAAAATTCTGGGTAAAATAAATTCCGTGTGAATGCTGAAAATCCCGGGTTTCGAAAAAACGTCTATTGTTTGTTTCTGTTCGTATGAAAAGACGCAAGGGTTGACCGAAACCTTGGAGACGCGAGCTTTCATCATACTTAAGCGGCCAATCGTTGAATACTTGTGTACCTAACACACTACGTCATCAGAAAAAGGGTTGTGCTTGATGTCACATGCATTAACCCTTTAATTCCTGACGCTCTGTGCGCTCAGTCACCTCTGAAATCCTAGCCCAAGGGACGTCACTCCGTACAAAAGGGGGGGGGGGGGGGTAGCGTCAGAAAAATAATAAAATAAAATATACCCTAGCAGATTTTGTGTGTTTTTTTTTGTTTTGAATGTGTTGCCGAGATGTCTGTCTGATTTGCAAAATGAATTTCAAGATGCTATGGGGATGCATGGCTCCACCAAAAAAATCTAAATGTCAAAATGTAGTCGTGAACTGCATTCACTACCTACTTTTTGCAGACTGGTGAAATGTATATAAAAATCATTCACACTGGTGAAGCCTAAGAGGCGTGACTGAAATGGAAATGTTTCGTACTGCCTCCGGGCATTGCAAACCATCATTCACAAATTACCCTTTCAGACTTCACTTCATGATCTTATAATTCCTATCTTTCACAAAAAAAGGAATTTTCATCGCTGTCATCACTCAGTGGATGCAATAACGACTCATCATCCATGATGTAAAAGTCGGGAAAATGCTGATGTCAGTAACACGACTTCAAAAATTTGCATTGATCGAACAAAAACAAGCTCGGTGCCGAAATAGGTCAGAGTACACTCCTTACTGATCACTTTGCGATCTCATAAGTCCCATCTTTCACAAAAATACTACTATTCATCGCTTTCCTCAGTCAATGGACGCCATAACTGTTCGTCATCCATATTGGAAAAATCGCGAAAATGCCGAAGTCGGTCACTAATTTTCAAAAATTCATATCTTCCAAACCAATCGGCCTAGAAGCCATTGCAAGCAACAGGGCGGAAGTGTAATCTATTGCGAAAGCGAGGCTGAAGCGCCCACGTGACTGCCATGTGATAGAAACAAAATGGAAGCGCCCAAACCGTGGAATCCGTACGTTCCCGAACGTTCTCAGCATTTACGATCCGATTTTTTTCTGAACGTTCCCGAACATTCACCAAACTAAGGGATTAAATGCTGCATTTTCATTGGTTAAAAAAAGAAAAAAACGTTGCGCCCGTGTTTTTTGTGGTCGATCTATTTCGGGGTCAGATTGAGCTTCTTCTTCTTTGCTGTTCAAATGGCGTGCAGGCTTTTACTGTCGATTCGAAGAGCTTTCCAGTGCAGTTTTTTTAATGGTAGAGATTGAAATTAGGGCTTGAAATGAGTCCATTTACAAGATTATATTATCACTGGAAAATATGATGATGTGAGAATTTTGACCCCCAACAGAAAATGAAGTGAAAAGGCTGAAAGCGATGGCCCGGAGTTGCAACTTGGCGAGAAAGCCGATCCGATTCAACTCAGTGCACAGACTCTGGTCGGTGTGTGGAATATTTCCAGGTATTTTGCTTTTTCCAGCTTGTTTTATACTAAAATTGACTAAGAATTAACTGACTGAAGGTACTAATAAAGCTTTCTCTGGCAAAATTGAGCCAAAAAATCATCACTATTTCTTGAAAATTTCCGTGGATGTTCGCGGAAACCGCTTTGTCGCGAGTGGTGTATAGTTCGCATGTGAATTCTAGATTTTTCCTCAAATTCCGGGTTTTTATTTCTTTATATTTCATGTGGCATATTTGCAGGTTTTTTATTATACGGGTAAACAGGTCTGTACCTATAAAGTATCTAATACCTAATACCATTCTCCTGCCTTTTTTCCTAGAAACTCTCATAAAGAATTTCTCCAGATGATTAAGCAAAAAAACCCCACCACAGTGCTTCTAGAATATACACAAAAGATGATTTTGACTCAAAACGAAACAACAAAAAACAAATATTCTTCTTCAAAAAATACTTTGTCAAGGTGAAGGAAGACATAACACATTAGCAATGACTGTTGTGAAAAATGTATATTTAATGTTTACATATCAACATTTTCTTACCAAAACATTTTTTTTCGGAATTTGGGGGAACTTTTTGCTGTTTTCTATTTGAAATACATGTAATGGATGCTCATAAACAGAAAAATAAATTTCTTTTGCAAAAACGTTACGTGTTTTTCAGAATGCACTCTTCAAGAGTGCGTGGTGGTAGTGAATAGGACCATGTTTATAAAGCTCACAAAGAAGCCACAAGGCAGCTAAAATTCTACCATTACCACCACCCCTATACCCACCTTCTACACAGCCTCAGGACTTGGTAGCCCCTTCTGCCTTATTGTTCTCCTTCCCTCATGCCTCTCCCTTGCTCCAAGCTCTTACCATACTTTCTAAGCTTTCTCTATATTTGATGTAGTTCTGATTCTTACTACATGGCTCAACATAAGAAAAACAATGGGGTCATTTGTTCCTATGCATGTTTGTAGCGTGCACGGAGGGGACGTGTTTCATCGCTCCAAAACTCAATGGAACCTTTCAAATTTCGATAAATGAAGCCTAAATGATTTATAAAAATAGATTGAAAATGTTGTATGCAGATTTTAAAAGCAAATTATTCAGTCAATTTTGACAGCGATTTCAAATTAGATCTCGATTTTGAATTGAAGATTTTCACTTTTGGAGGAAACAAACAATCCGTGTATAAAAACTACATAAATGAGCAAAGCAAAACTGCTATAAAAGTAAAGTCACTGAAAATAAAAAGTAATCCATTTCTTGGTGTTTTAGATCTTGTATGTTTGCTTTAAGCTACGCTCGCTTTTTTTCTCCAATTTCAACCTATGCGTCTAATAAATGTGTGTATTAGTTAGCAAATTTTCTTAGAAGAGAGAGGTGACAATTGCTGTGGTCAGTACAGTATAGGCATCAAAAGTGGTCACGAGTTATAGATTCAAAGGGAATACTCAAAATGCTTCAAAGAGAGTGGCAGATCAGAGAGATACTTCCAACAGATGCCATAACCCTTCAGAAGATGGGGGAACTATTTTTTTTAGAGCGAAAAATGCCTAATTCTACCAGTTTTCCCACGGAAAAATGGTGACCTAAAAATCCAGACGAACGATTCTGAAAATAAAATGACTTGAAAGGAGAGTTTATGACAGCGTAATGAGGGTCAGAAAAGCGTGGACTCCTTCCTTGTTTGGTTTGCTTATGTGCGTGGCTTGTCTTGTCAGGTGGGTCCTGACGAGGTATTCAGCATTTTTCTTGAAAATTGCGTATTCCAGGAGAAGGGAGGGCACTGCCGAGTGTCTAAGCGCAAAAACCAAGCAGCTGGGAAAAGTCTCGGCGAGCAGAGTGTTTAGTGACATTGGGGCAGAGCTCAGACAGACATCATTGGACTCATGTGCATATTCATTGCGTTTCCCTGAAGTGGGTGGTCTACATCCACTCCAAATGGGACGTGTACCACATACGACCTCAAGGTAATAATAATAACAATAATACTATATATCCTCGACCCGCTCTTTTAAGACTTTTCCTGAAATCCGAAAAACGGTCGTAAAAGAGGGGGGTTGAGATGCGACCACAACCAAATCTTTTGCAGTCAAGTTCACTACAAATCGTATATGATGCACAGCAGATGCATACACTAAAACGAAAAACATGGCAACGGGTCCGATCATTCTTGAATGAAACATCCGCACTCTAGCTAATATACGAAAACGAGCGAAAACAGAAAGTGTGCTCGAACGGCCCGTGTTGCACTCACACACAAACTACACATAACACAGTGCAGACCTAATTTTCGCCATTTTACGCTCTGGCAGTTCATTTTCAGTCACAGTTTGCACACACAGAACTTTTACCGCGCATACAACTCGGCTGACAAAATGGCGCCGCACACACCGCAAATACGAAATCACGGCAAACGCTAATGCGCCAGCTGCTTTCATTTATCGGATTTTGTGAGTTGTTTGCATTCAGCGAGAGTTGTAGTGCACACACTAACGCCGATTTATCAGTTTGATAACGGAAAGGAGCTGCTTTTCAACTTTTTTTTTGTAAAGTGAGACCATTCACTGAGTTCCAACTTATGGAGTGTGACCGATCACCTAGTTTCAACTTGGAAGTTGACTTCGCATTTAGGCCTTACGTGTGCACAGAGTTCGTAAAGATCGACACGATCGCGACTGTTTCAGTTCAAACTTTGATCATAAACTGCTCAGTGATGACACATGTGCATAAAAGTGGTGAAATTTAGTGGTCAGATCGTGATATCGCTGATTAAATTCTTCAATTTCGGCATGAGAACGGTTCGTTTTTACCGAGATTGACCTAACAACAGTAGTACCCCAGCTGTGCGTCGGCTCGAACTGAGTGCGAGAAGGTCAGAATGTGTTGCATCGGTCGTAAAATCAACAAGATTTACGGTCGTAGAACGCGTTAGAGGGGGAGTCGTAAATGAGGAGGCAAGTTTAGAAGAAAAACGATCCGTCATTCATATTTCAGTCGTTAAAGAGGGGAGGTCGCAAATCAGAGGGCCGTTCGTGAGGGGGTCGACTGTAGTACATTTATATAGCGCTTTACCTCAAATGAGCCCAAAGCGCTTTACAATGGAATATTCATCAACAAGTAGACAACAGAAATAGAGTTTAAGAATGACACAAACCAGCAACAACGCATATACAAAGCAACTCTCTCTCTCTCTCTCTCTCTCTCTCTCTCTCTCTCTCTCTCTCTCTCTCTCTCTCTCTCTCTCTCTCTCTCTCTCTCTCTCACTCACACACACACACATTAATCGACACCAACTCATTTTTAATGTTTCATTCAGTAAGCCATAGCAACTGAGTTGCACGGACTGACCACATACACCAACACACATACACAAACGTTAGAGGATACACATACAAATACACTCACACACAACGTATGTATGCAGGCAGACACACACATGCATACAGACACACACATACACTAACGTTAGAGGATACACATACAAATACACTCACACACAACATATGCACGCTGACAGACACACACATACATGCATACAGACACACACATACACACGCATGCACACACAACACACAAAACCAAAACACACACACAAGCACACACGCATGCATGTACGCACACATGCATGTTCACACTCATACACAACACACACACACACACAACACAAAGCACAGCACAAACCTCTTATATAATCTTCCCTAATGTGCACACAATGATAGACAAGCTAGTTTCCTCATCTTCTGGAAGTTCTGTGCTTGAAGTTGTAATGTCTAATCTGTCACTCTGCCTTTTCCCTTTGCTCACTGTCATCTACTATCTTTCTGCCTTACTGCTTCTTCTTCTTCTTCTTCTTCTTCGATCGCTCAGACAGTTTCCTGTCAATTATGAGCGCAGATGCGTCATGCTGCCGTTATGCGCCTAAGAAATAGGCCCAGCAAGTTTGACTTTGGCTGGAGGAAATCTTTTTGAAAAGTGTTTCTTTAAAAAAAAAAAAGGCAGGAGAATGGTCCAGAAAGGCAGAAAGATAGCAGATGACAGTAAGCAAGCCAAGGGAAAAGGCAGAGTCAAAGAGAGTGACAGATTAGAGGAAGTTACAAGCACAGAACTTCCAGAAGGTGGGGGAACTATTTATACAAAAGACCCCCCGGTATCCCCACACAGTGGAGCCTAAATTACTGGTTCATTCTCCTGTCTTTGTTCTTGAAACTCTTACAACAATAATAATTTTCTCCAGCCGAAGATGAACATGATGGGCCTATTTCTTAAGTTAGGCGCGTAATAGAAGCATGACGCATCTGCAAATTACATGACAGAGCAATCAACGAAGAAAGAAAAGGAAAAAAAAATGTATGCTAAGCAAGCTGGATCTTCTTATACTTCTTGTTCTTCTGCATTCCCAGGCCATATGGCCATAATGGGTAAGGTACTATGCGTCCGTTTTTCAGTTTTCACTGGTCTCCCCGCTGCGTACAGCCGACACGTTCCGATTTCGGAGGAGCTCAAAGGAGAAAAATTATTTGGAAGATTTTCTTGAAAAATAGGCAGGAGAATGGGCCAATAAGTCAGAAAGATAGCAGATGATAGAAAGCAAAGGGACAAGGCAGAGTCAAAGAGAGTGACAGATTAGAGGAAGTTACAAGCACAGAACTTCCAGAAGGTGGGGGAACAAATTGTTCTTTCTATAATTTCACCACGAGCATGCAATATACATGGGTGCAACTTTTTTCCTGGTATACAAGGATTTCCTGTTTTTTAATTTTACCAGAAAAGGAATTTCCTGTTTTTAAAATTTGTCAAACAAGATCTGTGTGTGTCTACGGTATTTTTCAAACACTTTAAATAAGCATTAATTTTGTATAAATTGTGGAAAAAGCAAACTAAAATACCTTCATAAATCAATTTTTCTCTGGCTGCAGGGGGACATTACCCCTAGACCCCGTCCTTTCAGGGTTTTGTCATTTTGTGTAGTTGCACCCATTAATATATGCTTTGAAAGTTATTGATGAGCATACGAGCATGATTAATGACGTGCGTTTATAATGTATTTCCTGCGGTAGATCTCGGTAGGGTTTGGCCAAATCCTGAGCCTCTACTGCCAACAGAGAGCCATTTCATGCAGTATTCATATTTGTGGGATGAACTGTTGATTCTTTAGCATAGTTCACTCTATAATGCATATCTGTATTGTTAAAAAAATAGGACTTTACTGGTGTTGCACTGCCTCCGGGCATTGCCTCCAGGATCGTTCCCGCCATCTTTATATCTACTAATGTCCCATGATATGTGTCTGTTCCAGACCGGAGGACGTTAAACAGAACCTCACACTGTTGATACACATCAAGTGATGAGAATTGATTGTTTCACTAGAAAATACGAAAAGAGCACAATTCTCTGACAAAGTCACACACACACACACACACACACACACACACACACACACACACACACAAGCACCCACACACACATTAGATGTGAAAAACTCATCCCTGAATAATTGAAGAAAAGAAAAAAAGTAAGCGCATAGATTAGCACGAAAAGCCATGCGCTTCTTTTTTCCTTCTTTGTCTTCTTTTTTTGTTTTTGCTTCGTTTTTGTTGTTGTTGCTTATTAAATGTTAATTAGCTTATTGAATATATTTAAATTTGAGGGAGGTAACTCTTGGGCGCGACACCGTCACTGCCTTTCGGGTGCGTAAATTTGTGAGTTTTTGTTATATTGTTATTAATTTATTGTGATTGGTTGTTTTTTTCATTTGTTGTGTTATTGTTATTGTTTGCATGATTGTAATATTATTTGCCTGAGATATTTAACCCCTTCAGGACATCACTGCCTTACGCAAACTTCATGACTGGCCTGGGGCTGCCTAGAATTTTTTTTTATATCAAATAAGAAGTGCAACAAAACTTGCAATGTCTACAAAAAACACACAAAAACCAACAACTTGCAATGTCATTGATTCAGTTTGGACACCATTACTGGTTGATCCAAGTTTTTTTTTCGATTTGAAATCATGGTTACTTGCATTATAATCAGAATTATTAGTCTATTATTATCACTGTTAATGAAAACATATTGGAGTATTTTCTGAGGCTTGTCTAGCGCCAATTGGTGGTGTTTTTTAACCTTAAAAATTGAGATAGAAGTGCCAAACATAAGTGAAACAAAAGCTGGAATGACATTTTAAGACAGTTTGAGGAAAACTGGTTTCCCTATTCCCCGATTATGTCCTAGCTTCCTTTTCATTATATGACTGTGTACCACTGATTTAAGGTGTTGATTATGTTGTCATTTGTATTCTTGATAGTCTAAGATTTAAAAAAAAAAAATAACAAAAAAGAAACAACTTAATAACACAATGATTATTTTTAAAGGTTCCATTCCTGTTGTATTTTTATATGATGTAATTTATTGTTTTTGTTTATGGTAGGTGTAGGTGCATGTGTGTTTGTGTGTGCGTGTGTTTGGTTGTTTTTTATGTGTGTTGTGCGTTAATCTATAATAATTGCTGGCCAGGTATATATTCAGTGTTACTGTTAATCTTTATCTAATTTCCATCTTTACACTTGTCATTCTTCCCTATTTTTGTTAAACTTTAAACTTATTCCTGGCTGATATTAGTTATAATGCTTTTGTATGTGTGTTTGTAGAATTCTGTCAAATGAACAACAAAAAAATTCAATAAAAAACAAAAGCTGGAAGACTAATGAAGAGAAATAACTTGAAAAACGTCGTTTGGAGTGGAAAAACGACAGCATGGATTTAGACAAGTTTTACTTTTAGACTAAAAAAATCGCTGTTCCAAGTATACTCAGAATTTGTCCGGAATAAGTTAATGTTTCTGATTTGCTGCATGAATTTCATTTGTTTCCGTTTTCTGCAACTGTTTCAGATGTGTTTGGTGTGTGTGTAGTTTTTACATTTTGATTTCATAGTGTTATTATTATTTGGCTTTACTGACATAGTATGTTACTGTATTTTTCTGACTATAAGGCGACACGTTTTTCTCCCCAGAATGAAGCCCCTGTGCTTTATAGTGTGATAAGAAAAATTGTAAGAAAGTATTAACCCTTTCACCACCAATGTCGCATTTTTGCACCACAATGGTTTAACACCCATGTCACAAAAAAGTCATCAAATCAGGGCCTGTTATCTGAAGACCCTGTTTTCTTAATATTGGGAGGTAAGGGTAGGCCTATTGTTGTACACGTCACGGAGGAAATCCCTATTGTAGATACATTATTTTTGTCTACCCAGTTAAGTTTAACCCTTTCAACGCTAGCCATTCCTCAGCCAAAATTTACCATTAAGCTTACCCTGGTAGAGAAAAGATTTCTGCAATAATATTGGGGATTCCTCTGTGACGTGCATAAAACAGGGCCTGTCCTTACCTCCCAACATGAAGAACACAAGGTCACTGGATACCAGACCCTCATTTGATGCCTTTCAGTGACATGGGTGTCAAATCATTGTGGTGCCAAGAGGCGACAGTGGCGATGAAAGGGTTAATGGTATGTTTTGCCTGAAGAATGGATGGTGGCAAAAGGGTTAAAGCAAAATCTTAATTTTGTGTAAACTTTTGGGGGTGCGTCTTATGATAAGGTGTGCTGTATTTGCTTGATCATACACTTTGCTTGTGATGATAGCTAATTCAGTTATTTTTATTCTATGATTACTTTTATACAAACTGTTCACTTTTATGCAAAAAAAAATTTCTTTCAATATTTGCTTTTATGCAAACTATTGTTTAAGATTGTGTGTGTGTGTGTGTGTGTGTGGGGGGGGGGGGGTAGAGATGTGTGTCATAGAGGTTTGTGTTTTGAAGATTTTAGTATGTAACATTTATAATGTTGGTACTTTATAGTCACAGAGGCACCTGTGAAATTCAGGTTGCTCCCACCTGGAGAGCATGTCGCAGTCAAAAGCGCGCTACTTTTGTGCTATTTTTGTGTGACTGGTAAGGAAGGAAATGGTGTATGTGTGTTAATTTTGACCAAATGACAACTTTTTCGTTGCCACTGGGTTTATCGTGTGCTGAGTGCATGGGCACACAGGACCTCGGTTTATCATCTCATCTGAAAGACTCCATGTTCTGACCATAAGGCCTAGTGCAAAGTGAGAGGAAACATCCCCTGTACCCAGGTTCGAATTCATGGTTTATTGTATACGAGGTGAACGCGTTACCTCTGTACCACTCTACACCTAGGATCGTTATTATTTTGTTTTTATGAATGATGATTTGCCTTTTATGTAATATTGTTATTAATGTTGCTGTGATGTAATTTTATTATTTACAGTGATATTTCTCATAATTAATTTTTGCTTTATCTATCCTCTATTTTTAATGGACGTTGTTGGTTAGATGTGTGTGTGATGGATTAGTATGGGAGCTGTATTGGATAGAAAGTTGTGCGTGTCTGGAGATCTTTTAGTAATGTTATATTCAATAGTTTGTGTTGATGGATAATTGATTTGCATGTTATCTGCTCTGAAAGTATTGTCTTAATTTATTAATCTTCTCATAAGTTATTTTAACGAGAAGTGTTTTGTAGAAAATCTTAGCAAAACTTGTGGTGTGTGTTAGTGTTAGTGTTAGTGTGTGTTAGTGTTAGTGTGTGTTAGTGTTAGTGTGTGTTAGTGTTAGTGTGTGTTAGTGTTAGTGTGTGTTAGTGTTAGTGTGTTGTTAGTGTTAGTGTGTGTTAGTGTTAGTGTGTGTTAGTGTTAGTGTGTGTTAGTGTTAGTGTGTGTTAGTGTTAGTGTGTGTTAGTGTTAGTGTGTTGTTAGTGTTAGTGTGTGTTAGTGTTAGTGTGTGTTAGTGTTAGTGTGTGTTAGTGTTAGTGTGTGGTTGCTTCTGAGTGTTTTGTTTGTGTGGCTTATTTAACCCAATGACGCCCAACCATTCGAACCGGGAATCGATCCCAGTTCCCGAGAGATGGGAATTAACTCTGAACGTCACACCAAATCTTTTCATTAAAAAAATCACCCAGAATAAAGTCTAACTCACATTTCATTTCTGAAAGATGCATATTGAATAGCAATGATGATATTATTATTCCAAAGCTAACACACTGTCACACAACAAACCATGAATTGGAATAAAAAATCCGTAATGGCACTCCGAGCATCACGCCGAGTCAATACTGCACACGTCACGTGGAAAGAAGAAAAAAAATTTGGGGTCACTTCGAAAAATCCGTTCAAAAAGACTAGTGGGTGCTTTCCCTTGCTGTAAGAACCAAAAACGGACCAGCGAGACTGAGGTAAAGGAAGAACTAACTTAGTATATTGCATTGTGGGTAGGGAGAAAGTGAAAGTGAACGTACTAGACCTGGCGTTCAGCGGGCGCAATCGGCGCATACAGGCTGCATGAGTTGACAAAATTCGGTCGAATTTGGCGTCTGTGTCCTAGAGAGGGTTAAGGAATACCCATTATTGTGTTTTTTATTTTATGTGCATCCCGAGCAATGATTGTCTTTCTGATTCAAATACATATTACAGTAATAAACTTGTGAACTTGTGATATCACAGTTTGCCAGTTTTTACTAGTTTTAGAGATAAATCTGGGTAGGGGTTCATGCGTTATAAACGATTGCCACATGACCAAACACAGATGCTCCAATTTCTTGGATCCATTTCTAAATTTGATCAGTAGGACAAAAGGTTCACACCAAGATTCATGCTTTTTTCCTGTTCCACTCGCATAGCTCCAGTACTATTAGCTGTATATGTGCCGTAGTCAGTTTTAATCCCCAATATAAAAACAAACAAGGGGCATAAGCCCGCAATGACTTGCTCAGTGTGTGTGCGTGTGAAATGAAAATATCTTCAATGGATGCAACTTTAAAAAAAAATTTTTAAATGTGCCCATGTCGAGAAATGAACTTGCGGCGTTCGCGTTGGAATCGGGTGCTTTGCAAACTGAGCTATTCAGGCGTTCACTATTGCAGAGCGGTTTTACTACTACAGTGGAACCTCCCTTATAAGACTCCCTCCCACATAAGACCTTCTTCTCTGAGACATTGCCCTTCTTTGCAAGCATTAATATTACCTCCCTTATAAGACTCCTCCCTTATAAGACCTCATTTAGGATGATTTTGGAAGGTCTTATAAGGGAGGTTCCACTGTATATGCTATAGCAATGACCTTCGTAACTCTGTTAACGATTC
>CM065709.1:26620047-26695047 GCA_017654935.2 Phymorhynchus buccinoides | reverse complement strand
ATTTTTTTTCAATTTTAGGAGTTGCACCCATGTGTGTGTGTGTGTGTGTGTGAGTGCGTGCCCGGTGCGCAACCGGTGCGCAACTATGACCGTTTTACACGTATTTCAGTTTTGTTCAATTTTCCCAGATGGGGCTCTGGGCCTGAACCCTGACAGGGCCTCAGCAGCCCCTGGACCCCTGCCTTTCAGTTTTTTTCAATTTTTATGAGTTGCACCCATGTGTGAGGGAGAGGGGGGGGGGGGGGGGGGGTACAAGTATTGCTTGGTTTTCTATATGGGTGGGTGGGTATGAGGGTTTTTCTAGTATGCATATATTTTGCAATTGTGTGTGTGTTGTTGCAGTTCTTGTTGTTTGTGTTTGCTCATTTATGTTCATACTTTAATACTATTTTAGTTGTCTGCTTGTTTATGATCACTTATAATTGTAAAGCACTTTGGGATCATTTGAAGTAAAAGTGCTTTATCAATGTGCTATTATTATTGTTAATACAGTGGAACCTCCCTTATAAGAATGAAATAGTGAGGCCAAGAGAGAGATAACAAAATTGAACAAAGGGGAAATACTCTCTTTCTAATTAACTCCCCTCCACCAAAGTTGATTACAATGCCAATCATCTAGCAATGCGTGGGTCAGAATCAAAGTGAGATAAACAAAGCATCATTCTCAAGAAAAGACGACGAAAATGGAGTTTTACGTCCTCTTGGTCTGAATCAGACACATATGGGACATTTGTAAATACAAATATGGTGGGAACAATACTGGAGGCAATGCCCGGAGGCAGTATGAAACCAGTAAAGTCCCGATTTTTTATTAATACATATAGCTGTAGCGGTGACCACGCCTCGGTTAAACCTCATCGGCTATGGCACCGCCACAAGTTAATTGCAATGCGTAGATTCTCAAGAAAAGAATGGATGGAAGTTCAGTTTAACGTCGCGTATCGGCTTTCACCATGTACGACGGGCTAAACAAACCAACCAGGGTATAAACAAAAATGTATGTTCCTGAATCACTGTCTTAGCCGAAAGGCCGAGAAGCGGTCAGTGAAAAGAATGTGCCAAGTTCGCCTTTATGACCCTTCACCCACACAGTACACATCAACAATGGTGGAGAGGACGACATACAAACAAATCAACATCTATCCAAGAGTGGCATAGCCTTCTAGCCTTGAATGTGTTACACATAAACAACACACAACACAGAACAAACTGGTAAGCTTTATGACCCTCCACCCACACAGTACACATCAACAATGGTGGAGAGGACGACATACAAGCAAATCAACATCTATCCAAGAGTGGCATAGCCTTCTAGCCTTGAATGTGTTACACATAAACAACACACAACACAGAATGAAAAATGGTGTTTTACGTCCTCTCGGTCATAGACACATATGGGACATTCGTAAATACAAAGATGGTGGGAACAATACTGGCTGCAATGCCCGGAGGCAGTGCAACACCAGTAAAGTCCCGAGTTGTTAACAATATAGATATGTGATATTTTAATCTGTGTAACACACAACACAGAACAAACTGGTAAGCTTTATGACCCTCCACCCACACAGTACACATCAACAATGGTGGAGAGGACGACATACAAGCAAATCAACATCTATCCAAGAGTGGCATAGCCTTCTAGCCTTGAATGTGTTGCACATAAACAACACACAACACAGAACAAACTGGTAAGCCTCGAAAGGAAGTTTGGTTCATCAAAGAATGAAATAGTGAGGCCAAGAGAGGAGACAACGAAATTGAACAAAGGGGGAATACTCTCTTATAAGACCTACGAAATTGAACAAAGGGGGAATACTCTCTTATAAGACCTACGAAATTGAACAAAGGGGGAATACTCTCTTATAAGACCTACGAAATTGAACAAAGGGGGAATACTCTCTTATAAGACCTACGAAATTGAACAAAGGGGGAATACTCTCTTATAAGACCTACGAAATTGAACAAAGGGGGAATACTCTTTTATAAGACCTATCATAAGACTCCCTCCTACATAATACCTACTTCTCTGAGACATAGCCCTTCTTTGTAAGTATTAAAATTACCTCTCTTATAACACCCCTTCCTTATAAGACCTCATTTTGGATATGTGCCCTGCTGGGCCGAGAGGACGTAAAACACTATATTTCCTCATTTTGGATGATTTTCGAAGGTCTTATAAGGGGGGTTCCACTGTGGTTTGAAGCCTTTGTGGAGCTGTAAGTTTTCCCACTTCATACAACGCTTAAGTCTTTAAAAACAAAAATTCCATGTGGATTTAAACCCACAAGATTAGAATAAAAGACAAAAGTTTCACATTTTGTACTTGTGACGTTGCGGTTTTGCGTTATTTTCAGTGCGACATGTACAGCTTGGGGGCGATTCTGTTCGAGATGTGCCACGTTTTCAAGATGGACAAGGAGTGTTTTAAAGCCATCGAGGACCTTCGCAAGGGGAAGCTACCTGAGCAATTTGAGCAATTTTCACGTCTCTGGCCTCTTCAGGTAACACGCCTTCTCTCCCCCCAAAAAAAATTAATATTCCTTTTTGTGGTAACTGGATAACTGTTTTTGTTTCTTTCTTTCTAACGGTTGCCTGATCCAGAACTGTTTACCTTTATGATTTTGCTGTAATGTTTATGAAACAAAAATCAAATTACGATAATTACGGCGTCAAAAAAATTCCCCCCCCATCATTACAGTTGCGTCGGCAAGCGATGCTTTTGAAACAATGGATGAAAAGTCATTCCGGTTACCAGTTTCATTTTGTTTCAAGATGGCGTCAAAGCGACCGCGTGGTGAGATCACAAGCAGTTTGAACAGGTCAGTAAGCTGAGTTTGAAAGAGAAAAGGCCAATACATGGTTTAAAAAATGTTTTTAAAGGTCTCCCAGTGCACGTTTGCTTGCATATAATTGTGTAATTACAAATATTTTCTTGTTAATCGGGTTTTGTGAAGAAAAAGAATCGGACGCGCATTGGATTAGGTTTTTTTTTTAAATTACTATATCTATTCTATCATGTTACCGTTTCACTACGAATGAGTTATTCCTTCCAATTTGGAGCAAATGCCAATTTACCAAAGACCAAAAAGTTATAGTCTTAACAAGACTAGATTACTTCCCTTGGTCTACACAGCCAATACCACTAAGCTGCCGTGGATCACACTCGCTACGTCACTTCCGGGGAGGCAACTTTAAATCATAATAAATTTTTTCCAACTTGGAGCAGCCATGTTGTTCTTTGCTCTTGCTTTTATTTCGTTTATCTAATTTATTCTAGCCGCCATCCTCCTCTGTTTGGGTTGCCCCTTTGCCTTGGGGCTACAGGTTTGTCGGCATGTAGTTGGTGTGAATTATTTTCACGTTTTGTCATTGCTAATAATTATTTGAAATATTTTGTTGTGCTTACAAGTTACATGCTTTGTTCCCCCGGTCGCCATGTCGGCCGTCGATCCTGTAGTATGGACTCAGTCTAGTGGGGTTTTCTAGTAAGCTATCTCGGGATGTTAAGGGGAAGTTTTTGGATACACCTCAGGCTTCTTCTTCTTCTAGTTTTCGCAAACTTTCTAGTTCGAGGCCTAGTCTTCCTCTTCTTCGTCGTCGGGGAAGGAGCAACCCCCCCCCCCCCCCCCTCTCCCTCAGCCTGTTCTGAGTCTCCTGCGTTTGTTACAGAGCAGACTATTTCCTGGGTGGATTCTTCTTCTCTGGTATCAGATATGCTTGCGGAGTTTAAGAATGAGGGGTTAGTTTTGGTTCCGTCGGCCTCTTGGGCCGGTTTGTCAGTTGGGCCTGGTAGGCCTTGGACACGACAACTGACTTGACTACGGACATACTACGCAGGGTACTCTCACGAGAGTCAAGGTATTAACCAGTGTGTACGTTCGCCTCTCTTTGCATGAACGATAATGATGTTCCTTTTCTTTACTCGGTTGGGCAGCTGGCCCAAAGAGAGCTGACTACGGACATCTCCATCTTCCCACGAGAGGAAGACCTCGAGCTGGACGGACGGTCCTCCACCCAGCGTGACGTGGAAGCTGTTCGTTCCCACGACCGCTGCAGGAAGCCCCAGACGGACGCCGTACCTGTCTACGGCTCTCGTGCTCGTGAAGGCGAATGTCTCCCCTCTCTCAGTGAATGGCAATTCCGTAGCCCGCGTAGGGCGAGTGGTAGCCCGCGTAGGGCAAGAGGTACAGACTCTCCCAATGTTCGGCAGTCACGTAGCCCACGTAGGGCGGGAAGTACTGACTTGCATTATACCCAGCAGAGCCGTTGCCCGCGTAGGGCCTTGCCTCGGCGGACTCTTGAACCCGGAAATATCGATGATCAACAGTTCCGTAGCCCACGTAGGGCGAGAGGTACGGACTCTCCCCATGATCTCCCCCAGCAGAGCCGTTGCCCGCGTAGGGCCTTGCCTCGGCGGACTCTTGAACCCGGAAGTATCGATGATCAACAGTTCCGTAGCCCGTGTAGGGCGAGAAGTACGGACTTGCGTTATACCCAGCAGAGCCATTGCCCGCGTAGGGCCTTGCCTCGGCGGACTCTTGAACCCGGAAATATCGATGACACCTTCGTCTACCCGCCACGGCCCGTGCGGCCCGTTCACGGACCAACCGTGTCCGTTACTCATGCCGGCGGCACGCGGCCACCCGTCTCCACCGTCACGGACACCCGTCACAGAACGGCACCATCAGCGGCGGACCGGCCGTTGCCTGTTCTGGAGCCTGTCTCACGTCATCCTGGCCCTCGTCGTGCGGATGAGTTTCTGCTTCCTGCGGATGCCTATCTGACCAGACACCCCTCGAAGCGTCATGTAGCGCTGCCACGAGAGTCTTCTGTGGATGAAGAGTTTGAGTCGTTGCCTCGTGAAGGCTTGGTTGACTTTGACTTAGCCGTCCAGGACGAAGTATTTCGCATCATGAGAACTGTGTATCAGGGGTCTCAGCAGTCCCCGTCGAGATCTGACCACGTCAACGATCAATTCTCTCAGTCTGAGCGTGGCAATGGTGTGACTGATCCCCCTGTGTATTCAGACCCAATCCCTTCGTCGTGCAGTTATCAGGGCTATCTACATACCCTTCAGCCCTACTGCACCGACGTCAAGCCGATGGTGCAGCTCGAATCAGCTCAGACAGCAGGACAGCCACCGCCATTGCCTGACGACGACGTCTCTCCTCCCCCTCTGCCGGAGCCTGTTCCGTCTCAACCCGGCGCCTTTGTGAAGGTCTTCTTCCCACTGTTTCAGCTGGCTATCCCTTTGTGCCTGTGCCTTCGCACTCGGTTGTGTCCCCGTAGGTACGTTCCTCCCTTTGTTATGGGCGCTGAATGAGGCAAACTTCAGTCTTCATGGGCCAGCCGGCCTTCAACATTTTGGAGAGATCCATGTACTCTATTCTTCGAGCCTCGTCGTTAGCCACGTCATTGCTTCAGTCCCTGGCGCTCATCGCCGGCTCAACGAACTCTTCCAAACCTGAAGACTTTACACTGCGTGGTGACGTCGACGAGCGTGCCTTGGGCGTTGCCATGGCTTCGTTCTACCAAGCTGTGAGCTCCAGTTCGTCCGTGGCCTCCTCTTCTAAGGTGCAACTAGTGGCCACGTTCAGAGACGCGGTCCTCAAGGACTGTAAGTTCCTCTCTCCCTGCTGGATCGTTTGACCGTTCGTTCTGGCCCCACTGATCTTCGTTCTACTTTTCATCAGGTTTCCCTCAAGGACAACCTGGGGCGGATCAAGGAACGGAGACTGGACTGGGGTCAGGAACGCATCGTGGAGTTGGCTACCAGGTCTGCCGGCCGGGGGGTTGCTTCCCCCCAAGCCAAGCGCGCGCGCATGGACTTCAGGCCTCCTCCTCTTGTCTCCACGAGAGCCGATTCGTCTCGAGGGCGTACCTTTCGCTACCTCAGCTACCAGCCGCCCCCGCAAGACCAGTCTAATTCGAAGCGATCGACAGAGAAGTCTCTGCGCTCTGTCAATAGGGGAGCCTTTGTTCAGATTGTGCCTACGGAAACGGGATTCTTCTCTCGTCTGTCGTGGTCCCCAAGAAAAGCGGAGAATTTCACCCGGTCTTGGACTTGTCCCCCCTCAACAGGTTTTTTCGCACCGACAAGTTCAAAATGGAAACAGCGGCTTCAATCCGTCTCTCCATTCTCCCGAACGACTGGGCTACTCCTTCATCCTGAGGGACGCATATTTTCACGCGTGCATCCATCCTTCACGTCAGCGTTTCCTTCGCTTCGTCTGGAAACACAGGGCTTATCAGTTTGTTGCCCTTCCGTTAGGAGCTCGTTCGTCTGGCCAGGTCCCAGGCTATTCGTCTTCACGTTTGCCTGGACGATTGGTTGTTGCTAACAGCTTCGCAAGCCCTGTGCCTCTCACAAACGGACACTCTTGTTCGACTGTCCAAGACTCTGGGTTTTCGCATTCACGACGGGAAATCAGAGCTGACTCCGTCAGCCTCCTTCAGCTACCTCGGCATGAGTTCGTTACGGAGCGGTTTTCAGTGCAGCTGTCGGTAACTCGGGTCACAGCCATCGTCGAGATTGTTTCGACGTTCAGGCCTAGACTTCGCTCTCTGCTTGTCAGCTTCTCCGTCTCCTGGGACTTATGGAATCGGTAGCGGATTTGCTTCCTCTCGCACGGTTGCGCTAACGGCCACTGCAACGACTGCTGTCGCAAAGGAAACTGTCTCAGCTGCCTCTCGAGCAACTAGTGTCTCACGGCAGTTGGTTCCTCGAGTCAACGTAACAGTGGATGATTCTCGAGTGGCTCAACAGCTCAGTGCCTTTCCGTCCCATGCATCAGCAGCAATTTTCTTCACACAGATGCCTCGACGACGGGCTGGGGCGCCCATTTGGATCGAGTCGAATTTTCGGGTCAGTGGACTTCGGCAGAGTAGAAATTTCACATCAACCTCTTGGAGGTGGAAGCAGTGACCAGGGCCCTGAAGTCTTTTGTAGTCCTTCTCTCCGGGAAATGCGTCACCGTCTGCGGACACAATACGACAGCTCTCTCATATCTTCGTCGCCAGGGAGGAACACGGTCTCCGGCTCTTTCAAGGAAAGCAGAAGAGATTCTCCTCTGGGCCCAATCAAGACAGATCGTGCTTTCAGTCGAGTTGTTGGAGATGGAGTCAGTAGCCAGGGCTCTGAAGTCTTTCACAGCCCGTCTCACCCAAAAATGGGTCTCCATCTGCGGAGACAATACGACAGCTCTCTCTTATCTTCGCCTTTAGTGAGAGACTCAGTCTCCAGCTCTCTCTAGGACAGCAACCGAGAGTTGTTCAACCGTACCCTTGTTGCCTTCCTTCTGAACGAATTTTTTGGGTGGCAACGGCCCCGGCTTCGCCGTTCTTTCGAATGTTGTCTGTTCTGGCAGGCATGGTTTTACTTGCTCTGTTTCAGACCTTCGTTTCCTCTGGTTACAACCATGAGTTGTTCAACCAGTTATTTCGTTCACCCGTTCCAGTCATCCTTTTCGGTCTGGTTCCGTCCCGATCGAACCTTACTGTCCGGCTAACATGATCTTCCATGCCCAGCCGTCAGCTCAGTTGTTCGACTGGGTGGCGTTGGAATGGGTTAAGTCGACGTCACGTTTGCACACTGTTTCGCTTTTTGTCTACATGTTTTCCTCTTCGGTGGGGACATTTCCGCGTCATCTGGTTAGTTTTGACGTCATGCGATAGCAACTATGTTGCTGTTTCGATCTGTCCCTACGTCAGAGGCAGTTTTTATTTTTTACCTTCCTACGGTCTTAGCATGTAGAGTTGGTTACGAAGTGCAGTCGCACATTCGTACCGTGGCTTCTCAGTTTGCTAGTTCGGAGGTGGAATCTGCTGTTTTGCGGATTCTCATCTTCACCATTTAGTACTAGCTGTCTCTATCCCGTCATCGATCCTTTGCTTGCCCATTCTGAACAAGTCTTGTCCAGATGTGGGCCATTTCGTTTTTGACTCATACTCGCCACTTCGATCGATATTTTTCCGGTTCGAAAGGGCGTAGCAGCGTGTGGTGGCCCGGTCCGGCCACTCATAGTCCGTTTTGTTTCGGCCTTGGCTGCCCTGGGTGTCTCCATGCGGAGTTTGTCATCTCCTGGCTTCTTTTCCAGGATATTGTCTCGGTGGAGTCCACTCAGGTTCTGCCCCAGGATGATGCTTTCGGTACCCTTCTGTCTCTCGCGGGTACCAAGTTTAGGGCCAAGAATCATCCTGCTCAGATTGCTTCTCCCTCGGTTACGATTTAAAGTCTTCTCTCTATTCTCGGCCCTGTTGTTTCTGATAGACTCCTGTGCCCCGTCAGAGCTCTTAAGTTTTTCCTTAAGAGGACCTCCCCCTTCCGGGGGCACAAACGCCGTCTGTTCTTTTCTTTGAACGAGAAATACATGAGGGATATTTCTAGTCAACCTTTTCTAGGTGGTTGGTGAACGCTTTTAACTTAGCGTATATAAGTGCTGACTGGTCATTGCTCACTAATCCTCTGTGAGCCCATGAAATCCGAGCTTTCAGCACATCCCTGGCTATGATTAAGGGAGTGGCGCTGTCCAGCGTTATGGAAGCTGCGTACTGGAAGTGACAGTCCACGTTTGCTAGCTTCTACCTTCGCCATTTCTCCGCCAGAAGGCAGGACGACACCGTTGGCATCAGGAAGGTGGTGCTTGCGCAGACTCCTTTTTCTCTGGTCTAACGATAAGCTTATGCTATTTTTTTGTTCTGGTGTTGGTATGCATGTTTATGCTGTTTGGGGGTATGGATGTTTTGGTTATCTAGTTGTTATTATGTCCTCTCCCTTACAGGTTATCCCTGGCGTTCCCTGTCAGGTTTGTCTTGTGGGTATTGTTTTTTGTTTGTTGGAGTGAAGTTTCAACAATGTTTTCTTACCCACCTCCTCGCTGGGAATCAACTCATTCGTAGTGAAACGGTAACATGATAGAATAGATTGAATGATTTTATTTAATATAACTATCTATTCTATCTATATACTTACCATTTCACTACGATCAAAGGTTCCCACCCTCCTCCCTCCGACGAAAACATCATTGGGAAGGTTGGTTTTTAAAAAATTTATCATGATTTAAAGTTGCCTCCCCGGAAGTGACGTAGCAAGTGGGATCCACGGCAGCTTAGTGGTATTGGCTGTGTAGACCAAGGGAAGTAATCTAGTCTTGTTAAGACTATAACTTTTTGGTAAATTGGCATTTGCTCCAAATTGGAAGGAATAACTCATTCGTAGTGAAACGGTAAGTATATAGATAGAATAGATAGTTATATTAAATAAAATCATTCATTTTTGTTTCAGAAATTGCAAAATAGGGGTGAACAGGTCTGCTGATACATTTTGCATATTGCCAGTCAAATTTCGCATCCTACATTGTAGGGTCGCAGGTGCCCAAACCTAACCAGCAGTCTATTGGCCACTGCAAGGAACGCCTTTTGCAAGAGTGAATGCCCTTGGTGGGTGGGGGAAGATGGTTGAGTACTGTCCAAGCAAGGGCATAACTCTCGCCAATAACCCTATTTGAGGCCACTTAATGGCTGCCTTTTGCAAGAGTGAATGCCCTTTTGAATACTGATCAACAAGGGCTTAACTCTTGCCGTAAAGGGCGTTAGAAGACTCAGTGGAGATCTCATACAAGTATAGAAATTGTAAATAACAGTGAGGATATAGACTTTAACACATTTTTTGTCAAAAGTAGCACAGACAAGACACAAAATAGTACGGATAAATTATTCTTAAAGCGTTCAGCTACTAACATTCGCAAATTTTATTTTTCTAACATTGTCCAAGACTGGAATAATTTGTCAACTAGCATTAAAGCTGCACCTATCACAAACTCTTTCAAAAAATATTCTGGACCAAGATCCTTTAATGTAAAAAAAATTAAATATTTTGGATGAATAAAAAAAAAATCCATTCAAATGTTGATAAACTTCTAGATTAGCTTAAGTAGCAACCACCACGAAAACAGCAAAGTAACAAACGAGAAAGGGTGTAAAAGGGCCGTGAGGCCCACTTCTTGCCCAGAACTACTACAACTACTACTACTACTACCCCTACTTGCAGTGGCCAATAGGAAGCAAAGCTATGTCAGGTCATCAAGAGGCAACTAGGTACTGCTACTACCCCTACTTGCAGTGGCCAATAGGAAGCAAAGCTATGTCAGGTCATCAAGAGGCAACTAGGTACTACTACTACCCCTACTTGCAGTGGCCAATAGGAAGCAAAGCTATGTCAGGTCATCAAGAGGCAACTAGGTACTACTACTACCCCTACTTGCAGTGGCCAATAGGAAGCAAAGCTATGTCAGGTCATGAAGAGGCAACTAGGTACTACTACTACCCCTACTTGCAGTGGCCAATAGGAAGCAAAGCTATGTCAGGTCATCAAGAGGCAACTAGGTACTACTACTAACCCTACTTGCAGTGGCCAATAGGAAGCAAAGCTATGTCAGGTCATCAAGAGGCAACTAGGTACTACTACTAACCCTACTTGCAGTGGCCAATAGGAAGCAAAGCTATGTCAGGTCATCAAGAGGCAACTAGGTACTACTACTAACCCTACTTGCAGTGGCCAATAGGAAGCAAAGCTATGTCAGGTCATCAAGAGGCATCTAGGTACTCTAGAGGCTACCACAGGAGGAGACAATGCTTTGGTGCTGAGTCAATTCAGCAGAGCCTGTTTTGGTCTAAAATTTGGTATATTTTAGTCACACACTTTTTTTTTTGCTGTCCCATTTTCTGGGCCGTATAGTGGCGTTGCTTCCACTCCGCTCATTCCGAGTCCCAATTCGCAGCCACACCCCCGCACGTTCAGGTTACAGAATCCGAGACCAGCAGTCCAAGAGCGAATCTATGTTAGGCCGTCAGGAGGCAACCAACCGAGGAGACGCTGCACTGCTGCTGAGTCACTTCGATGGAGTTCAGTAGAGCCTGTTCAGGACACCACCTACTAAGCCCCTCTTACAACACTATTCTCTTAGTCGTGGAGCCAGCATGAGTGAGGTTCCTCTGAGGGCGCCACCACAACCGTCCACCGACAGCTCCCCAGAACACACTGATCCCCATGACTTTGACCCTAGTCACAGAGACTTATCTGTGAAATTCGGGCTGCTCTCCCCCGGAGAGTGTGTCGCCGCAAGTGCAGCACCTACCCGTTTTTGGGTGGGTGGGTTGGTGGGAGGGGAGGGGGACACAGGGTAAGGAGGGGGTGTGAGCACACTTGGAGAACCTAGCTATCAATTTGGCCATACCAGGCAGCGGGATTTCTCCCTGCTCTTACCGACTTTCAACTGCCGTGGGATTTTTATATATGCGTAAAGCGCACGGGTCAGACTAGTTTTAAGTCCCCATCCGAAGGACTGGACGTTCAGTTCGATTTTCCTGTCAAACTAGAAAGAAAGGGCGAGGCCGGGATTCGAACAGCGGGGCACTCGCGCTGCAGTCACGCATTACATTTGGCAGGCGAGCGTCTTAACCCTCTTAGCACTGCGTATAATAAAACGTGTATTGTAAAACAATGGCGTATAATTGAAGACTGCAGAGACGTCAACCCGTACTTCTTGTTTTCACTTTTCATCTCTCATATAAACATTTGACTGGGAAACATACACTTTTAGAAAGAAGAAAGCTTGAATTTTGATATTTGAACTAAGCCACGCTCGTGGCTCATCGTGCTACTCTGCCACCTTTCTCCCAAGCGCCTACTAATGTAATTATGTGAAAAAGGTTTTTTTGGGTCCAATCTCAAAATCATGTTCCTGCAGACTTTCCACATTCACTGGAACGATGCGATGATTTTTACCACAATGCAAGACCGTCTCATTTTTTTGGTCTTGATTTTATGATAAAGACAAAGAAGTGGTTGTTGTGTTTTCTTCTTTTTCTTCTTCGATCGCTCAGACAGCTTCCTGTCAATTATGAGCGCAGATGCATCATGCTGCCGTTATGCGCCTAATAAATAGTTAGGCCTTAGGCCCAGCAAGTCCGACTTCAACTGGAGGAAATCTTTTTGAAAGTGTTTCTTGAAAAAAAGAAAGACAGGAGAATGGACCGGTAAGGCAGAAAGATAGTAGATGACAGTAAGCAAAGGGAAAAGGCAGAGTCAAAGAGAGTAACACATTAGAGGAAGCTACAAGCACAGAACTTCCAGAAGTGAGGGAACTATTTATATAAAAGACCCCCCAGTATCCCCATGGGAGGGTGGGGGTGGGGGGGGGGGGGTCTTACAAATAGTTCTCCCACCTTCTAGTAGTTCTGTGCTTGTAACTTCCTCTAATCTGTCACTCTCTTTGACTCTGCCTTTTCCCTTTGCTTACTGTCATCTGCTATCTTCCTGCCTTACTGGTCCATTCTCCTGCCTTTTTTCTATAAATTCTTACAAATATTTCCTCTAGCCGAAGTCGGGACATGCTGGGGCCTAAATATTTCTTAGTTTAGCACATAAGGGCAGCATGACGCATCTACGCTCATGTGACAAGAAACTATCTGAGCAAACGAAGAAGAAGAAGAAGATTGTGGCCATTGAAGTCTCAGGCATTCAAATTTGTGTTGAAATCAGACCTGTTTACCCTAAAATTGGGATTTGTGTATTCAAAATCCAAAATAAGTGTATTTTTTACAAAATAGGAGTACTCCGACAAGAAAGTTTCAAAAACGGAAAGCAAACATGCATACATTTGTGTAACTATAGAAATACTGTGTCAAAAATACCATATTCAATTTATAACATTTTAGTTTGTGTGGATTCAAAATCAATTTTACAAACTCTAAACCAAAGTAACAGTAAAACTCGTAACGACATTGTCTTTGAAATTAAACAGTTGATTCATTGTATTGTTGCAAAAGGTATTGGTATTGATTTTTGCTGGGTGCCATCTCATTGTGGACTCTTTTGGAATGAAGTTGCTGATAGAGCTGCCAAAAGAGGGGCTTTTAATAACTCTAATTTGGTTTCTAATGAGAAACTGCCATTATCAACACATGAAATCTACTGTTTATTGGAAAAAGCTACTTACATCAACTCATCTGACTTTAGATCTAACATTTTTATGCACAGTAGATCGATAGTTAGTTTAGTGTACAAGATACGACTCAATTCATGGAAAACTAAATACTTGTAAACTAACTGTCTTTGTAGTGATAAATTATCAATTCATCACTTACTATTAGAATGCCCAGTATTGCTCGCTAAATATTGAATGATCAATATGGACTTTTTTCGTAAGTATGATAATACCAAGGATATTTTAAATGACGCAGAAATTGACATTACTGTAATTGCAAAAGCAATGCTGTCCTCAACTATTGGAAGACTACTGTAGAGGTTTTCTTTACTCTTTTTTTTTATTTTTTTAAATATGTCGTTCTTATGCATGCTATTTTCCCTGTTTGTTTTTTGTTTTTTGGTGCATGCTGTCTAAAATCACGATCTATGTGAAAAGACATTAAATTAAAGATTCATTCATACACACACACACACACACACACACAGAGCACACACGTTTCCCAAATCGGGCAACATACAGAAATGGTAAGTCAGATTTGTTTTCACCATATATTTTTTTCCCATTTCCCATGTTAATCATACTTCTGTCAAATATGTTAAAATCATTTGGGTAAACAGGTCTGTTAAATCTAAAGTCTGCGCCTGTCTACATTGTTGCAGGCGAAGATGGTTCGACGTCTGACCAGTGAAAACCCAGTGAAAACCCAGCTTTTTCGTGGACGTCTGAACAGGCAAGTACCGTAAGATGCAGACCATAAACCGCTACTTTTTTTCTTCTCGACTTTGGCCCATGCGGCTTATAGACTGATGCAGCTTATCTGTGGATTTGTTTTCCATTCTACATTTATCAGTATTGATTAAATCTGTTTCTGGCCACATTGTTCAGCCTATTTTGAGCTTCTTTAGACTCAAAGCTGGTTTTGGTCATCAATAGATTCAAATCTCACGTTTAAAGTATCTGAGAGCATTAAATACTCGTGTTCTGATAGGGGAAATTCTATATTTGTGTTGTGTGCACAAATAGCTTTCTCTGCGGCTTATAAACTGGTGCGGCTTATGCGTTAATAAATAAATTAATACCTAATATTTTGTCAATTTAAGGGATGCAGCTGATATACAGGTGCGTCCTATAGTCCAGTTTTTACGGTAAACTTTTCTTGAGATTTCATAGTGCTTCTCCACTCAAAAGTCAAAGCTGTCACAAAGAGAACTTTACCCTTTGTTCCTGTGCTTAGTGAATCGATGGCAATACCGTATTTTTTAGATCATTAGGCGCTGCTGTGTATAAGGCAAATAGGGCAATTTTCAAGAAAAATCTTAAAAAAATAAAAGGAAAAGGCGCTCTCGTTTATAAGCTGATGCATATCTCGCAAAAGTAAGTCAAGCTTTGAGGTCCGTATGCCATTTGAGTTAAGGCCCCATCTGAATACAATTATCTAATACAATTCTTAAGATTTTTCAGTACAGTTCACATTTCTTTTAACCCTTTAGTTCAGTGAACATTCGGGAACGTTCAGAAAAAATTTGGATCGTAAATGCTGAGAACGTTCGGGAACGTACGGATTCCACGTGGCCGGTTTGGGCGCTTCCATTTTGTTTCTATCACACGGCAGTCACGTGGACGCTTCAGCCTCGCTTTCGCAATAGATTACACTTCCGCCCTGTTGCTTGCAATGGCTTCTAGGCCGATTGGTTTGGAAGATATGAATTTTTGAAAATTAGTGACCGACTTCTGCATTTTTGCGATTTTTCCACTATGGATGACAAACAGTTATGGCATCCATTGACTGAAGAAAGCGATGAATAATCATATTTTTGTGAAAGATGGGACTTATGAGATCGCAAAATGATGAGTAAGTAGTGTACTCTGACCTATTTCGGCAGTGAGATCAAATTTTTGAAGTCGTGTTACTGACATCGGCATTTTCCCGACTTTTACATCATGGATGATGAATCGTTATTGCATCCACTGAGTGATGACAGCAATGAAAATTCCTTTTTTTGTGAAAGATAGGAATTATAAGATCGTGAAGTGAAAGGGTAAGTGAATGATTTTGATCTACATTTCCATTTCAGTCGTGTTAGGCTTCACCAGTGGTGACCAGTCTGCAAAAAGTAGGCAGTGAATGACTAGTGAATGCAGTTTGCGACTACACTTTGGCATTTTTTGTTGTTTGTGGAGCCATGCATTCCCATAGCATCTTGAAATTCATTTTGCAAATCAGACAGACATCTCGGCAACACATTCAAAACAAAACAACACACAAAATCTTCTAGGGTATATTTTATTTGATTATTTTTCTGACGCTATCCCCCCTTTTGTACGGAGTGACGTCCCTTGGGCTAGGATTTCAGAGGTGACTGAGCGCACAGAGCGTCGGGACTGAAAGGGTTAATAAATGCTTTCCTTTCAGAATCTATTTCCTCCGACAGATTTAAATAGCCCTTGGCCCCCTAACTTGCAGAACTGTGTTCTTTGCGGGTTAAAAATGCATTTTGCTATGTTTTTTGCAGTGGTTAGTAAAGAAGACGGTGACGGCAGCACGCAACGCTGAGATCGTGGAATTACAAAACCAACTGAAAGAGGAGGACAAGCTACAGAAACGTGTGTGTGTGTTTGTAAGGAAGCAAGCATCGTGCTTATTTTACTTTCTAATGATTAATTATTTGTTTGCCTTTAATGTTCTTGTTATCAATGTAAAGTGCACTGAGCTCATGTGAGAAAGAGCGCTATATAAATTCCCATTATTATTATTATTATAGATGAATTTCATTGTATATAGAATGTCCAACACATAATGAACTTTGTGAAAAATTCGTTCCTAAGAAATATCTGAAACCAAAATCTGTTTTTAATTTCTGTAATTTATTGTCAAAAGGACCGACGCATTTGTTTGAATATTAGTAAATTTCTATAAAAAAAATTCAAAAAAATCGGGAAGATAGTTTAACCTTTAGCACACTGCAGGCGCACTGTGTCGCCGAGCCGATAATCTCCCCTGTAACTGCAGGCGCACTGTGTCGCCCTGAGAGGGTACCCCCAAACCAATGCTTCGCGGACCTTATTTTTGTTACTAATAATAGAAACTACCTCACCATAGCTTCAGAATGAGGCTCGGCTCCTTGCTTCTCTTCCAGCAAGCCGCCATTTGCTTTTTTAGTAGTTGTATGAATTTTTCAAAGTTTCAATCGGTCAGAAAGTAAAGTTCACTATCAAATATGGCGGATTTTCCGTGTTGGCGAAGCTTCCTACTGGAAATTAGCGTCGATGTTTGTTTAAATAATGAATTCTTAGGCTTTGTTAGGTCGGATATCGACAGTGAAAGGGTGATAGAAGATTGTTATGCAGTAGAAGGGGGGGTAGCCAATGTCAGTGTGACTCGATGAAGACGATCCAATATCGATTCGAGCCGCGATTGTGATTCGGTTCCGATTTTGACTACTAGGTTGAATTCAAAGAAAATTATGCCTTTCATAATATTCTTAATGATATTTCCGTGAGTTATTTCGTTAAAGGGATCTTAGACATGAGTTAGTTAGTCAGTGGGCGAACTTTGAAGCAGACGGCACTCATTCCGACCGTGCCGAAACAGTAAGTCAACACTTTCGCTTTGTTGATTTCGTTTCTTCTTTTTTTTTCAACAACAAAACATACACGGACAGCAAAATACATCATATCAAAACTTTCCTCAATCATCTCTTTATTATTATTCCAATAATCAAGTCTGCACACAACACACAGAGAAAATTATAGCATTTTTAATCAAGTGGGTGTTAGCATTTTTCACCGCCTCAAAAAGAATGCAGTGGCAGAGAACGGAACGTCAGAAAAAATGCAGGGTGCTAAAGGTTAACAAGAGCATTTTTTTTAAAGCTCACCAAAATTCGACACTTCGACCCCATATGTCACTCATAATTCAGTGTTCTTGTATTTTTTATTTTATCCATTTACTTTGTTATTTTCAGCATGTCACCAGATTGAACTGTATAATTCCAAATTTTCTTTTCGGTAACGGTTGTCATGTACAATTCAGTCCTGGGTATGTAAACAGTAGGTGTACCCCATGATGTAGGGATGGGTGGGGGTGGGGTATGTGTGTACTCATTCATGTAGTGTGTGTGTGTGTGGATGTGTGTGTTAGCCTATATATTTGAGAATGGTTGATGTTATTTTCACTAATACAGTGTAGTGTTGTTGATGACGGTGGTTGGTGGTGATTGTGGTGGTGGATATAATGAGAATAATGGTAGTGATAGTATTGTCATCAGGAATATAATTACTCCTGTTAATTCTTTTGCCTTTGCTGAAGTTGTGCTTATTACCATTTGTTACTATTTACTTATTAATACTACTAGCGCAACGCCTAGTACTGGCAATGCACCGTACTGGTAACGCCTTGTAACGGTAACGCCAAGTACTGGTAACGCTGAGTACAGCAAATTTGAAGCGATTCGGTTAAGAAACGGCAGAGTTATAAGACCCCATTTCCCGTTGGCGCTGCTCTGAGAGTGACGCGCTCTTCCGATTCTCTTCCAATTTGCAGCCAGGCTTTGCCCGGGCCATAGCAAGCCTGACAGCAAATTTGAGGCGATTCGGTTAAGAAACGGCGGAGTTATTCGTGAAAAGGTGAAGCGGCGTATAGCGCGCACGTTTCTGAACTGATTCGCTTCCGGTTTGGCACACCGATCGTCACGGTCCCCGGTCATCTACCTGCCAAATTTGAAGGCAATCGGTCCAGAAATGCCGGAGATATGGGCGCCGAGAGTCCGGCGGATACGCGTTTCGTGCATTTGCGAAACCGCGCAAATGACACGGCCGCCCCGGTTGCCGTTGCCATCACCCCGTTAGGGCTCACAGCAAATTTGAAGCGATTCGGTAAAAAACCGGCGGAGTTATAAGGCCCGTTTTGTGTTTCAGACAGACAGACAGACAGACACACACACACACACACACACACACTCAGAGTCATGTCAAATGCCCATCAACAAGGCTACACAGATGGAAATGGCGTCTCTTGTCCTCCTTCCTTAACTCAAATTGCCTCCTGTCCTCCGCCCCCCTCAAATCAATCACAAAACCTTGTCAAGGAAGATTATACCCCTCCCCTCCTCCATTCTTCCAACACTCAAGAAGAGGACAATCAGTGTTCTATAACTGTGCCAGACCAAGGCACAAACGTGGGGTCCAGTGGGCCAAACGCAAATCATTATGAGCACTATATTGAAAGGCTGCTGAGCATGGCATCCCAGCTCATGTTACAGCAGCGTGCTGTTCCCACACAGTAAATGCTACTGAAGGTCTCTATTTTGTGCCCACATCCTTCTCTACCTTTTTTTCAAACCCCCACTTCTTTTTTTCTTTGTTTTTCTTTTTTTAAAATAAATTACCCCTTTCTATGTTTGATCCTGACTTCTTTAGTGAAGAAGAAACCAATGTTATAACATCTCGTAACGTGTGAATAGCTTTTTGTGCTATTGTCGTTTTTAATGCGAAAAAGTTATGATTGTGTGAGCATGAGCTGAAATCATTCGCATGTTGTCACTGTGCGCCGGGTCATTGTCATGTATTAACTTTTTTGGTATTGCTTGTTTCTGTCATTTGGAGTGAGTACGTATTACTTTGCTGAAAATTGTTGAGCATTTTGTGCTTGTATTTGGTTTCATTCATTCTACTTTTTGTTGTTGTTGCGCTTTTGTGAATGCATGCAATTTTGTTGAAAAATTGCCTTGGCTCTTGAATTAGTGTCGTTTACCAGTTATTTATTTCATTCGTTGTATGCCTTTCATAGCTAAGCATTTAATTTTGCTCATAATAGTCATTTGTAAGTAGTAGTTTTGCTTACTTTTTTTCTTACTTTTTTTCAAGCATACAGAAGGGTGGATTGATTTGAATTCACTTTTCTTTTCTATCTTTATTGCATTTGTATTTGCATTATTGTGTGCAAAGCATACAATACCTTTATTACCTATTGTATATATTTATATTTGATTCTCGTTACTTTCATAAACTTTATAAGCATTTGTTTATAGGCCATTTCATATGAATCATGGCTCAAATGTTAGACACATGGCCGACAAAACAAGGCCTCCGTGTAGGTCATTTAAACATTAATAATGCCATCAACAAAAAAGACGAAATAGCATCTATTCTCTACAATAATGGTTATGGATTTCATTTATTCTGCTTTGCAGAATCTCGCCTTTCTTCCAAAGTATCTGATTGTGATATGATTATTCCTAATTACCAAATAATGCGTCTAGATTCATCCAAAGCAAAATCTACAGGTCTTCTAGTGTATTTCGCATCTGTTTTGAAATGTAATAGATTAGTTAACTTCGAACAAATATGATGTTGAATCAATTTGGATTAATGTCTCAATGAAAAATAGTAAACCAATAATCATAGGCTTTATATATAGGAATCCCTCCGAAACAGCAGACTGGCAAGATAAATTTAATGAATTAATGGATGATGTGTTATTATTAGGTCTGGAAACGATTCTCTTGGGAGATTTCAACATTGATATGCTCAAACCAAAACAAAAATGGTATAACAATTACACTATACATGGCTTAGAGCAACTTATCGATAAAGCAACACGTATAACAGAGAACTCATGCACTTTAATTGATCACATTTATACTAATTCAAAGCAGTCTATAATTGAAGTATGCTCTCCGCCATGCAGTTGTAGCGACCACAACCCCATTTGCTTAACTTGGTATAAAAGTCAAATAAAAATTCCCAAAGTTGGACATCAAACAATTTATTACAGATCCTTCAGAAAATTTAAAGAAGAAGATTTCATTGCAGACCTACCTCAGTCACGTTTAGACCACATTTATCAAATAAGAGATCCTGATAAAGCTGCCACATTTTGGATTAATACATTTATTTCTGTCTATGATAAACATCCCCCTTTCATTAAAAAAAGAGTAAAACGAGAAACAAAACCACCATGGATAACAAAAGAAATTGACAAGGAAAGAAATAAAAGAGCACAGTTAAGTAACAAGGGCGGAATTTAATAGACAGAGAAATAAGGTAAATTCAATGAGACGGAAATCTAAGCAATACTATTTTCGCAAAATGTTAACGTCTACAAAGGATTCCAGACAAATATGGAAAGCTATCAATATTTTAACAAATAAAAAAGAAAACAACCTTTCTGTTTTGCAACAATTTATAAAGTCTAAAGATATTAAATTTCCTTTCCATATGGAACCAGTGACCGTGGTAGATGTCAGTAAAAGTATATCGCTCCTAAAGCCCTCAGGTACTCGTGATTTAGATGGTTTAGATTCAAAAATACTTAAATGTGCAAGCCCTACTATTATAGACTCTCTAACATATCTCTACAATCTGTGCATAGACAAACAGTCTTTCCCCCTAAAATTCAAAGAAGCTAAAAGTCAGCCCTCTACATAAATCTGGCGATACTTCAAATCCATCAAACTACAGACCTATTTCTATCCTATCAATTTTGTCCAAACCCTTAGAAAAACATCTTAAAAAGCATCTTTATTCATACCTTACCAAGAACAGTTTACTCCATGAAGATCAATCTGGTTTCCGTGAAAATCATTCTTGTAATACAGCACTTATACAGCTCATGGACAGTCTTTTAGACAGCATAAATGAAATTAAATTTACTGGAGTTCTTTTCATAGATTTTGAAAAGGCATTTGATGTAATTAACCACACACTTTTATTGCGCAAATTAAAACTCTATAATCTATCTCCTGAATTCATTAAATTGATGTCATCATTTCTTTCAAATCGTAAACAGCTAGTAATGGTAAACAACAAAACATCAACATTTCTACCTGTCAGGCATGGTGTTCCACAGGGTTCTGTTTTAGGTCCTATTCTATTTTCTATCTATGTTAATGACTTGCCATGCCATATTGATTGCAATAGTGAAATGTTTGCGGATGATACATCCTTACACGATAGTGATTTTGATCCATTGACGTTATCAGTTACACTACAAGATAATATTAATAAAGTCATCACCTTTACACATATTAATCACATGTCATTAAATGCAGTCAAAACAAAATGTATGTATATATGCGCACGGCAAAAAAGACAAAAAATGAAATCTCCTTTTCAACCACTATTCATAGAAAACAAAAAGATTGAGGAAGTCGATTCACACAAAATGCTAGGCGTAATAATTGATAAGGATCTAACTTGGACTGAGCATACATCTCTTGGGGAAAATATTTCCAAGAAATTATTTCAACTAAGTAAAATAAAAAAACTTCTTAGATACTCATTCGCGTAAGTTTTTTTTTTAGTGGGCATATTCTTTCGATAATTGACTATGCATCAAGTATATGGGACAACTGTAGTGATACCAATTTGAAAAAAATCAATCGTATGTATAAAAAAGCTGTCAAATTGATTTTGTTAAAATCTAGCTCACTGACTATCAAAGAGTATAAAGAACTAAACTTATTAACTTTTCATGACAGACTGTTGTTTAATAAAGCACTACTTATGCACAATATCATAAACGGAAATGCTCCGAAAAAACTTATAGATTCATTCTAAGTCAATCCTCACAGACATAATCATTTGTTATCTTTTCCTAGACCTAGAAATAACCTCTACAAATCTAGTTTCCTATACTCTGGTGGAACCTTGTGGAACAGCCTGCCTGCTACTCTAAAGAAAATAAAAAACAGGAACTATTTCAAGACAAAACTCAAACTGCATCTTTCGAATAGTCAACAGTTAAATATGTAATGGTTATCCTAAATTTGGTTTTGATGTCTCCTAGCCCCATCCCCGCCCATAGATAAAACAATAGTGTGTGAGTGTAAAGCTGTGTATAATATATCTGTGGCCCCTTTTTTCATTTTGATATGTGGAACACTATGTTGGTATTGTATTGCTATTTCATGTGCTTTCTGTTAGTTGCTGTAAATATTTATATGCTCCTTTTCTTTCTGTAAATATTTATGTTTCTTCTTCTTCTCTCTCTCTCTCTCTCCCCCTCTCTCTTTCTCTCTCTTATTTCTATGTCCTTAACCAGTATAATTTATGTTTCGTATATGTAATAATCGATGGCTTAGAGTCAAAACGGACTATCTTTATATAGTCCATTGAATTATTATTGATGCTATTGCAAAAACTAATAACTTGTATTACAAAAGACTACAAATAGTATAAAATGGAGATTATGCTTTTTTATATTTCTGCAGTCTTGGCTTGGTACAATTTATTAGTTTTTGAAATAGCTTCAATAATGAATCAATGGACTATCTAAAGATAGTCCGTTTTGACTCCAAGCCATCGGTACTATGTTTGGTTTATGCTTTTGTTTATAGATGGCTTGATGGAAAAAAGCATGTATATTTTGCTTATTCAATGTCCTTCTTTAAATACAATTTTGACTTGACTTGACTTGACACACACACACGGCTTTTTACTATATGTGACAGAGTATGGGAAAACCCAGCTAAAGTCGCTGAAATACATTCTTAGCAATGCACAAAAACAGGTAGCTTAGCTATACTTGATTCTGTGTATTGTGTCAATTTTAACAAAATTATAGAAAAAAGACTATTGCAGATAGATCAATTCTGTTTTTTGCTTTTCAGTCTGTAGAATTTAAACATTCAGATTATATAAAAACGTCAAAAGTGATAATTTCCGACTTTAGCCTGGTTTTCCTATACTCTGTCACATATGATTATTATTAGCTAGGTCCAAGAAGCCGACGTTACTGTTGGATTTTTACAAAATGGACCAAATTTTGCTTATTTTCAATAAAAGATTTATAGTGCTTTGTCTCCATTGGTGTGTAAAATGTATTTTTTCGAGTGAAAGTGAAAGCGAGTGAACAGAACGTAAAATTTGCTGTTTTGCGATGTTTTTTTGGTCGTGGTTGCAAGACGTATTTCACCGTATAGTTTCAACTGCAAATGGCTTTGCACAGTGGATGATCTAGACGCATACGTCAAACGAAAGAAGAAGCTCTGGACTTCTCTTCGGTCAAACTTGTAAGCGGAAATTTAACCGTTAAGGCCGTTAAAATTCCTTTAGAAAACAATACGTTGCATTCTTCAGCAAGTTTGAACACTTTCCGTTTCTCTAAAAAGCTTGAAAGTGAAGGAAAAAGAAAGCTGAATCTATCCGCTGTTCAACAATATGATTGTCGTTTTGATCTAAACTATTTGTGTAAAGCCATTTTGATCTGAAGATTCAAGGCCTAGACTGGGTGCGCCATTGGTAGCGGTCCGTCGAAACACCCCAAAAAACGTTTTTTTGGGTCTTTTTACAAAAAAAACCTCTGTTGGTACCCCAAAATTGAAAAAAATCCGATTGGTACCCAAAAAACCTGTTGGTACCCCAAAAAAAACGAGAGTCGCATAAAACTCAGAAAGTTAGGGATAGGTTAGGGATAGGATAGGGATAGGGGGTAGGGATAGTAAGATGGGAGCAGGAAAAGACAGACAACATAAAAATGTCCTGATTATATTGGTTTTCTCAAGTTTCCTTGTTTTTTGGGGTAGGGGAAGACGGGGTAAAAAGCGCATGGGCGGGTAAGAAGCCCACCCCAATTATCTCATGAAATAAAGAAAATTTCAGTCAAATTTGCCCATGAGACGAATGCTAGACATTAACGCTCGTCTCATGGGCAAAATGAGACTGAAATTTGCTTCATTTCATGAGATAATTGGGGTGGGCTTCTTACCCGCCCATGCGCTTTTTACCCCGTCTTCCCCTACCAACAGAGGTTTTTTTGAGTGTTTCGACGGACCCATTGGTAGCACCGACACGCCCAGATCTGACTTGATTCGATCAAAGCTGTTTCTGATCCCGTGAAAGCATTAGAAATTGGCAAATTGTAAAAAACAAGTTGTGTTTCGAAACTTACAATGTATATAGGCTCATTTACATGCGCTATGAGAGCTGACCCAGCATTTATAAAGGTTTTATTTTACAAGAATTCAATGGTATTGGGTCGAAGATCGCCTCGCGGCGATTCGCTTGAGTCATAGTTTTGAGTGCTCGTTAATAAAAAAAAATTTAGGACGAATTTCGCAGCCCAAAATATATATTTACCAACATTTATATAGACGAAGTATCCAAAAACACTGCTAGATCACTGAGCTTTTCCAAATAAACAGTAGTAAAGCGCAAATCAAGAGGTTCTGTAGGTGTATTTCGCGAGTGTCAGGCCTAAAAGCAGAAGCGGGGGCAGATAACTCAACTCAATTTCCTACTTCAACTTTCGCCCTAGGCCTAGATTTATTTGTTCAATCAATAATTTGTACTTTCTATCGTGATTTTAGGTATATAGAGCAGAAAAACAAGTTCTTGCTGCTTTCTGATTAAAAGAATCAAACCAAATATGATTTAGAGAAGAAAACAAATTTGTGGAGTACACCGAATTGTGATGTAAACTTCACACACACACACACCCTTCCACATATTCACAGACACTATTGTGCACACACACACACACCTTCCACATATTCACAGACACTATTGTGCACACACCACACACGCGCACGCGCGCACATGTGCACACACCACACACGCGCGCACACACACCCTTCCACATATTCAGACACTATTGTGCACACACCACGCATGAACACACACACACACACACACACTTCCACATATTCACAGACACTATTGTGCACACACCACGCATGAACACACACACACACTTCCACATATTCACAGACACACACACACTTCCACATATTCACAGACACTATTGTGCACACGCGCGCGCGCACACGCACACGCGCGCACACACACACACACACACACACACCCCTTCCACATATTCACAGACACTATTGTGCACACACTACGCATGAGCACACACACACACACACACACAAAGTCGCGTTAAGAATCCTTTAATGTCTCTTGGGGACATAGAGGATGAACAGTCAGTACAAAACAGGAGGCCACATACAAAGTATACATTACCCACAGTCATAACACAAGCTTAACTTACTGACAATGAATTGTCAAATTTGGTTTGATTTAATACATTTTGCTATTTGCAATTGGAATTTTTAACTTAAAACGAGAAAGAAAACAACAACCCTCACACACACACACACACACACACACACGCACTGACGCACACACGCGCGCGCACACACGCGCACGCACGCACGCACGCACACGCACGCACACACACACGCACACACAAACACACACGCGCGATCCGGCACGCACGCATGCACACACACACACACTGGATTCTAAATTTCTTACTAAAACGAGCACAAACAGTTAGATATCTCCTTCACAATGTGTGTATCAATTGGTTGCCCCCAAGATACTGTCCGCTGGTTGTGATGAGGCCGGTCAGGGAAGTGTCGTCGGAGAACTTCACCTGGTGGGTTGCCCTTGGCGGTACAGCGGCAGTCGGCAGTGTACAGCGTAAACAGGGCTGGGGACAGGACACACCCCTGTGGAGCTCCGGTGTGGGTGCGGACCTGGGCTGAGGCGACAGATGAAGTGGACGTCCTGATCATCACGCGGTGTTGAGGCCTGTCTGTAAGGAAGCTGCAGAGCCATCGGATGATCAGGGGGTTGACATTCATCGCCATCAGCTTCCGCACCATCAGATGAGGCTGGATGGTGTTGAAGGCCGAGGAGAAGTCCAGGAACAGAAGCCTGGCGTAGGCCTAGGTCCCCGGCCGCTCCAGGTGGGTCAGCACAGAGTGGAGCACGGACGGTGATGATGGCATCGTCCGTGCTCCTGTTAGGGCTGTAGGCGAACTGCAGGGGGTCCTGGAAGTCTGAGTATTTTTCACACCTGCTGGCATGTCATTCACACCTACTGTCGTGCGTTGTGTAGGTCCTACGCATTTGGTCTGCTGTCGCCCATGTTGCTTGGCTCTTGGGGAAGGGAGACCAAAAGAAGCAGAACTGCTTGTGTGTAAAACCTGTCAGCAAGTCAAAAGCAACAAGCGTGGTGCCATTTGTCAAACGATTGTTGAACATGTTGTGTAGTACCTACTGCACTGATGGACACCGAGCTTTACAAACATGGCTTACATGGGTAGCCCCGGCATTTAAGGTCTGCTGACAGCTGTACCCCGAGTTAATCTTTCACTACTTGTGGCGGTGCCATAGCCGATGAGGTTTAACCGAGGCCTGGTCACCGCTACAGCTATCTGTATTAATACAAAAAGTCGGGACTTTTACTGGTTTCGTACTGTCTCCGGGCATTGCCTCCAGTATTGTTCCAACCATATTTGTATTTACAAATGTCCCATATGTGTCTGATTCAGACCAAGAGGACGTAAAACTCCATTTTCTCTGTACCCCGAGATATTGGCTCTGCTGAACTTGCTGCAGAGGCGTTCCATATCCTCTGGTTTCCTCTCTCTCTATTGTTCCCACCATATTTGTATTTACAAATGTCTCTCTCTGTTCGTCTGCTGAACTATGTGTGTGTGTGTGGGCGCGCGCGTATGCGCACGCGTGTGTTCCTTCTGGGTCCTATCGAACTTCTTTTGGGGGTATGGGGTCCTTTTGGGTAAATCGACGCGCCGAGTTAGAGTTAAGCGCCTTTAGGACGAAGAGTTATGTTTCCCTTGGTCAGGTCAATGAATAAGTTTGCAAGGAAAATTAATGTTGACTCAATGACTGTTTGAAGTGTTTCATAGATTTTTTTGCAGATCAGATACATCTTGTTTTTCTGTGGTGGTTGCCATATTCTTTGCATGTTTAAGTAAAGGTGAGTGCATGTTTTATAATTTAAAAAAACCCACCTCCAGAACTCCAGAAAGTTTCGCAGCCTGAGTCTGGAACTGGAAGTTCTTCTTTTCTTTTGACAGGACAAAGAACACAAGATAGCAACCGAGACATGCTAATTGTATGCTTATTGCACTCTTTAATGCCTTAGGAAAGTGGACAAATGATCGCATCACCATGCAATACTTGAATCCAGTGCTGTTGAGGGGCTACGTCTTAGCCTAAGATTCCGTGTGAAATTGTTTTTGGCTGGATACCATATTTTCATAATGCCTTCACACAGAGTGTTCAAATTTGGCACGAATGGTCAGGGTAATGTACCGTATCAGTATGCACAATTTCATGTAGATATCTCTATTAGTTCGTGAGAAACAATTTTGGAAACATTGCCCCCACAAAAAAAACCACACTGCAGTGTGCCACCTTAATTTACGTTGTGATTTCAGACACCAGTATTATAACCAAACCATGACGTCTCCTGGTGAAGCAAAGATGTCGGAGATCAAGCTAGAGTTCAATGTAGCGGAAGACAATAACAAGACAGTGACGGAAGACTCGGGACTGCAGTGGAAGACGCAGGGCCGGTATTCAGCAGGTCTGTGGCAGCGCTTTGTCAGTTTCTGCTTGAAGTCAAAATCAGCAGAACCTACCTGTGGGGACACCGGGGGGTCTTTTGTATAAATAATTCCCCCACCTTCTGGAAGTTCTGTGCTTGTACAAAGTTGTAGCTTCACAGGGACCCCCATTTGGGGGTCTATGAAGCACTAAAATTCTAAAGGACCCTCTAAAAGAATGTGCAGGGGGTCCCATGGATGTACTAGAAAAATTGGTAAAGGTCAAGATGTGCCACCTCCCCTACATTTCTCGGTTAATTGTATTTTTCCGTTTTTGCCTTTCTTACCATACATAAAGTCGTATTTTAGGAACCTTTTTACTTTAGCCAATAACCCTTTTGGAATATTAACCCTATCCCTAACCCTAGCCCTAGTAACCCTACCTACCCCCCACCCTATAAGACGGAAGAACGCAACGAACCACAACTGTGACAAATCGCGGTGTACTGCAGTACATAGTGGGGGGTAGGGTTAGGTTTAGGGCTAGGATTAGGGTTACTACCGGTTAGTATTCCAAAAAGAGAATTAGCTGAAAATGTGCCTAAAATACAGCTGTATGTATGGTAAGAAAGGAGAAATGCAGGGGGAGGGGGGGGGGAGCACATCTTTACCTTTACCGAAAAATTATTTTTAGCATTCGCAATGCCACTGGGACCCTCTAGGACCCTCTATACTGTAAGTGAAGGAGTCCCTGGGACCCCTTGTTTTGCGGGACAATTGGGAGCCCTGGCTTCATCTCATGTGTCACTCTCTTTGACTCTGCCTTTTCCCTTTGCTTACTGTCAATCGACTCAATGTGTCATAGATCTACTGTCTTTCTGCCTTACCGGTCCATTCTCCTGCCCCTTTTTTTCACGAAACACTTTCAAAAAGATTTCCTTCAGCCAAAGTCAGACTTGCCGGGCCTAACTATTTCTTAGTTAGGCACATAATGGCAGCATGACGCATCTGCTCTCATAATTGACAGGAAACTGTCTAAGCAATCAAAGAAGACGAAGAAGCAAACCCCCCATTCTCTTCTCGTCTTTCTGTTTCTCTCTCTGTCGATGAATCTGTCTATCTCTGCCTGTCTAGTCTTTTCTTCTTCTTTCTGTTTCTCTCTCTGTCATTGAATCTGTCTATCTCTGCCTGTCTAGTCTTTTTTTCCCCTCTTTCTAGTTTCTGTTTCTCTCTCTATCTTTCAATAGATCTGTCTATCTCTGCCTAGTGTCTAGTCTTTATTCCTCTTTCTGTTTCTCTCTTTGTCTTTGAATCTGTCTATCTCTGCCTGTCTAGTCCTTTTTCCCTCTTTCTGTTTCTCTCTCTGTCGTTGAATCTGTCTATCTCTGCCTGTCTAGTTTTAAAGAAAAAGGCTGTAAATTTTGCTCATCCCACCAAGGCACCATAAAAACCAACACAATAAAAGAAAATCTACTACTACTTGTACTACAGCATGAGTATTTAATGCTCTGAAACATTTTCTATTAATCTGTTAAACCACAGAAAAATCCACAGACAAGCCGCATTATGAAGTTAAGGGGGGGAAAGTAGCGGCTTATAGTTATAGTCTACATTATACAGTAATTATTGTCTGTTGCAGGTATTCAACGTGTCAGGTCTGAGCGTAATAACGTGAGTACACAGTATCAATTTTACCTTAAAAATCTAAGCATCGCCATCGGAACACATGTCTCTAGATTCTTAGTTAGAAGGTCAATTGTGTATTTTAGGGGTTTCTCTATCATTTTCAAAAACATTTTGGGGTGAAAAACCCCACAACTGTACATCAAGTGAAAATTTGAAAAATGTTGTGACACACTGGTCTGAAACCTAAGGAGTCAGATGGCTATTTTGAGGGCTAGAGATGCTCCTAAGTCAGTAAGTGTATCAGAATTTACAGTGGCACAACTGCATAGCCAACCAAGAAATCCTTCCACCAGGACTTTCCACCACCATTGGAAGTTTTGTTTCGGGTGGGTAGGGGGGGGGGGGGGGGGCACGCAACCAACTTGCACGCACACTACAACTTCCAATCGAAGCCAAACCTTATCATCTCTTGAAATTTTTGTTGGAGGGGGGGGGGGGGGGGGGGGGGGGGGGGGGGGGGGGGGGGGTGTGGGGGGGGGGGGGGGGGGGGGGGGGGGGGGGATAATTTGCCAACTGACAAGAAAAAGAACCGTCCTACCTTGCACTCCAACACACCTGTTGTGAGCCGCTCTACCTTCTTTAAGGTACATGAATCCTAAGGTACAGGGGTGGGTGGGGGTGTTCCGGAAACTCCTTTCACGGCATACCTTGCCTTCTAACACTCAAACACAATTTGCTGCAAGGCATTACATTAGCATTGTATTACTTAGTAAGCCAAAATTCAAGTCATTTTCGTACTTTTCCCCTTTCTATAACTATAAGGTACATTTTGGGCTACAGGGAGGGGGGTGGGTGGGTCCTTTTTTGGGGTGGGTGGGTCCTGAAAACCCTGTAAACCACCCCCTCCCCCCCCCCCCCCCCAATCCACCCCTGGAACATAGAAGTGTGTGCTAATCAGTATTCATGGTATTGTGTGTGGATTTGTAAGTCTGTGTGTGTGTTACAAGAACTTGTTAAAAATATTTACAATCTTTCCTTTGTTTCATGAATAGAGGGAAACCCCAGCTTGGTCCATGGAGGAAGACTCACCAGATCAGCCCTCAGCTGTCTACAGCACAACACAGCCCATGTCTGACAACACTTCTGGGTCACTGCTGTCTCTGCACAGAATTCATGCGTGTCAGCATTGTTCTGGCGCCTTTGGGCTGGTCAGCGATTTGAAACTCCACCTGGCGTCAGTTCATGGAAAGCCTCTGCCTTTGCCTGATCTGACCGAGAACAGTGACAGACAAGTATGTGTGGTTCTTGGTCATTTTGTTTGTGTATTTTATTTGAAGACCTGAATGGTAGAATTTTATTTATATTTTTACTTTAGAGTTAATCTTCAGCCTGATCTGACCGAGAACAGTGACAGACAAGTACGTGTGGTTCTTGGTCATTTTGTTTGTGTGTTTTATTTGAAGACCTGAATGGTAGAATTTTATTTATATTTTTACTTTAGAGTTAATCTTCAGCCTGATCTGACCGAGAACAGTGACAGACAAGTAAGTGTGATTCTTAATCATTTTTTGTGTGTGTTTTATTTGAAGAACTGAATAATAGAATTTTATTTATATTTTTACTTAATAAGTTAATGTTGATGGTAGTTGAGGTGGCAGTGTATAAGCAGCATTGGCTTAGAAATATCTACTTAGCCCTTTCACCGCCAATGTCACATTTTAGCACCACAATGGTTTAACACCCATGTCACTAAAAGGCATCAAATCAGGGCCTGTTATCCAAAGACCATATTTTCTTAATTTTGGGAGGTAAGGATAGGCCTAAATTAAATGTTATATTTGTCACAGAGGAATTAGTAATATTGCAGATTTGTTTTTCTCTGTACCCAGTTAAGTTTAACCCTTTCAGCGCCAATGTCGACTTTTGTCACCACATTGGTTTTACACCCATGTCACTAGAGGGCATCAGGTCAGAGCCTGTTGTCTGGAGACCCTGTTTTCTTGATTTGGGGAGGTGGGGATGGGCCTGATGTTACATATGTCACCGAGGAATTCTCAATATTGCAGAGATTTTTTTTCTCTACCCAGTTAGGTTTAAGGGTATTTTTTGGCCGAAAAATGGCTGGCGGTGAAAGGGTTAATGGTATTTTTTGGCTGAAAAATGGCTGGCGGACTTCACTGCCTTAGATTCCCTTCATTACTGGCCTGGAGCTGCCTAGACATTTAAAAAAAAAAAATACGAAGTGGTATAAAACTCAATCTGTCAATGATTCAGTTTTGACAACATCCGAGTTTATTTTTCGCTTTGAGATCGTGGTTCATTTTATCATAAAATCTGAATCATTAGTCTCGTTATTACTATCACTGTTAATGAAAGCGTATTGGGGCATTTTCTGAGGCTTGTTGTCTAGGGCTGATTTTTTTAACATTAAAAATTAAGACAGAAGTGCCAAACATAAGTACAACGAAAGCTGGAACAGTGATGAAGAGATGTAACTCGAAAAACGTGGTTTGGATTGAAACAAGCGCGAAATCGCAATAGTTTGTGGCACGCGGTCTATTTTTACCACTCCAATCATGAGTTACCTCCCCTGGCTTTTCAATAATTTTAATCTGTAAACCAGAATGTTATCTCTGCACCATTTCGTAACTTTTTATATCTTTTGGAAAACATTTAAAACTATGTATCCTACTTATACTCATCAAAAGAAGCACCGCATACTCGTCGTGTCTGTTGTAGTGTCTGTATTACATATGTTTATTATTTTGTACGCTTTTAAAATACATCATTTTAAAGAGCGGCCAGAAGTGTAGCCTCGATTTGAAGTGCGACAATTTTGTAAAAATGTGCGACAATTTTGGACCGACAGACCGACCGACCGACCGACCGACCGACCGACCGACCGACAAAGTGAGTTATAGGTTTGTGGCTTGAGCCACAAACAAAAAACATGGATTTAGACTAAAAAAATCGCTGTTTCAACAATACTCGTAAGTAGGCCCTGACTGGCGTTCTCCTGTTCCGAGTATACTTGTAATTCGTACGGAATGAGTTAAACAAAAATGTTTTTACTTGGGCCATGTAAACATGTAGATTTGTCACCTCCCTCATGTTTACGACCCTCAATCTCAAAGTCTGTTTCTTTCAGTTTTATGAAAATAATCCTAGCAGGCATGTACATTTTTTGCTTACATTCAGCCAATGTCAGCTTTTTTGATGGCTCAAGAGGTTATTTTTTAGATAAAAAAAGAAACCAACTGAGTAAGAATTTCTTCTGATGAGTGAATGCAAAATGAACTACATGTAAATTATCTGGTAAAGGGTGTTTTCCTGGTGATCTCGACGTGTTTCTTGCAAAAACTCATCCGTCAGGGTGCCCCTTTAAAGGTCTTCAGTGAAATTTAAGGTCGCCCACCCGCAGCAAATGGCCTGTTCTTGACTGCTGCATATTTTTTTAGTTAACTGTGCAACATTATTTATGGATTATAAGCCGATATTTTAAAAGCAAAACGACTTAGGCACATCACTTTAATAAGAATTTGTTTTAATTTATTGCGGTACTGATGCTGACAAGCATGATTCTTCTTCTTCTTCTGCGTTCCCAGGCCATATGGCCATAATGGGTAAAGCACGTATCTGTCCGTTTGTCAGTTTTCACTGGTCTCCCCGCTGCGTACAGCCGACACATTCCGATTTCGGAGGAGCTCAAAGGAGAAAAATTATTTGGAAGATTTCTTTTTTAAAGGCAGGAGAATGGGCCAATAAGTCAGAAAGATAGTAGATGACAGTAAGTAAAGGAAAAAGGCAGAGTCAAAAAGAGTGGCAGATTAGAGGAAGTTACAAGCATTGAACTTCAAGAAGGTGGAGGAACTATTTTGTACAAAAGACCCCGGTATTCCCACGGGGAGAGACTCGTGGAGGGGGCGGGATGGGGTAATCCAGCTCCCCGTATGGAGGCACGAGGCATCCACCCACTGTTCCATGACGATTCTGAAGGTGATGATGATCGTTATCATTACCACAGGTGTCCCTACCACGCAGGAGGCTGTCCACAGAAGAGACGGACCGTGGCAGGAAACATTCTCCCGACCCGGTTGTTAATTTTGTCCTGGTAAGTAGCATGCATGTGTCTGTAACGCGTTCGCTTCGTGTCAAGTAAACCCGAGTTCGAACCTGGGTGCAGGGGATTTTTCCTCTTACTTTGCACTAGGCCTTATGGTCTGAACATGGAGTCTTTCGGATGAGACGATAAACCGAGGTCTCGAGTGCCCATGCACTTAGCACACATTAAACCCAGTGGCAACGAAAAAGTTGTGATTAGGTCCAAATTTACACCCTCCCCACCCCAAATTTTACACAAAATTCAGATTGTGTTATTATATTTTCTTATTCTTCTAGTAGTCATATTATAAGGCGCAGGGGTCTCAGTCTGGGGGAAAAGTATCGCCTTATAGTCCGAAATACGATACAAGTGCAACACAGACTGTCGACCAGCTGTGACATTTGAATGTCCGTCTGCTGGGTGGTTCAAGTTCTTTTCAATCTGTTGCGGCTTAGACATTGAATGTGGCTTTTTAGTCAAGTCAAGTCAAAATGATCTTTATTGACGATAAAAGAATAAGCTTGATAAAGCTTTTTTTACATCCTGTCGTCATAAATTAATAAGAAAAACAATCAAGGTAAATAAATAAAAAACATAAACTGGAGAAAAATCAACCACAATCAAAAATCATGGGGAAAATACATACGCTTCATACAAGCACAATACATTGATTATGTATACATATGTACAAATGTAATCATAGTGGTAAAATAAAAGGAAATTGGAAGAGGGAGTTGGGGAAAAAATAATAATGACTGCGACAAGGAGACGGAGAGACAACAGAGATACCAGAATCGAGACATAAAACAGAGAGAGAGAGAGTGTGTGGGTTTTTTCTCCAGTTTTGATAAAATTCAGCGAGTGCAGACAAGGGTACTGTTAATTGTAGATTGAAACATTTGGTGTCAGTACTAACTATAACTCCTACTTGTCTGATCTGCTTCATACTTACACACCCTCTCGTCAGCTCCGTTCTTCCTCTGATTCTCGTCTTCTGCAGCTTCTCTTGGTTAAAACAAAAGCTTACGATGAAAGATCCTTTTCCTTTCAGGCCCCAGCTGCTTGGAACAAAGTGCCACCATCTCTCAGACATTCCGACTCTCTGTCAGTCTTTAAGGCTAGTCTCAAAATGCACTTCTTCTCTCAACGCTAACGCTTGTGATGGGTCTGCATGAATGAAGTGTGCGCGGGTTAGATGGGAGGAGAGGAACAGGGCATGTAGTAACTGAGTTTGTTTGTGTGTGCGCGTGTGCGTGTGTATGCGCACATATATGTGTGTGCACATGTGTGCGTTGATGTGAATGTGTTTGTGTGTGGGGAGGGAAGGATGCGTTTGTGTATACCAATATGTATATATGCGTGTGCATGTTTGTATATGGGTATACACGTGTTTGTGTGGGGGTGACGGTGGGAATGCGAGCGCATGTGAGTATGTTTGATATCTATGATGTGATCTTGCATGTGGAATGAATTTTAGTTTTGTTAAGCACCATGAGTAGTTCGTCTAGAATGTGCGCTCTAGAAATGTATTATTATTATTATTATAGCAGTAGTACCATCATTTTCAGACTATAAGGCGATATTTTTGTCTCCAATTTCGACCTATGCGCCTAATAAATGAGGGTGCCCTATTAGTGAACAAAATCATGAGAAGAGAGGCAACGATTGCCGTGTTCAGTACAGTCTACTGTAAGTCACAACATCGAAAGTGGTAACGAGTCGCCGATATGACGAATACTCACATTAAAATGCTTCAAAATCCCTGTTATCGTTTGAGATACCGTCCAACAGATGCCACAACCCTTCATTGGATGTAAAAAGCATCGTTGTAGAGCTTAAAATGCCATAATTCTACCAGTTTTCGTGAAGAATTGTCCAAACACAACAACCGGAAGTTGCAAAAATGGAAGTTTCGATTATTTGAGAAGGGAGCCAACTCTCGTTTATGACAACAATAATGGCGGTCGGTAAGCGTGAACAGGACGTGTACGGGCTTCAAACTTCGACTTTGTTTTGTGAGGTGTGTATCGCCTTATAAACGAGGGTGCCTTTTACTTGGATTTTTTCAGATTTTTCTAGAAAATTGCCATATTCGCCTTATACACAGCAGCGCCTAATGAGCTTATACACACAGTAGTTGCAATAGTAACGATAGTGATGGGTGTCATTCTGTTATCACATTTTGTTCCTCTGTATGTTTCGGTCTTTCATTCTCTTGCTTGCTTTTTTTTTTTATAGGTTTGTTTCTCTCTCTCCGAGTCTCTCTTTCTGTCTTTGACTCTCTCTCTCAAGTGCCTTATTTTACGGACTATGAGGCGATACTTTTTACCCTAGACTGAGACCCCTGCGCCTTATAATGTGATTGATAGTATAGTAAGAAAATAGAATAACGAAATCTGAATTTTGAGTCAAATTTGGGGGGTGCGCCTTATAATGAGGTGCGCCTCAGTAGGGGGCTTAGTAGGTGGTGTCCTGAACAGGCTCCACTGTACTCCACCGAGGTGACTCAGCAGCAGTGCAGTGTCTCCTCGGTTGGTTGCCTCCTGACGGCCTAACATAGATTCACTCCCCTTGGACTGCTGGTCTCGGATTCTGCGACTTGAACAAGCCAGGGTGTAGTTGCGAATTGGGATTCGGAATGAGCGGCGTGGGAGCAACGCCACTGTACGACCCAGAAGATGGGACAGCAAAGATTTATAAAAAAAATGATAATAATAAATAATCAGGTAAAATATGGTGCATAGAAAGCAAAGTCTCTGTTTGGGTTTGTTTTCTTACGTGCTGGTTTCAGATTTTGATATGGTAATTGAAGAACTTGTGAACATTTTCACAGAGGCTGGAACCACCGTGGTCCATGGAGGAAGACTCACCAGATCAGCCCTCAGCTGTCCACAGCACAGCACAGCCCATGTCCGACAACACTTCTGGGTCACCGCTGTCTCTGAACACAAGTCACGAGTGCTACCTTTGCTGTGCTGCCTTTTTGCTGGTCAGCAGTTTGGAACTGCACCTGGCGTCGTTTCATGGGGAGAAACTGCACACAGTGTTCCCTGGACCCTCCACACCTGACCAGTGCGATGCTAGCAGCTGTGGCAACAACTCAGACATCGACAGGGAGATAGATAGTCGTAGCGACAGGAAAAGGGTAGCGAAACGAAGGGCTGTCAAAACTAACGCTGGTGGTAAAGACAGGAAGAACAAGAGAAAACAGAACATATGCGACGTTTGCGATAAATCTTTCCTCTCGCCTAACAAGCTGAGAATACACCAGCTAAGTCACTCTGGCATTAAGCCATTTGTGTGTGATGTGTGCGGTAAGAGTTTTACCACAGAGGGCAACTGGAAGGAGCACCAGAGAGTCCACACAGGGGAGAGACCTTACAAGTGCTCCCAATGTGACAGCGCCTTTAAGAAGTCCAGCGCTCTGAAGGACCATGTGAGGTGTGTTCACTCAAATGAAAAATCCTTTGTGTGTGAAGTCTGTGGAACGGGTTTCGCCAGGGCCAGCGGTTTGAAACAGCACAGTAGACGTCACACTGGTGTAAAACCCAACGTATGTTCAGAATGTGGGAAAGGTTTTGTTCGTTCCTGTGATCTAAGAAAACATTTGGAAAACCATACCAGAGAGAGTTCTGCGTGTACAGAGACTGGGCAAAGCTTTGGTCAGTCTGATTCTGGTGATAAAAATGAAAGGAACGGGAAAAAGAGGCAGCATGTGTGCGATGTCTGCCATAAATCTTTCTCTACGCATTCAAATCTGTACAAGCACCGACTGAGGCACACAGGGTTGAAGCCATTTGTGTGCGATGTGTGCAGTAAATGTTTTTTTGAGTCTGCCGAGCTGAAGATGCACAAGAGAATGCACACCGGGGAGAGACCTTACACATGTCAGGTCTGTGGCAAGGGTTTTATTCGATCAGGCACTTTGAAAGACCACATCATTTCTGTTCACAGTGGTGAGAAACCTCATGTGAATTCAGACAGTGGGGAAGGTTTTGCTCAGTCCACTACTGGTGATGAAGCTGGAAAGAATGAAAGCAAACTGTATGTGTGTGACATCTGTTCCAAGTGTTTCTCCACGCCATACAAACTGAGAAGACACCGGCAGAGTCACACCGGGGTGAAGCTGTTTCTTTGCGATCTGTGCGGGAATGGTTTCACCGAGGCTCGCGATTTGAGAGAGCACAAGAGAATCCACACCGGGGAGAGGCCTTTCAAGTGTCTGCTCTGTGACAGTGCTTTTAGGAGGCTAGTCAGTTTGAAAAAGCACATCAAGTCCATGCACACGGGCGACAAACCTCAGCACGTGTGTTCAGAGTGTGGGGAAAGTTTTCCCCAGCCCCTTCTCCTGGAAAAACATCGTCTGACCCACGCCACACAGGATGCTGCCGTATGTCCAGATGGTGGGATAGATTTTGCCCAGTCCAGTGTCCCAGAAGAGCATTTTCTGACCCATATTGAAGAGGAATCCCATGGGTCTTCAGCTCATGAGAAAGGTTTAAGCCAGACCAGTGACAGCGATGAAGCTGGAAAGAATGAAAACAAGCGGCATGTGTGCGACGTCTGCAACAAATCTTACCCCACACCTTACAAGCTTGGAATACACCTGCGGTTTCATTCCGGCTATAAGCCATTTGTGTGTGATGTGTGCGGTAAGACTTTTGCCGAGGAGGGTAACATGAAGCAGCACAGGAGAATCCACACAGGGGAGAGGCCTCACAAGTGTCAGTTCTGCGACAAAGATTTCAAATGGGCGAGTCATGTGAAGGACCACATCAGGTCCGTTCATTTGGGCGAGAAGCCCCATGTGTGTGATGTCTGTGGTGAATCCTTCACCAGGGTCCCCAATTTGAAACGACACTTCTTGAGAATGCACGCGGGTGAAAATCTCACCCGAGGTCAGACTGTAAGAAAGGTCTTGCCGAGACCAGTGTTGTAGAAAAATATTGCCTTACTCACACTACTGCAGAACTTCACAAGTATTCAGCCTGAGGGATGGGCTTTGCTGAGTCTGCTGTATTAGGTTGAAAGTTTGACAAACAGAAACCCTATGTGTGTTCAGACTGTGGGAAAAGGTCTTTGGGGCCGGATTCGCATTAGACGCGTAAGTTCCGTACAGAAAACCCTAAATAAGTGGAAGAAAAAAGGATAAATGTTTACGCATATATGGGAAATTCGGACACGTGCGCAAATCTTTTCCCTTCTTTGTTTCACTTATTTATGGATTGCACACGGGTTTCCGCATGGAATATCCGCTTATGTGTGTACACGGCCTTAGCCTGTTCAATGTCTTTGAAAAACAGTCTGGCCTACTAAAACCTTGTGTGTTCAGACTGTGGAAAAGAGTTTAACATGTTTTTCAATGTCTTAGAAATAAGAAAAACAGCCTGGTTTACAATTACAATGACTAGATGTGTGTTTAGACTGCGGAAAAGGTTTTATCAGTGGAGTGTTTGTAAAAAAAACACCTGTCTAAATAAGAAAAACGGTCTGGCTTAGAATGACTAGATGTGTGTTCAGACTGTGTAAAAGGTTTTATCAGTGGAGTGTTTGTAAAAAACAACAACTGTCTAAATAAGAAAAATGGTCTGGCTTAGAATGACTAGATGTGTGTTCAGACTGCGGAAAAGGTTTTCTCAGTGGAGTGTTTGTAAAAAAACTGTCTGACCCAAACTACAGCAGAACCTCAGGTGTTCATTTTGTGGGGTTTTGCACTGTTTAGTGTCTTAAGGGGAAAACAAAGTTTTGTCTTACCTTCAGAAACTGTATGTACCTATATGAACAGAGTGGGAAAGGTTTGTGTAAATGGGAAAGGTTTTACTAAGTTGATTGTTAACCCTTTCGCTGCTATCATGTTTGCTATAGGCTGTGCTAAGGAAATTTTCAGACACACACAAAATCACGCCAGTGGTTTGCTTTTGCTTATACACACACACACACACACATACTACACACACACACACACACACACACACACACATACATACACACACACACACATCTGGGCCACACCCCCTCCTAATGAACGAACCACCAGAAGAAACCTACAGCGGGGGTAGGAGAGTTGCAAAGGGAGCCTATTAAACCTTAGAAAGAAGGATTTTCACCAATGCGGTACGTAATAGAGAAAGCGTTGAATCATGACGAACAACGATCGTCAACAGAGCATTGCTCACAGCGGATTCTGTGACGAACAGTGTTCGTCAACAGCGCAGTGAAGAGGTTAAGTATAACCACCGTCTGTCAAACAGACTCACACTGTAGAAAAGAATCACACCTGTGTACATACTGTCCTTTTGCTTCTGAATGATTTAACCCTTTCACCGCCAGCCATATTTCAGCCAAAAATCCCATTAACTTTACCTGGGAAGAGAACAAAATCCATCTGCAGTATTGGGGATTCTTCTGTGACATATATAAAATAAGGTCTATTCTTACTTCCCAAAACTAAGACAATAGGGTCTTTGGATAATGGACCCCAATTTGATGCCTTTTAGTGACATAGGTGTTAAATCACTGTGGTGCTAAAATGCGACTTTGGCGGTGAAAGGGTTAATCAGTTGAGGAAGCATGTACAGAGTAAGAGGCGATTTTCAGAAAAAAACTAGAGGAAAGCACTCTGTGAAAATTAGAGTTGTTTACCTCTATTACTAGGTAAAATACCATAGCAACAATATAACAATGGCGTCGAGGCTTGAAACCGCAGGATGCGAGTCAGCGACTTGCAAATTTAAAAAAAAAAAAAAAAAGGGGTGGCCAGTTGCTACAAAGTGATAGAACTTGCAAACTGTGACGTAAAAATATAAATTACATCAAATTCAGAATGACGCACTGCATTCTACATGCTGTGTGTCTCCTCAAACACATGAGGCGATGGCTGAGGATCTACCTGAAGGTAGAGTAACTTCCCCTGTTTGACCGATTGAATTAGGCGAGATCACTCCCACACACCATGAAATTACTCCCCTTAATTATTTCAGAACAATTCCTATTGAGCAGTACAGTGGAACATCCGTTATAAGACCTTCAAAAATCATCCAAAATGAGGTCTTATAAAGAAGGGGTCTTATAAGGGAGGTGATTTTAATACTTTCAAAGAAGGGCAATGTCTCAGAGAAGTAGGTCTTATGTGGGAGGGAGTCTTGAAAGGGAGGTCCCACTGTATAGCATTTGCCAAGGTTTGTCCTCTAAATAAGATTGCAGCCAGTATTTAAACAAGAAAAATGCCCAGAATGCCCCCCTCCCCCCCCTTTTTTCCCCCAGCCATTTTTCAGCCCAAATATACCATTAACCCTTTCACCGCCAATGTCGCATTTTTTGCACCACAATGATTTAACACCCATGTCACTAAAAGGCATCAAACCAGGGTCTGTTATCCAAAGACCCTGTTCTCTTAATTTTGGGAGGTAAGGATAGGCCTTACTTTAAATATGTCACAGAGGAATACCCAATATTACAGACATATTTTGTTCTCTACCCAGGTAAATTAAATGGAAATTTGTCGCTGGAAAACGGCTGGCGGTGAAAGGGTTAAACTTAACTGGGAAGAGAAAATAAAATTATCTGCAATATTAGGAATTCCTCTGTGACACGCATAGCATTAGCCCTATCCTTACCTCCTAATTTTAAGAAAATAGGGTTTTTGGATAACAAGCCCTGATTTGATGCCTTTTAAGCTGGCGACAGACTATGTGACTGCCTCATGTGACTCAATCAGGTCGTGACGTTTCTCCTCATTTGCATACCATCCTGCTCGATCAGTCTGACTCAGTCGGGCCCAGTCAGGTGACCTGTAGGGCCGAATATGGCGGGTTCTAAATTTCACTGATCGAGTCAGATGGCTTGTGACCTCTTCTGTGCGGGAAACAAAATTTGATGTACCTGATCGAGTCATATGAGGCAGTCACATAGTCTGTCGCCCGCTTTAGTGACATGGGTGTAACCGTGTTAAACCACTGTGGTGCATAAATACGACATTGGCGTGAAAGGGTTAAATCGTAGTCCACAAAATCTCTTACTCTTAGCTGTCATTGTCATGTGTGATTCTTGGGTAAAATAATATGTAAATGAGTACAGTGGAGCCTCCCTGCTAAGACCTTCCCTATAGCACTGTTTCGAAATGAAAACGGAAGTAACAGACGAGTTGTGTGCCCGTTAGGACACTTAGTTCCGGTTAGGCGAAAATGGTGTCTTACGCCCTCTTGGTCTGAATCAGACACATATGGGACATTTGTAAATACAAATATGGTGGGAACAATACTGGAGGCAATGCCCGGAGGCAGTACGAAACCAGTAAAGTCCCGATTTTTGTATTAATACAGATAGCTGTAGCGGTGACCAGCCACAAGTAGTTACAAGGCACCGCCACAAGTAGTTAGTATCTGCAAAATATGTAATAAGACATAAATCATAATTAGTTCCGGTTAGTAGTAATTTTGGAATTTTACGTCCTCTCGACCTGGGAAGGCACATATGGGACATTAGTTCCGGTTAGGAAATGCTGTAAACACGGCATGGCTGCTCCGTAATTGAAATAGAGGGGTGTTTAATTGCTCAGTTATCAATTTGTAGATTTAATAATATTAAGTCCTGTTTCATGTTTCTTTCTTAAAGTGTTTACATTCGTTGACTATAAACAGTTATGTTCTTATTTGTTTAGTTGATACAACCACGTTAATACCCTAAGACTTGAAGACAAGAACAAAATATAGTTGTTTAAGGTAGGTCACTTCCATTTTTTAATTATAATTTTGAACCGGAACTACCCCAAACCGACTTCAAGAGAGACAGTAGGGAAAGATAACCCCAAAAGACCGAATTATGAAACAGTGCTACTCCCTCTAAGATGTGACCTCCAAAAAATATTCAGATGTTTCCCACTTCATATCAGGCAGGCATGGTAGACCTCCGCGAATCGCGGAAAATCCACGAAAGTGAAATTGACTACCAAAAAAAAAAAAAAAAAGCCGGGGTAAAAATTCGCTCAGGTGCCTAAAAATGATGTGCGTTAAAACCAATGCAATCTCTTTGCGGAACCGGATGTGAATGACTGAACAAGCAACTTCCCGCCGAAGTTAGCAGTCGTGCGCGGGCCTAGCTCACGCCACACGTTTCCAGATTTGTGATCCTAGTGCTTCTTTTTCTTCTTCTTCATTTTGACGCCCAACTTCATCATTTTAGTTTGAGTCGACATCTTTCAAATGAAATGCAGAGTCGGTTGGATATTCTTCCGCGAAACCTACTTTGACCCCACTACCATGCCTGATCAGGACTACTGAATGTCCACCTCCCCATTAAGACCCCTCCCTATAATGGCATTAAGACTTGGGGGGGGGGGGGCTGATTTTTCAAGGTCTTTATAGAAAGGTTTCACTGTACTCGTTTTTGGGGGGTACTAGTTAATATTTTTGTCTTGAATATGCGGGGACAGTAGGGCTCCCCATTCTGTGCGTCTGTGCGTCAAATGTGCGTGACAGACGCATTGAAACTTCGTACTGGGGGTGAAACGACGCACTATAATTACTACTCGAGGGTTGAGATGGACTATAAATCTGCCGAGTGCGTGAGCACGTCTCCCATTTCACCCAGCGTGAAAAGCCGGTCTACTGCAGACCCATGAGACCAATTAGGCATGTCAGCCCAAAGTTTACGAGTCTGGTACCACTGCTGTCTGTTTAGGTTAGAAGATAAAGACCCTTCCTCTTCCACCCCTCTACTCGCTAAGTCCAATGGAGTCTTTATGCTTATTTTGTTTTGATTTTTCACCCTCTATAAGTTCACCCTGGGGGTGAAGAGACCCTCTATAGCTGCTTCCTGGGGGTGAAAATACCCTCTATGGTCAAACAAAATGGGGAGCCCTGGACATCATGGTGTTTGATGCATTACTGCTTATAACTTTGAGGTCTTCTGGGCTGGAAGTTCTCAATAAAACATGAACAGGAAATTTGGTTAAAAAAACTTGTTTGTAAGCGACAGTTGATGTTATTTGATACCATGGGTGGGTTTTTTTTCTATAATGCTATGTTAACCATAGTCCTCCTCCATATCAGGGCTCCCAATCGTCCCGCAAAACAAGGGGTCCCACGGACTCCTTCACTTACAGCATAGAGGGTCCTAGAGGCGGGATAGAGGGTCCCAGTGCATTGTGAAATGCTAAAAAAATTTTTCTAGTGCATCCCTGGGACCCCCTGCACATTCTTTTAGAGGGTTCTTTAGAATTTTAGTGCTTCATAGACCCCCAAATGGGTGTCCCTGGGAGCCCTGCATGTTTTATTATTTAAAAAAAAAACCTGTCAGTTAATTAACAGACTGAAAAAAAATGACACAGGCAAAAAAGTGATCTTGTAAGAGGTGAGGAATAATCATGTATTTTCATTATGATGATAAAGGTCTGGGACGGTATTCACGTTGAGATAGCATGAGACTTAGCATGATGCTAACTTAGAAGCTCTTCCAAAAGTCCTATTAAATCCTATAGGACATTGGAAGAGCTTCTAAGTTAGCATCATGCTAAGTCTCATGCTATCTCGACATGAATACCGTCCCTGGTTGTTTATGAATTACGCTATTTACAGTAACACATTTTGATGATTGAGGAACAACTGTGATTTTCTCATGAAGTCGTGGACAAAATATCAAAAGAATGAAATTTGTAATGCAAAATATAGTGAATATTATGTGCCGTATTTTACAGACCACAAGGCAATACTTTTTTCCCCCCGAGACTGAGGCCTATAATTGACTAACAATAGAGTAAGAAAGTATAACTAAATCTGAATTTAGTGTACAATTGGGGGGATGCACCTTAATATAACATGAAACTCAAGTCTTTTGGTCATCGCTCTTTCAGCTATCAAGCACCCATCATCTGGAACTCGCTCCCTTTCCACCTCCTCCGGTCTACTCTGTCTCTGTCTGCATTCGAGTCTGGCCTCAAAACGTATCTGCTCAAAAAGTTCCTTACCTCTTCATAATTTCAATCTCAATTTCTCACACAACCCCCATGCAAAGCGTGCCTGTGTGCGTGTTCTGCGTGCACTTTCCTCTCTTTCGGCATGAGCTTTTTTAAATTTTCACTTTAAATTGTTAAATTGTTGCTAAATTATTGTTGTTATGCTTTTTAATGTTTTCTTCTTTAGATTTTGTTCTTTTATTCTCAAAATATTTGTAAAGTGCTCTGGGGATTAATTTTTCATCGAAGAGCATTATACAATATTGAGTAAAACCCGGTTATAAGAAAATCAAAGGGAGATAATTTTTTGTTTTCTTATATCCGGGTTTTCTTATATCCGATACTCAGATGTAAGAAAACATTTTGAATTTGTTTTCTTATAACCAATTTGAATGGGGAAAAAGGGGGGGGGGGGGGGAAAGAGAAAAAGAAGACAAACAGAAACACAAAATGAAGAGAAAATGCTTTTACCTAATTTGGTGCATGGAAAAAAAGGAGGAAAATGCAAAACAAAGGAGGAAAAAAAAGAAAGAACGGAACAGAAAATTAAAAACAAAAATGAAGGCAGACGTGGTGTGAGTTGCATGATGAGCGAGCAAGATAGCGGAGAGCAGATGAATGAGTGGGTGTGGTGTGAGAGTAACATATTTGTTTAAATGTAAATTTCTGTTTCTTGTTTTTAGTCAATATTCAGTAAAGGTAAAGATGTGCCACCCCCCTGCATTTCTCGGTTAATTCCATTTTTGCCTTACCAAACATAAAGCTGTATTTTATGAACCTTTTCAGCTAATTTTCTTTTTGGAATACTTTTTTTTCATAAAATCAAAATACAGCAAAACTCAGTTATAAGAAAATCGAAGGGAGATCATTTTTTGCTTACCATATTTGAGTTTTCTTATAACCGAAACAAAATGAAGAGAACATCCTTTTTCCTAATTTGATGCATTTCTTACATCATAAAATCAAAATCGTCTACCAAGAAGATTTAAAGGTGCCAAACTAACAAGCTTTTTTTTTTATCCTTTTCACTGTTATCAAATACGTACCCCTTCACCTTTCTTGTGCTGAACTATTACCATTTACTGTCCACCCATGCAGCTTTTTATCAATCGTTTGCTTTTGTTTATGTGGATTTTCGTCCACATATTCAGTTATTTGTATTTATCTTCTTAAAGAAATGGATTGCCTTTTCCTCTCTGCCATTGCTGCTGAAAATAAAAGGATGGACAGTCTCTCTACCACCAACACAAAAGTACCGGCACTCATATTTTTTTCTGCTGCTCAACATTTATTTTGCACAGAATACTGAATGAAAGTAGAGAATAAAGGAACAAAAACAACTCAATTAGTCTTGTAATCAAGTACCTGTACTGTTTAGACTGTCTGTGACGCAACTGGTATGAGGTAAACTTTCCCCAATTTTTTATTGACACGTTCTCCACCGAGTGAAGTGCAGGGTCACATGACCCTGATAATGGTCACAGATTTGTTGGGGCTGACCCTATATTTTCAGACCTGCCACATTCTGAGAATAAAAAAGAGGAGCGAGAATCTAGGGGCTGGCACTGGCCCCCCAGTAAAATCCATTGCCACTTGGAAATGTGCGGCCTTCTCTTTTGTTCTTCAAACATGCAGTCGTTTTTGTCAGTTTGAGATCCATTTTAGAGTAAGAAATATTGACCATTGTCAATTTGAGATCCATTTTAGAGAAAGAAATATTGACCAATCTACAATATTTGTTGGTCATTTAGCCTGAGATAGGCCTATGCTTCGTGTAGCCCCTCACTGTCTCATGCTGACCCTTAGATGTCCATTAGCTGGTGCTTTGAATGCATGCTCTTTGTTGTGAAATTGAGTGGAAAATGTATACAAGACAGATTTTAAAATATAGGAGCTGGGGAGGTTGCAAGAGGAGCTAGGAGCAATGCTCAACATATCTGAGCTGCTCTGAAATCAGAGCAAGTGGCAGGTCTGTACTTTATCAGTGGGTTGTAAAGAATCACCACAGGAAGTTTTTTGGGTTGTTTTTTTGTCCAGCAGGTTCCATCCCATTGAGTAACACACAGCCCTAACTGTATCATGTGTGCAACTACACAAAATGAAAAAAACCCTGAAAGGCCAGGGTCTAGGGGTAATGTTTCTCTGTAGCTGAAGAAAAAAAAAGATTTATTAAGGTATTTTAGTTGGCTTTTTCCACAATTTACACAAATGCTTATTTTAACCCTTTCGCTGCCAGCCATTTTTCAGCCAAAAAATACCATTAACCCTTTCGCCGCCAGCCATTTTTCAGCCAAAAATGTTAGTGTAATTTACCTGGATGAAGAAAAGTTGGCATCTGCAATATTATGAATCTGCCTATGAAATGTACTGAATAAAGCCTTTCCTTATCTACCAAAATTAACATAAGGTCGTTGGATAACAGTTGCTAATTTCAAGCCTTTTAGTGACATGGGTGTTCAATCAGTGTGGTGCAAAAATGCGACTTCGGCAGTGAAAGGGTTAAACTTGTCTGGGTAGAGAAACAAATTATCTGCAATATTGGGAATTCCTCTGTGCCATGTATAAAATTAGGCCTATCCTTGCCTCCCAAAACATGGGTGTTAAACCATTGTGGTGCATAAATGTGACATTGGCGGTGAAAGGGTTAAACCATTGTGGTGCATAAATACGACATTGGCGGTGAAAGGGTTAAAGTGTTTGAAAAGTACAGAAGACACACAAAGATCTTGTTTGACAAATTTTAAAAAAAGGAAATTCCTTTTCTGGTAAAATTCAAAAACGGGAAATCCGTGTATACCAGGAAAAGTTGCACCCTTGCGATATTGTTTAAACTCATTCAAGTCGTTCCGGCCATATAATGGCCGGAATTAATATAAAGCTGTCAATTTGATGAATTTGTTTCAAGGGAAATAAATGTGTGTGCACACCACACTTTGGTCACTTATAAACTCGTTTCGCTCCCTTAGACAATTTTACCTCTGACTTTGCTTTTGTAGTGGGGGATCTAATTTCTGTAGAGTTTTTTTTATATAAAGTCTATATATATAAAAAGTCTGATCTACCACTTCCCTATTCATGTCTAAACCTGAAGTTAAAAACCTGTAATCTTTCGTTTCTCTTTTTATTTATGTCTGTTTTGTTTGTGTGTATGGCTGGAGTGATTTGTGAGGTTTTTTAATTATTCAAAATAATTGCGATGCGAGTGAGTTAATGCAATTCGACATGATCACTAACTACTGAGGGTACTGTGTAAAACAGCAACAACAACACTGGTGCAGTTGACAGCAGTTGACGGTAATTACAGTCTTGTTTTTTTGCTGTCCCGTCTTCTGGGCCGTACAGTGGCATTGCTCCCAAGCCGCTCATCTCAAATCCCAACCACACCCCGGCTTGTTCAGGTCGCAGAATCCGAGACCAGCAGTTCAAGGGGAGCGAATCTATGTTAGGCCATCAGGAGGCAACCAACCGAGGAGACACTGCACTGCTGCTGAGTCACTTCGGTGGAGTTCAGTGGAGCCTATTCAAGACACCACCTACTAAGCTTCCTACTGATGACACTATTCTCTTAGTCGCGGAGCCAGCGTGAGTGAGGTCCTCCTCCGAGGGCGCCACCACGACCGTCCACCGACAGCTCCCCAGAACACACTGATCCCCATGACTTTGACCCGAACGCACCAAGGCATAGCCTGGATTGGAAACCGAAACTGAGGTCACCATGAGAGCAGGGTTTGCAAATCCACAGAATTTACAGTAATTACATTCTTGGTCCAGTTTGTGTAATTTTCGATTGGACGACATAACTGCACAATATCATGGGTATCCTTTTAAAAAATAATATAAAATCAGTTAATTGCTTCATCACCTTAGCATTCGGGAGGAGATGATTTCTCACTGAAGAAGATTCAAGGCTTGAAAGATTGCAACAGTTTGTTTTTTCCAACATGCCTCAGAGAGCTCCAGAAAATAACAGTTTTCCATGGTAACCCCTTTTTTTTTAGAAAATTACATTTAGGAGGGGTAAAAATGCTTTAGTGGAAAATTTCAATTGTCTGCAAATTGGGTTTTTTGCCTTGAAATTTGACATGCGAGACTACCATATTTTTCAGACTATAAGGCGCACCTGATTATAAGGCGCACCCCCCAAATTTTACACAAAATTCAGATTCTGTTAATATATTTTCTTACTGTTTTAGTAGTCATATTATAAGGTCTCAGTCTGGGGAAAAAAGTATCGCCTTATAGTCTGAAAAATTACGGTAGGTACTATATAATATATATTCCGACTTTTTGAGCCCACATGTGAATGAAAGGCCAGGGTCGAGGGGTAATGCACGCCTGCAGCTGAAGAAAAAAAAAATTGATTTATGAAGGTATTTTAGTTTGCTTTTTCCACAATTTATACACATGCTTATAAATTTGAAAGTGTTTTGAAAAATATAGTAGATACACAAAGATCTGGTTTGACAAAATTTAAAAAAAAAAAAAACTTCCTTTTCTGGTCAAATTCAAAAACAGGAAATCCTTGTATACCAGGAAAAGTTGCACCCATGCCACATTGTTTGCTCGATTCTCGTTCAGATTGCTGTTTACGTGTTCTTGCAGACCTGTTTACCATTCCGGTTTAGCCGGAAATTTGCTAAAATTCCGGGTAAAATAGTAAATTCCGGGTGAACGCTGAAAATTCCGGGATTTCGAAAAAACTGTCTATTATTTGTTTCCGTTCGTAGGAAAAGACGCAAGGGTTGACCGAAACGTGTACCTAACATGCTACGTCATCAGAAAAGGGGTTGTGCTTGACGTCACATGCATTAAAGGCTGCAATCTACTTTAACCATACTGTACCAACACCTGAAACAACTGCATTAGCGTTAAGCGACCTGGAGCTATACCATAGCATATAGAAAAACGAAAGTAGGCCTCTGGCCTTGACCCCTAGCCGGATGTGGGGCGGGAGTGATCCCCCCTTACCGGTCTAGCAGTGGCTAGGCCAATGAGCGCCTACTTCCGCCATTACAATTTTCCAGCGTTTCTTTGTTGACCTGGGCTGCCTGGCTTCTACCTTTTTTGGTTTACAACACTCTTAACTGGTGGGTTCGTTCCTGTTCCTCTCTATCATCAGTTTCAGTGTAATACTGAGTCTCGATTGTCTCAGTTTCTATAGCCTAAGTTCGCTAGAACTTTCACAGTTTTAGTTTTTCTGTTCGTCACTCACCGTGCACTGCTACTAGTAGTACTAGTAGTGCACGCGCGCGTGCGCGTCATTTGGTCTCTTCAACTCGAGTTCCTATTTATCAGTCAAGTTCTTTCGGACCCTACGGTTCGTTCTCTTCCACGATATTATTCTTATTGTTCCGATTCGGTCCTCGTGAGAAAAATTCATCCGTTCAAACTTTTTCTAAAAAGTCTAAACGTTCTTTATCCGTCTGGGCCTCTATAGGCCTCTACGGTCGTAGTACTCCTGCGGCCTCTTCGGTTCTCGTCTCGTTCAGCCAGAAACTGGTCTTCACGAGTTGTTTATTTCGGCCCTCCTTCTGCTTCGGTTGTGCAGAAGGCCTCTAGGCCCATTTCGTCCGTGTTTTTTTCTGCCATGCCTCTCTGTTCCAGGAGGCCTCTCTTCACGGGCCTCCACTTCTACACGGACGTTTGGACAATGCTTCGTTGGATAAGTCGCATCCGCGCATGTCTGTCGCTCCGAGTGGCACACTTGCACTCGGGGCCCCGCCTGGTCTCCCCTCCCTCTCCGACCAAGTGTTGGAGAGAGGGCGAAGGAGGTCCCCTTCCGACCACCGGTCGAGGTCTTTTGACTGGGACCTCGGGCAGACATCCCGGGATCTCGATGGGAGCTCGAGCCCGGAAGGCCGTAGGCCTCTCGACACCTCCCCGCCCGGGGACGCCGAGGCCTACAGGCTAAAACCACTTCCCCGTCGGGAAATCCCCGATGGTGTTGTTGGTGCCTCTCAGGAGAGAGTCTCCCGGTGTTCGCCCCAGTGGGGGTAACATCGGTTGAGTGTTTTCCCGGCCAGGAGGCCGGTCGACACGTCTACGGACGGATGAGGCCTCCCCACCGACGAGGCCTCCCGGCCTAGGCCTCTCCGGCTCCGTCAGGCCTCCCTCACCGGTCCCCCGGCGGACCCGGGCCTCCCTCGGTGGGAGGCCTCGGTGGCCGTGTCCGGAGGCCGCGGCCTACGAGGCTGCGGCCTCCCCGGTCCTAGGCCTCTCCGGACCCGGGCCTCCCTCGGTGGGAGGCCTCGGGCGCCGTGCTCGGAGGCCTCCCCACCGACGAGGCCTCCCGGCCTAGGCCTCCGTCCGTCGGGCCTCCCTCACCGGTCCCCCGGCGGACCCGGGCCTCCCTCGGTGGGAGGCCTCGGTGGCCGTGCCCGGAGGCCGCGGCCTCCCCGGTCCTAGGCCTCTCCGGACCCGGGCCTCTCTCGGTGGGAGGCCTCGGGCGCCGTGCTCGGAGGCCGCGGCCTAGGAGGCCTCCCCGTGCTCCGTCGGGCCTCCCTCACCGGGCCCCCGGCGGACCCGGGCCTCCCTCGGTGGGAGGCCTCGGGCGCCGTGCGCGGCGGCCTCCCCGGGCCTGGGCCCTCTCCGGCTTCCTCAGGCCTCCTTCGGACCCGGGCCTCCCTCGGTGGGAGGCCTCGGCGGACCGTGTGGTCATACGGCTACGGTCTCCGTCACTGTCCGCTACGGACCGCACGGTCCGTGGACCGGCGGTTTCGTCACCGCCCGCTACGGTCCGTGGACCGGTGCACCGTCCGTCCGTCCTACCACACGGTCCGGCTTGGGCGTTCACCGTCCCCCTGTGGTCCCTCACCGGGTTCTGCTTCAGGGTACTCGTCCTCAAAAAGCTCGGGTGGTTTCTCCTGGTTCTGACCAGACAGTCCACCCCAGAGGCTCGTAACGTCAGCGCTCTCCAGTGGATTCGGACGTGGACTTAGCTAAGTCCGTCTCCATCCAGGCAAGGGCGTAGCAGCGTGTTCTGGCCCGGTCCGGCCACTCACCAGGGAAAGGAGTTCTGGTCTTTTTCCAAGCTCCTAAGCTTCTGGACCACTCCAATCGGAAAGCAGAGGCTTTCCTTTGTGCCGGGAAGATGGCAAAAGCTAACCGTTTCTCTTTAGCCTTCTAAGGCCGAAGCAGAGAAGCTCCTTTGCGACAGGAATCTTGCCCCGACCAGGATTAAGTCTTCCAACTTCAAGCAGTTGGAGGAATCTTTGTCAAAGCCCTCAAGGGCTGTGGCTTTGCGGCTTCGTTGGTTCGGCCCATCACAGAGAATTTGGGGAAATTTTTTCTCCTACGAATTCTCCTGTGGTTTTCAGGCTCTTTGAGTCCGTGAATGAACCAGCCGTTTTCTATCGGTTTTTGGTTCATCGTCGGGCTCTTCAAGGGTTTTCTCACAAGAAGAGTTCTCTTGTACCATCTAATCATCTGGTTAGATCTACTTCGATCTGCTGATCTCGAGCTCTTGTGCTTCTGATCGATCGCTTTCACCGATCCATTTTACCGGGTTGGGCAACGGACCGTCGGGTTCCGTTCCGATTCTTCAAGAACCTCATGGTGATTCTGACCTTCCGTTTGTCACGGTGGCTTTTGGGAATGATCCATCGTTTTTCTTTGTTTCATTCATGTCTGTTGCAACGGCTCCTGTGGTCCGTTTCTTCGATTCTGACGAGCATGGGTTTTCTTGCTCTATTCAGTTTCATGCTTTTCTGGTTACAACAAGGGTTGTTCAACCTGATTACTCATTCAACCGGTCCTGCCAACCGTTCTATCAACTTTTCCGGCCTTTTTCGGCCCAGCCTGTCAGGCCTTGTTTTCTGACTTGGGTTACTCGTTACAAGTCATGGCCGTTTAAACGGTTATTTTTGTTCCTCAATCCTCTACCGTTTCTTTCAGTCAGTACCGTTCAATTGGATTTTTCCACGGTTATCCTGACGTCACTTGGATACTCTGTTATGCTTCTCGCAGTAACTAACCGTTTCTCCTTGGGCAGGTCTACCTGGCCCAAGGAAGATTCAGTTCCCGTGGGCTTTTTTGTTGTTGATTCATCCGTTCAAGTCGGTGCTAGGTGTCCATGGGACTACCTCCCATTTCCCTCTTTCTCCAAGCCTACTAAGGCTGTAGCGGAGAAACTCCATTGTGACAAGAGTCTTGCCCGGTCAAGTTTTTTCCTTCCAACGTAATACAGTTGGAAGCAGCTTTGTCCAAAGCCCTCAAGGGCTGTGCTTTTGTGACGTTGTTGATTCGGTACTTTGAGCAAAACCTCTCCAACGAGCTCTCTTGCTGTTTTCAGGCTCTTTGAGTCCGTGATTGAACCAACCTTTGGAGTGGCTCTAGCTTCTCTTGGTGATTCTTCTGGCCAGAGACTCTTTTTGGGGCACTTTAAAGACTGTCTGGAGATGGGTTCGACACGGTCGGATTCACAGTCTCAGCCTCGGAGGACACTGTCCTCGTTTTCTCTGTTGGTGTCCGTCCTCTCAGTTCGAAGTCGGTCACACTTTTCCGTCTCCTCAGACTTCTTAGTCTGATGGAGTCAGTTTCGGAGCTCCTTCCTCCTGCCAAGGTATACTAAGGCCCTTGCAGAGAGAAGTCGGAGCGTGCGCTCCTTCTTTCACGGGTGCAACCGAGCGTGGTTCAACCGTACCCTTGTTGCCTTCCTTCTGAACGGCCCCGGCTTCGCCGTTCTTTCGAATGATGTCTGTTCTGGCAGGCATGGTTTTTACTTGCTCTGTTTCAGACCCTCGTTTCCTCTCATTACAACCACGAGTTGTTCATCCAGTGGACTCGTTCACTCGTTCCAGCCATCCTTTTCGGTCTGGTTCCGTCCCGATCGGACTCATCTGTCCGGCTAACATGATCTTCTATGCCCAGCTGTCAGATCACTAAACGTCAGTTTTCAACTTAAGTTGTTCGACTGGGTGTTTTTGGGCCTTCCTTCAGGCCCCCCACCCCCATTTTGAGTCAGTGCTGTTGAAATGGGTTAAGTCGAGGTGTGTTTACGTCACGTTTGCACACTGTTCCGCTTTTGTCTACATGTTTCCTTTTCCGTGGGGACATTTCCGCGTCATCTGGCTTGATTTGACGTCATGCGATAGCAACTATGTTGCTGTTTCGGTCTGTCCCTACGTCAGAGGCAGTTTTTTATTTTGCCTTCCTACGGTCTTAGCTTGTAGAGTTGGTTACGAAGTGCAGTTGCACATTCGTTCCTTGGCTTCTCAGTTTGCTAGTTTAGAGGTTGAATCTGCTGTTTTGCGGATTCTCATCTTAATCTTTTAGTACTAGCTGTTTCTTCCCGTCGTCGGTCCTTTGCTTGCCCGTCATTCTGAACAAGTCTTGTCCAAATGTGGGCCAATTTGTTTTTGACTCAGTCTCGCCACTTCGATCGATATTTTTCCGGTCGAAAGGGCGTAGCAGCGTGTGGTGGCCCGGTCCGGCCACTCATAGTCCGTTTTTGACTCCATGCGGGGTTTGTCATCTCCTGGCTGCTTTTTTAGTCAGCCATGTTCTTTCCTGAGATGCCTTCCTGGATTTTTCCAGGACTCTTTCGTTCGGTTCATCTTCGGTGGTGACAGGAAGTACGATCCGTTAAGACCTTCTACGGTACAGTCTGTAGAACTCTTGGCGTTTTCTTCACGGGTCTGGAAATTTCTCTGCCCGGACCCTTTCGGGGTACAGAGCAGCCTTCATCACTACGATTTCCTTGGCCATGGCTTTTCTGTACGTCACCCCTGTCTCTCTCTTCTTGGACGCGGTCCGCCTCCAAGCTCCTACCAGGACTTCTCGAGTCCCTCAGTCGTTCAGCCAGAAGGATCGGCGGTCTTCACGCTCTCAGCGTCCTGGCCCGCGTCATAGAGTTCTCGGATGAGTACTCTTCGGTCACCTTGATCTTTCTACCAGAATTCGGGGCTTAGAATCAGCTAGGCGGCGTTCCCTCACCTCTGGTTCGCATCTCCATCTTTCGTTCCGTCCTCGGCCCCGACGGTTCGGACCGTTTTCTCTGTCCGGTCGGGGCCCTCGGGCTTCTCCTTTCCGGAACTAAGCTTCTCTAAGCTTTTGGAGGTCGCGCGACACGTTCCTTCAGCTCGACCTCCGAGACATTGAGGCCGGGAACGAAGGCGACGCTTTCCCTATCAGGAAAGTTTTGGTCGCCCGGGACGATAGTTGTTGCCCAGACCGCCGTCTCCGTCTAGACCGTCAGTACGGAGGCAAGCTCCCAACGACTCCCCCTATGGTACTTTAGTGGGTATATCATTGCAATGATGTTTTGGGGCAATATTTGGAGCAGGCCTTTTACCTTCCCTTTCTAAAGCTGCATATAGGCTAAAGGTAAAAGGGGTTACTCGGGGCTTTTTGGGAAGGGGGTCTAGTGGAATGACCACTTTTTTAAACCCCCTAAGGGAAAAAGCGCCCAGGTCTCGCTCTCACGCGTTGGGTTGGGGTACTGAAGCATCTACCCTCCTCCGCTTTGGTAATCTGCAGTTGTTTCAGGTGTTGGTACAGTATGGTTAAAGTAGATTGGTGGATTTTTATTAATCCCTACTATCTATTTAACTTAATACTTACCAACACCTGAAACAAACGAGGTACCCTCCCTTGTATCCTCCCTCACTAATAAAGATGCTTCCTGTAAAATTTTGTAATGGCGGAAGTAGGCGCTCATTGGCCTAGCCACTGCTAGACCGGTAAGGGGGGATCACTCCCGCCCCACATCCGGCTAGGGGTCAAGGCCAGAGGCCTACTTTCGTTTTTCTATATGCTATGGTATAGCTCCAGGTCGCTTAACGCTAATGCAGTTGTTTCAGGTGTTGGTAAGTATTAAGTTAAATAGATAGTAGGGATTAATAAAAATCCACCATTTTCATTGGTTAAAGGGGTGAAATAATGTTTTTATTTTGGTCGATCTATTTCGGGACTGAGCAAATGGCGGCCAGACTTTTACTGTCGATTCGAAGAGCTTTCCAGGCAGTTTTTTAAATGGTAGAGATTGTAATTAGGGCTTGAAATGAGTCAATTTAGATTATATTATCACTGGAAAATACGATGATGTGAGAATTTTTAAGTTTTCAACGGAAAATGAAGTCAAAATTGCTCGCGATGGCGCCAAGTTGCAACTTGGCATCAGCCGATCCGCGGCCGAGTGATTTTTCTCTGTCCCATCGTGGACATTTCCAGGTATTTTGCTTTTTCCAGCTTGTTTTATACTAAAATTGACTAAGAATTAGTGACTGAATTTACTAATAAAACTTTTCTGGCAAAATTGAGCCAAGAAATCATCACAATATTGAAAATCGACGCCGATGTTCGCGAAAAAGGAGAAGAACAAGAAACCGCTTTATCGCGAGTCGTGTACAGATAATGTGAATTCCGGTTTTTGTTCTCAAATTCCGTTTTTTTGTGTGGCAAATTCCGGGTTTTTCATTATAAGGGTAAACAGGTCTGGTTCTTGTGCCAGTAGGGAGCCCTCTGTAAAGGACAAGGTTTTTTTTGTTTTTGTTGAACCACCCACTTACTTTTGCCGCCTCGGTTACAGGGCAGCATATCCTCGGTGAAATTCAAAAACCTTGTATCTAGATTTTTGAGTTAGATACATAGCTCTCTAATTTTTTCCACCACTTTCCAACAAAAGCTTGTACCTCTAACGACTTTCTATATGGCGTAAATGAGGTTGTGAAAATAGAAGAAAAACTCGTAAGTCCCCAATTCAGATCTAGTTAAGGACAAAAACCTCGTATCTTCGTTCTTTTCAAGTCAATTTACAAAAAAGAAGTAATTTTAGCGAAATGCAGGACTAAACTCGCAATGTCTTGAACAACATATTCATCATAGTTAATTGAATTGTGGTCAACGCGGTTATTTTTAAGTTTAAAAAAAAAAATATTCTCAAAACTACCAAAATTGAGATACGAGGTTTTTGAATTTCACTGACGATATACAAGTGATCCACTTAGTTAAAAGTTTGTACACACACACACACACATAAGAATAAAAAATCAAGAATTTTAATCCTTTGATTCCTCTTGGAGGATACAAATATAACAAAAACATAAAACTCAATCGGAACAATGTGTGAATGTAATAGCGAAATGTCGAATTGGGCTGAGCTGCAAAAGAAATGCTCTTATTAAACTATCTTCCCAATTTTTATTTTATTTTTAAATTTACTAATATTCAAACAAATGCGTCGGTCCTTTTGAAAATAAATTACAGAAATTAAAAACAGATTTTGGTTTCAGATATTTTTTGGGAACGAATTTTTCTTACAAAGTTCATTATGTGTTGGACATTCTATTATACAATGAAATACGTCTCTAATTTCTATACGATGCATTTATTATCAAACGCTGGGCAGAGTAACGGGGTTGTCCACCCGTTTGTGTAGCTGCACAAACTGCTTGTCCTCCTCTTGCAGATGGTTTTGTAATTCCACGATCTCAGCGTTGCGTGCTGCCGTCACTGTCTTCTGCAGGCTTTGAATCATCCTCTGTTGATTTACTGACCGCTGCACAAAAGATAGCAAAATGCATTTTTAACCCTTTCGCTGCCAACCATATTTCAGCCAAAAAATACCATTAACCTTTTCACCACCAATGTCGCATTTATGCACCACAATGGTTACTGGTTACACCACCCATGTCACTAAAAGGCGTCAATCAGGGCCTGTTATCTGAAGACTCTATTTTCTTAATTTTGGGAGGTAAGGATAGGCCTAATGTTATACATTTCACCGAGGAATTCCCAATACTGCAGATATATTTTAATTTTTACCCTGTTCAGTTTAATATTTTTGGGCCCCCCCCCCAAAAAAGGGTGGCGGCGAAAGGGTTAAACTTAACATGGTAGAGAGAAAACAAATCTGCAATATTTGGAATTCCTCTGTGACATGCATAACATTAGGCCTATCCTTATCTCCACAAATTAAAAATAATAAGATATTAAAATAACAGGCCCTGATTTGATGCCTTTTGGTGACATGGGTGTTAAACAATTGTGGTGCATAAATGCGACATTGGCAGTGAAAGGGTTATTCGCACAGAACACAGTTCTGCAAGTTAGGAGGCCAAGGGCTATTTAAATCTGTCGGAGGAAATACATTCTGAAAGGAAATCATTTATTAAAAGAAATGTGAACTGTACTGAAACCTGGAAAAATCTTAACACTTGTATTTAATAATTGTATTATAATAATCATATAGTAAAAAGCCAACTGTCCGTGTGTGTGTGTGTGTCTGAAGCACGAAACGGGCCTTATAACTCCGCCGTTTTTCGACTGATTCGCTTCAAATTTGCTGTGAGCCCTCACGGGGCGATGGCAACGGCAACCGAAGCGGCCGTGTCATTTGCGCGGTTTTGCAAATGCGCGAAACGCGCATCCGACGGCCTTTCGGCGCCCGTATCTCCGGTGTTTCTGGACCGATTGCCTTCAAATTAGGCAGATGTATGACCGGGGACGGTGACTATCAATGTGCCAAACCGGAAGCGATTCCATAAACTTAGGCGCATAACAGCAGCATGATGCAAAACGGGCCTTATAACTCCGCCGGTTTTCAACCGAATCGCGTCAAATTTGCTGTCAGGCTTGCTGTCACCGGGGCAAAGCCTGGCAGCAAATTTGAAGAAAATCGGGAGAGCAGCGCCAACGGAAAACGGGGCTTTATAACTCTGCCGTTTCTTAACGAAATCGCTTCAAATGTGCTGTACTCAACGTTACCAGTACTTGGTGTTACCGTTACTAGGCGTTACCGTTACTAGGGAGAGCGCATCACTCTCAGAGCAGCGCCAACGCGAAACGGGGCCTTATAACTCCACCGTTTCTTTACCAAATCGCTTCAAATTTGCTGTACTCAGCGTTACCAATACTTGGCATTACCGTTAATAGGCGTTACCGTTACTAGACATTACTGGTACTCGGCGTTGCGCTAGTAATAATGATTTTATTTGATATAGCGCTATCAATCCACACTATCAGTATGCTCTATGCGCTTTACAAATTGAAATAGAAATAAAACATCAGACTAAAATAAGAAAATAACGAATAGTATACACTTGATAAGACAATACAAGATAACATGGTCCACATACTCCAACCGACAACACATTCATACAATAACAACAGATTAAAACTTACTTACTAAAACATGATAGGCATATGACATACACTTCGTAATTGCACACACGAAAACGTAAGATAATATGATTTACAAACTTACAGATGGGGCCTTAACTCAAATGGCGTACGGGCTTGAAAGTTTGACTTTCTTTTGCGAGGTGCAAACGAGAGCGCCTTTTGCTTTAATTTTTTTAAGATTTTTCTTGAAAATTGCCCTATTCGCCTTATACACAGCAGCGCCTAATGATCCGAAAAATATGCTACCGGTAATGCCATCGTTTCCCTAAGCACAAGAACAAAGGGTAACTCTTTGCAACAGCTCTGACTTTTGAGTGGAGAAGCACTATGAAATCTCAAGAAAAGTCTACCGTAAAAACTGGACTATAAGTCGCACCTGTATATAAGCCGCATCCTTTAAATTGACAAAACATTAGGTATTTATTCACATATAAGCCGCACCAGTATATAAGCCGCAGAGAAAGTTATTTGTGCACACAACAACACAAATATAGAATTTTCTCTATCAGAACATGAGCATTTAAAGACCCCCCACGTCACGTGTCACATTCCCTCTTATGCTTGGAAGAGTTCTTAAGATTTCTTACCAGCTACAGGGAAACCCATTTAGTACGAGTACGGTTTAAACGAGAGCCCGTGTGTAGCGAGTGGTTTCAAAATTCCCGACCACAAGCCTTCTTTTTCCTTGTTAAATAATTCTGCATACAACGAGCTCGCTACAACGAGCAACTTGCATATAACGTACAATTTAATGACTCCCAAAGTCAAGCTTTTATGCAAAAACTACATGGTTAGAACGAGAACGCACTTACAACCACACCGCCATCCCAAAGTCAAGCTTTCTTGCTCAACTACCTGGCTAGAACGAGAACACACTGACAACAACATCGCCATCTTGACTGACCCCTCGATATGTAAGCGGCATTCTGATTGGCCGATTTGACCCCTCGATATGTAAGCGGCATTCTGATTGGCCGATATATTCTGTTTGCGCACTGATCTTGTGACTTCCGGGAAATTTGAACTTTCTCTTAAAGCGCGTGTGTGGATTTTATGTTTTTGATGTTATCGTGTGTTAATAAACTGTTTTAAAGTGTTTGTAATCGGCATTAAAAACCCTATGGATACAGGATACTGGGCTTACAACCATGCTTTGTTGGGTAAGTGTGTTGTTTCCGTTTTTCTGTCTTTTTCACACTTTACCAGCACGCACATCACAGTAGATGTGAGGAGCGATTGATAGGTTCGTCAGGGTTGCCAAAATCGATAAAATGGTTTGAACGAGCAATGCTTACAACGAGTAAATTGGCCCTCTCCCCTGGAATTCGTACTAAACGGGTTTGACTGTATAAGAGGGAAAACACGTGAAAACCATTATTTTGATACATGACGTGGTGGGTCTTTAATGCTCAGATACTTTAAACATGAGATTTGAATCTATTGATGACCAAAACCAGCTTTGAGTCTAAAGAAGCTCAAAATAGGCTGAACAATGTGGCCAGAAACATTTAATCATACTGATAAATTTAGAATGGGAAACAAATCCGCAGATAAGCCGCATCAGTCTATAAGCCGCATGGGCCAAAGTTGAGAAAAAAAGTAGCGGCTTATGGTCCGCATCTTACGGTACTTGCCTGTTCAGACGTCCACGAAAAAGCTCATCGCTCAAAAGGTCCTGGGCGGAGGGTCTGCCTGCTGGTTTTTCACTGGTCAGAAGACGAACCACCTCCGCCTGCAAGCAATGTAGGCAGGCGCAGACCTTATATTTCTGATTTTCAACACAAATTTGATCGCCTGAGACTTCAATGCCCACAGTCTTCTTCTTCTTCTTCTTCGTTCGCTCAGACAGTTTCCTGTCACATGGGCATAGATGCGTCATGCTGCCGTTATGCACCTAACTAAGAAATAAGTTAGGCCCCAGCAGGTCCGACTTCGGCTGAAGAAATCTTCGTAAGAATTTATAGAAAAAAAAGGCAGGAGAATGGACCAGTGAGATAAAAAGATAGCAGATGACAGTAAGCAAAGGGAAAAGGCAGAGTCAAAGAGAGTGACAGATTAGAGGAAGTTACAAGCACATTACTTCCAGAAGGTGAGGGAACTATTTGTATGAACCCCCCCCCGGGGATACCGGGGGGTCTTTTGTATAAATAGTTCCCTCACCTTCAGAAGTTCTGTGCTTGTAACTTTCTCTAATCTGTCACTCTCTTTGACTCTGCCTTTTCCCTTTGCTTACTGTCATCTACTACCGGACCATTCTCCAGCCTTTTTTTCTTATCAGAAAACACTTTCAAAAAGATTTCCTCCAGCCGAAGTCAGACTTGCTGGGCCTAAGGCCTAACTATTTCATAGGCGCATAACGGCAGCATGATGCATCTGCGCTCATAATTGACAGGAAGCTGAGCGATCGAAGAAGAAGAAGAAAACACAACGACCACCTCCTTGTCGTTACCATAAAATCAAGACAAAAGAAATTAGACAGTCTTGCATTGTAGCAAAGATTGCTCCAGTGATGTGGAAGTCCGCAGGAAAATGATTTTGAGATTGGACCAAAAAAGAACTTTTTCACATAATTACATTAGTAGGCGCTTAGTTGGTGGTGTACTGGACTTGGAGAAAGGTGGCAGAGTGGTTAAGACGTTCGCCTGCCAAATGTAATGCGTGACTGCAGCGCGAGTGACCCGGGATTCGAATCCCGGCCTCCCCCTTTCTTTCCAGTTTGACAGGATAATTGAACTGAACGTCCAGTCCTTCGGATGGGGACTTAAAAGCTAGTCTGACCCGTGCGCTTTACGCATGCAAAAATCCCACGGCAGTTGAAAGTCAGCAAGAGCAGGGAGAAATCCCGCTGCCTGGTACGGCCAAATTGATATCTAGGTTTTCCAAGTGTGCCCACACCCCCTCCTCACCCTGTGTCCCCCCCCCCCTCCCCCCAAAAAAATAATGGGTAGGTGCTGCACTTGCAGCGACACACTCTCCAGGGGAGAGCAGCCCAAATTTCACAGAGATAAGTCTGTGACTAGAATATACCAAATACAGTGGAACCTCCCTTATAAAACCTTAAAAAATCATCCAAAAGGGAGGTAATTTTAATACTTACAAAGAAGGGCAATGTGTCAGAAAAGTAGGTCTAATATGGGAAGGAGTCTTATAATGGGAGGTCTTATAAGGGAGGTTCCACCAAATTTTAGACCAAAACAGGCTCTGCTGAATTGACTCTCAGCACCAAAGCATTGTCTCCTCCTGTGGTAGCCTCTAGAGAACCTAGTTGCCTCTTGATGACCTGACATAGCTTTGCTTCCTATTGGCCACTGCAAGTAGGGTTAGTAGTAGTACCTAGTTGCCTCTTGATGACCTGACATAGCTTTGCTTCCTATTGGCCACTGCAAGTAGGGGTAGTAGTAGGACCTAGTTGCCTCTTGATGACCTGACATAGCTTTGCTTCCTATTGGCCACTGCAAGTAGGGGTAGTAGTAGTACCTAGTTGCCTCTTGATGACCTGACATAGCTTTGCTTCCTATTGGCCACTGCAAGTAGGGTTAGTAGTAGTACAGTACTCCCTCCCATGAACGACCATTAAAATGCACCAACAAAGTGGTCTGAAATGGGAGGTGGGTGGGAGAGGTCATGACAAACATAAACACATAAGTTTACACATAAACAACAAACTACCCTGTATATTTTAAAGCAAGATTTTACTGACACAGTAACTGCATTATATTCCAAGTGCATCAATTTGAAATACCCATAAACCAAGTTCTCCTCGCATCACAAAACCACTCCCAAACTAGGTCGTTCAGGTCCGAGTAGGTTTGCCGTACATTCGTTCAGCTGTTTTGCCAGTGCTTCCCATCGAGCTGTCAGCGATTCTCGCTCGAGAATTATTGTTTGGATTTGGGGTTTTCCAACACCCAAGGATTGTGCAATGGATCGGCACCTTTCCCTTTTGTCACTTCTTTCAATAACTTTGATTCTTTCTTCAAGAGTAGGCCTAAGAATTTTCCTTTTCTTCCCCGACATTGTGATCGTCAGAGAGGAAGCTGTCTGCTACACGCATGCGCATTGAGCTACTTTTCACTAGGGGAGATAACTAACCACGCAGGATGATGGAAACTGCACAACTGTGCTCGTTGAGCGAAGGTTCAGCGACAAATCTGACCAGTTTTCTTCGTTTTCTGTTCTTTTCCACGATCTTTGTGGGTTCGATTTTTGTGACATGGTCGTAAAAATCGGAAGGCAAGAGGTCGTTAGTCGGGTATTGGAGGTGGTCGCTGATGAGAAGACACTCATATAGTAAAACCGATCGGTCACTGAAAATCAGGTCGGAAAGTGGAGGTGGTCGCTGAATAGGTGGTCATACGAGGGAGGGAGTACTGTAGTAGTTCTGGGCAAGAAGTGGGCCTCGCGGCCCTTTTACACCCTTTCTCGTTTGTTAATTTGTTGTTTTCGTGGTGGTTGCTACTTAAGCAATCTAGAAGTTTATCAAAATTTGAATGGACTTTTTTTTAATTCATCAAAAACATTTATTTTATCTTGGTCCAGAACATTTTTTTTGGAAAGAGCTTGTGTTAGGTGCAGCTTTAATGTTAGTTGACAAATTATTCCATTCTTGGACAACTCTGTTAGAAAAATAACATTTGCGAATGTTAGTAGCTGAACATCTTAAGAATAATTTCTCTGTACTATTTCGTGTCTTGTCTGTGGTACTTTTGACAAAAAAATGTGTTAAAGTCTATATCCTCACTGTTATTTACAATTTTATATACTTGTATGAGATCTCCTCTGAGTCTTCTATTGCCCTTGACGGCAAGTTAAGCCCTTGTTGATCAGTATTCAAAAGGGCATTCACTCTTGCAAAAGGCAGCCATTGTGGCCTCAAATAGGGTTATTGGTGAGAGTTATGCCCTTGCTTGGTCAGTACTCAACCATCTTCCCCCACCCACCATGCAAGGGCATTCACTCTTGCAAAAGGCATTCCTTGCAGTGGCCAATAGACTGCTGGTTAGGTTTTGGCACCTGCAACCCTACAAAGCAGGGTGTGGCTGTGAAATTTGACTGGGAATATGCAGAGTGTGAGGAATGTCAATGGATCAGCAGCAGACATGTTCACCCCTATTTTGCAAATTTGCAATTTCTGAAACAAAAAATAGTAATTTTGAAAAGAAAAAACAAATCCAACGCGCGGCCGATTCTTTTTCTTCACAAAACCCGATTAACAAGAAAAGTATTTGTAATTACACAATTATATGCAAGCAATAGTGCACTGGGAGACCTTTAAAAACATTTTTTAAACCAGGTAGTGGCCTTTTCTCTTTCAAACTCAGCTTACTGACCTGTTCAAACTGCTTGTGATCTCACCACGCGGTCGCTTCGATGCCATAATGAAACTGGGAAACGGAATGACTTTTCACCGCATTGTTTCAAAAGCATCGCTTGTCAACGCAACTGTAGTGGTGGTGGGTTTTTTTTATGAATTTTTTTTTCGTCGCCGTAATTATTGTAAATTGATTTTTGTTTCGTAAAAATTACGGCAAAATCATAAAGGTAAACAGGTCTGGATCAGGCAACCTTTAGAAAGAAACAAAAACAGTTATCCAATTACAGACAAACCCCTATTTTACGACCCTCTGTTAAGCGACCACCTCTCATTTGAGACCGGATTTGTTGGCACGGATGCATTTTACTATGTAAATGACCTCTCTTAAATGACTTCCTCTAAAACGCGACTTACGACCGCCATTTTGTTGGTTTTTACGACCGTTGTTGTCGTCTGCATAGACTTCGAGCAAAGGGAAACAACCACGGTCAAGGGCCTGAAAGCGGAGTCGCTTCCCTTGTTGTAGAAAAGATGGCGGAAAGCGTAGGAAAAGCACGAAAACCACTGACTTTGAAAAAGAAAACCACTGACTTTGGACGAGAGTGGAGGTGATTAACAGAAGTCGGCGAAGTGAAACTGTAATACATCGATTGCACAATCCTATGGAGTTGGAAAGACCCAAATCCAGTTTTAATATGTCATTGTATGTGTGCATAAAGAAGAGAGTATGAACTGTGCTGAACTTTTTCTTTCTACGGCTGCCAGTGAAAACCTGTCATACGACTCCTCCAATTTACGACCGATTTTTCCGGACATTTTGGAAGTCTTAAAACAGTCTGTACCACAAAAAGGAATTTTTTTTTTTTTTTTAAGGGGGGGGGGGGGGGGGAGAGAAGAGAGAAGGTGTGTTACCTGCCGAGGCCAGTGAAGTAAAATTTGCTCAGATAGCCTCCCCTGGCGAAGGTCCTGTATGGTTTTAAAACGCTCCATGTCCGTTTTGAAGATGTGGCACAACTCGAACAGCACGATTCCCAAGCTGTACATGTCGCACTGAAAATAACGCAAAACCGTAACGCCACAAGAACAAAATGTGAAACTTAATAATAATAATGATTAACATTTATAGAGCCTAATCTTAAAAAAAGCCCTAAGCGCTTACAATAATGAATGAATAAACCAGCAAACAATAGAAATAAATAAACGACAAAAATATATTGTACACACACGCGCGCGCACACACACACGCATGCACTAAACACACGCACACATATACACACACAAACGAACCACACACGCACATATACACACACACACGCACACACACACTCAACACACAACACGCATGCACACAAACACACGCGGAAGGAAGGGGCACAGTACTTTGAACAGAAACTTGTCCTTTATTTTAATCTTGTGGGTTTAAATCCACGTGGAATTTTTGTTTTTAAAGACATAAGCATAGGTGCAACTACACAAAATGAAAAAAAAAAACCCTGAAAGGCCGGGGTCCAGGGGTAATGTCCCCCTGCAGCTGAAGCAAAAATTGACTTATGAAGGTATTTTTAGTTTGTTTGCTTTTTCCACAATTTATACAAACGCTTATTTTAGTGTTTGAAAAATACAACAGACACACAAAGATATTGTTTGACAAATTTACAAAAAAAGGAACTCCCTTTTCTGGTAAAATTCAAAAACAGGAAATCCTTGTATACCAGGAAAAGTTGCACCCATGCATAAGCGTTGTATGTGTGTGAGTGTGTGTGTGTGTGTGTGTGTGTGTGTGTGTGTGTGTGTGTGTGTGTGTGTGTGTGTGTGTGAGCATGAATGTGTGCATACATGTGTGCTTGTGTGTATGTTGGTTTTGTGGGTTGTGTAAGCACGCATTGTGTGTGTGTCTGTGTGCGTGTCTGTGTGTCTGTCTGCGTGCGTACGTTGTGTGTGAGGGTGTTTGTGTATGTGTGTTGGTGTATGTGGTCAGTCCATGCGGCTCGGTTGCTGTGGCTTACCGAATGGGGTATGAACGAGTTGGCGTCGATAATTGTGTGTGTGTATGCGCGTGCGTGTGCGTGTGTGTTAGAGAGAGTTGCTTTGTATGTGCGCTGTTGCTGGTTGGTGTCACTCTTGAATGCTGTTTTTGTTGTCTGTTGATGAATAATTGATTGTAAAGCGCTTTTGGCTCATCTGAAGTAAAGCGCTATATAATTGGACTATTATTATTATTATTGTACGAAGTGCGGGAAACTTATCAGCTCCACAAAGGCTTCAGACTACTTTCTTCTGGTACTTGTGGCTCCGTGGCATTTCAAACACCAACCAACATCATTTATACACTCACTCCCTCACACATGGGAGCAACTCCTACAAATTGAGAAAAACTGAAAGGCAGGGGTCCAGGGACTGCAGAGGCCCTGTCGGGGTACAGGGGCAGAGCCTCATCAACAGAATTTCTGTTTCTGGGAAAATTGAACAATGCACTCACACACACATAGGGTGCAACTCTGAAACTGAAATCCGTGTACAACGGTCATAGTTGCACCCACACACACTGTGACACACTCACATGGGAGCAACTCCTACAATTGAAAAAAAATGAAAGGCAGGGGTCCAGGGTTCAGGGGCAGAGCCCCATGAATAGAATTTATGTTTCTGGGAAAATTTAACAAAACTGAAATCTGTGTAAAACGCACATAGTTGCACCCACGCACACGCATGCACACACACAGTGAACAGACACTGGTTAACAGTTCACACTACTCTAGCCCTCCACAAATTTTTTTAATAAAAATCTATTCATAATGTGTTTCAACACTGTCGATACAGTGGAACCTCCCTATAAGACCTTCAAAAATCATCTAAAATGAGGTCTTAAAGGGAGGGGTCTTATAAGGGAGGTAATTTTAATACTTACAAAGAAGGGCAATGTCTCGGAGAAGTAGGTCTTATGTGGGAGGGAGTCTTATAATGGGAGGTCTTATGTGGGAGGGAGTCTTATAACGGGAGGTCTTTAAGGGAGGTTAACTGTAATAGACATATATATATATTAGACACACAAACCCTATGATTATCATAATCTCCTCAACGCAGAGGCAACACCATGAACTGACCTTGGAGTCATACACGGTGCCTTCAATCTGCTCCGGAGCAGCATAGGTTGGGTTGCCCACACCATACGTGTGGTGGAGACCGGAAGAAAACCCTTCCACAAAGAAATACACACACAAAAACCTTTACAAACAAAAGGAAGGTTTGCAAAATTCAAGCACTCTCTCTGTGACTCTCTCTCATACTCACACTGTGTACACATGCACAATAATGTCCACACACACTCAAAAGCGTAAGTACATATTCTCAATCGTCCACTTAAAAGTCCTCTCTCTCTCTCTCAATAGAATAGGCTTTGCCTAAAATCTTAATCCTTGTTAAATATTTGTTTCCGTATTCAGTGTTTTCTCTCTCTCTCTCTCTCTCTTTCAATAGAATAGGCTTTGCCTAAAATCTTAATTCTTGTTAACTCTTTCATTCCTGGTTTTACACTAACTGTTACTTCCCCTTATTCCTATATTTCTATTATCTATCTATTCCCTTCATTCCTGGATTTATAGAGGGTTAAAAATGTGATAATGGGGTACTTATTTTAGAGACTTACGGCAGTAACCCACATTACACGAACCTAAGAATGTCATATACCGTTGTGTAGGGAATTGATGTGAGAAGCTGTTTGTGACCATGTTGACACATTATGGTGACATGACAAATGACACACAGGTGTAAAACAGGTAAGTTTACAATTTAACATAAAACATACCATCATGCCATACATGCAGGTCAGTGTTTTTAAAGCAAATTGTATATTTCATGCACGCACTCACCAAGTGACGCCTCCTGTACATCCCCATGCATTGTGCTTGTCATTACTCCACAGATAAGTGTCACCATTGTCACCATAATTGTCCCCAACACATCAACAGTTTATTGTCTGTTTTGACGATTATGTATGGATACAACACAAATATATAGAGGACAAGCACCACACTATTTTGCACACTTTTTTTTACACAGATAATATTTTCACGTTCCCTATCTACGCATGTATGTACCCCTGTCACAGTCATCACATCACATGTCACACATAGGTGACACGTGTGTGACACACCTTGAAGCAGTCACTGTGACGCTGTTTGGAGCACAGATACCACACTTTTCATACATCATTGTAGTTATACACGTTTTGAAGGGGTGTCGGTATAGCTGACACCAGTGTGTGCATGCTTGTACTTGGGGTGTCGTGCCGTGCACAACACACAGGTGTGCTTGTCACCTACACCTTTGTTTTTCTCTGGCTCCTCGGTGCGGTTTTTTTAGGTGTTATTGTTGGTATATTCTAGCAGAGAACTGAGCATTTCATCAGAGTAATATAACTGAAAATAATCTTGCGCTTTCATTGATGTGTCTAACACACACACAGGCCCTGATCGATGTTTGAATTCCGTCCTAGTTTCGGTTTTGGTGTGACATAATTCCCCCTAATCCACTCAAAACTCGGTCGAGTGTAGAACAAAGGTAAGTTTTGATAATCTAACTCCTCACCACTAGCATCATCACCACCTATATGCGCTTCAATAGCTGCCACGAACTAAACTCACTCTTCTTCTGTCAAATTGGTCAGAATCAGAATTTTCTCCACCTTCTATTTTCACTACCAACAAAAACTGCCACGTGCACAGTACACACCTACTACACGCATTCACTCAAAACGACCCCTTTCCCACAGAGCTGGAAGGAGGAGGGGGTGGGGGAAAGGGAAGGGTAAACGGCTGGGGGGTCTGGCATCACATTCCATTCATAAACAGTCCCGTTAGGGCTGGGTCAAGGGTAAATGACGTACTTTGATGGCGCGAATTGCGGTAAGTCCAAAGTACGATCCCGGAATACCGGTCTCTCGGATTGAAAGGAGTTATTTCTTCCAGAACGGTTTTTTCCGTTCTCCAGGATTGAAAGGTATTAAGCCTTGAAACCGGAAAACCGGTCTGCAGGATTGAAAGAGTTAAAAAAAAATCTGTGTTCAGTGTTCTCTCTCTCTCTCTCTCTCTCAATAGAATAGGCTTTGCCTAAACTCTTAATCTTTGTTAAATAAAGTTGTTCAGTGTTCAATGCTCTCTCTTTCTCTCACTCTCTCTCTCTCACACTCACTCTCTTTATCTCTCTCTCTCTCTCTCTCTCTTTCTCTTTCTGTCTCTCTCTCTTTCTCTCTCTCTCTCTCTCTCTCTCTCTCTCTCACCTTCCGCAATGGGTGGTGAGGGGAGAGTCTGGTATTTTTTGGCCAAACCAAAGTCACCGATTTTGACCTCCAGGGCAGCATCACCCTTCACACCATTCAGGAAAATGTTCCTCGGCTGCACAGAAAGCACCACTCACCAATTGTGACCCAGCACCACGAAAGGGACATTAAGTCGCTGGGCTAGTTCCTCACAACAGGCTTGCAAAGTCAAAAATCTCATTTTTGGGTCAATTTTGAGTTATGGGTATTTTCGTGTTCTCTACCATCTTATCTTTCATATTTAAAGGATTATAACATTTAATAATAAATATGGTCTTATAAGTGCTTTAAAATGAGTAAGTCAATGCATTTTCTTCAGCTAAGCTAATGTTTAGACAGTGTTTTCTCAAAATGGCCACTGCTCACCCTACTAACTTTAACTCATTCGCATCGCAATGATTTTGAATTATTAAAAAACCTCACAAATCACTCCAGCCATGCACACAAACAAAACATACATAAACAAAAGGAGAAATGAAACAAGATTACAGGTTTTTGCTTCAGGTTTAGACATAGGGAAGTGGTAGCTCAGACTTTTTTATATTATAGACTTTATATAGAAAAACTCTACACCGATTGGTTCCCCCACAACGAACCACTACAAAAGCAAAGTCAGGGCAAAATTGTGGTCTAAGGGAGTGAAACGAGTTTAGAAGTGACCAAGGTGTGGTGTGCACACATGTTTACTTCCCTTGAAGCAAATGCATCAAATTGACAGCTATCTATTAATTCCGGACATATATGGCAGGAACGACTTGAATGAGGTAAGACTGCTTTCAGAGCAGATAACATACAAATCAATTATCCATCAACACAAACTACAGAATATAGCATTACCGGTACTAAAATATCTCCAGACACACACAACTTTCTATCCAATGCAGCTCCCATACTCACACACTCACACCAACAACATCCATTAAACATAGAGGATATGTAAAGCAAAAATTAATTATGAGAAATGATATCACAGTAAATAATAAAATTACATCACAGCAACATTAATAACAATATTACATACAAGGCAAATCATCATTCATAAAAACAAAATAATAACGATCTTAGATGGAGAGTGGCACAGAGGTAAAGCGTTCGCCTCGTATACAATAAACCCTGAGTTCGAACCTTGGTACAGGGGATTTTTCCTCTCATTCTGCACTAGGCCTTATGGTCTGAACATGGAGTCTTTCAGATGAGATGATAAACCGAGGTCCTGTGTGCCCATGCACTCAGCACACGATAAACCCAATGGCAACGAAAAAGTTGTCATTAGGTCAAAATTAACACACACACACACATTTCCTTCCTCACCAGTCACAACCAAATTACACAATTAAAAAAAATGAGTAGCGCGCCTTTGGCTGCGACATGCTCTCCAGGTGGGAGCAACCCGAATTTCACAGACGCCTCTGTGACTATAAAGTACCAAAGACCAAAATTATAAATGCTACATACTAAAATCTTCAAAACACAAACCTCTATGACACACATCTCTACCCCCCCCCCCCCCCCCCACCCCCCCCCACCCCACACACACACATACAAACGATCTTAAAAGAATAGTTTGCATAAAACTATTAAAAGCAAATATAGAATATAATAAAAAATGTGCATAAAAATAAACAGTTTGCATAAAAATAAACAGAATAAAACTAACTGGATTAGATAATATCACAAGCAAAGAGTATGATCAGGCAGACACAGTGGAATCTCCCTTATAAGACCTTCAAAAATCACCCAAAATGAGGTCTTATAAAGGGAGGGGTCTTATAAGGGAGGTAATTTTAATACTTACAAAGAAGGGCAATGTTGTGGAAGTTCAGCTTAACGTCGCGTATCGGCTTTCGCCATGTACGACGGGCTGAACAAACCAATCAGGGTATAAACAAAAATGTATGTTCCTGAATCACTGTCTTAGCCAAAAGGCCGAGAAGCGATCAGGATCTGGATAAAAGGGCAATGTATCGGAGAAGTAGGTCTTAAATGGGAGGGAGTCTTATAATGGGAGGTCTTATAAGGGAGGTTCCACTGTACTAATACCGTATTTTTCGGACCATACAGCACGCCTTATTATAAGGTGCACCCACAAAACTTTTACACAAAATTAAGATTTTGGGTAAAGGTCAAGATGTGCCCCCCCCCCCCCCCCCCCCCCCCCCCCCGCGCATTTCTCGGTTAATTGTATTTTTCCGTTTTTGCCTTTCTTACCATACATAAAGCTGTATTTTAGGAACATTTTTAGCTAAAAACCTTTTTGGAATACTAACCCTATCCCTAAACCTAACCCTACCCCCCACTATGTACTGCAGTACACCGCGATTTGTCAGTTGTGGTTTGTTGCGTTTTTCCGTCTTATAGGGTGGGGGGTAGGGTTAGGGCTAGGGTTAGGGATAGGGTTAGTATTCCAAAAAGGTTATTAGCTAAAAATGTTCCTAAAACACAGCTTTATGTATGGTAAGAAAGGCAAAAACAGAAAAATACAATTAACCGAGAATTGTAGGGGGGGTGGCACTGATCTTGACCTTTACCAGATTTTGCTTTAACCCTTTTGCCACCATCCATTCTTCAGCCAAAAAATACCATTAACTCACTAGGGACTGGCCGAATTATTTCCCCTTGTTCTGTGGGGACTGGCATTTGACTAGGTTCGTAAAATAATCACCCAAACCAAGTTATGAAGAGTTAGGCATCAATATTTTCAGAAAAGATTAGCAACACCAGGCACCAAACGATCGTAAAATATCAGATTCCTTACCTTCGTCGTTTGTCTCCTATTGACGAAAACAGCTAACACATAGAAAGAAGGAAAATTTCACATTCCGATCTTTGACCCCCCCTCTACAACCAAAGCTGAATGTCAACTATGCAATGATTGGTTGATTTCAAGAGAGGCAAGGTCAAAGAAAACTGAAAGTAGGTTATGACTTCACACCGGAAAGCTGGTTACACGCCAGAAATCAAAACCTCTTGAAAACTCTTATGAGCCGGAGCCGGGCCATTTGTCCTAAACGGTTGTGTGAGCCATGAGCCGGATCCGGCTCATTCGTCCTAAGTGTGTTAAACTTAACTGGGTAGAGAAAAAAAAAGTTTCTGCAATATAGGGATTTCCTCTGTGACGTGTACAACATTAGGCCTATCTCTACCTCCTAAAATTAAGAAAATAGGGTCTTTGAATTACAAGCCCTGGTTTGATGACTTTTAGTGACATGGGTGTTAAAACCATCGTGGTGCATAAATGCGACATTGGTGGTGAAAGGGTTAATACTTTCTTACAATTTTTCTACCACACTATAATACACAGGGGCTTCATTCTGGGGAGAAAAACGTGTCGCCTGATAGTCAGAAAAACACAGTAACATACTATGTCAGTAAAACCAAGTAATAACAACACTATAAAATCAAAATGTAAAAACTACACACACACCAAACACATCTGAAACAGTTGCAGAAAACGGAAACAAAGGAAATTCATGCAGCAAATTAGAAACATTAACTCATTCCGGACAAATTCTGAGTATACCGTAATTTACACAGCGCATAATGCGCACCCCCTGCTTTAAATTTTTTTCTCGTAATTTGAACAAAGATAGGTCGCATACACCCGATAAGGCGCAAAAAAACAAATAAATCAAAAGAAGGAAGAACGAAACGATCAGCGAAAGTAACATCATTACAGGGCCGTTTTGTCTTGGGCATGATAAGGGTTGTTTGATCCGATCAGCGCTAGGTCTATTGCTGTGTCCGATCGTGAAGCGAAAGTGCAATGTGAGTGAACTGTTGTCGGTTTGTTGTGGAAGCTACCAGAGCATGGTGAGTTGTTCATTTCAACTCTCGACCCCCTTACTTTTTTCTGTTTAGAGTATAGAAAGGGCGCATGCGCCGGATTGGGCGCAGGGGTCAAAGTTCAGTAAAAAAGTTGCGCCTAATAGGCCGTAAATTACGGTACCTGGAACAGCAATTTTTTTGGTCTAAAACCTGTCTAAATCCATGCTGTCGTTTGTTTTCACTCCAAACGATGTTTTTCCAAGTTATTTCTCTTCATTACTCTTCCAGCTTTAAAAAAATAATAATGTTCTATTGAACTTTTTTTTTTTCATTTGACAGAATTCAACAAACACACAGAACATTGACTATACAAAAGCATTATAACTAATATAAGCCAGGAATAAGTTTAAAGTTTAACAAAAATAGGGAAGAATGACAAGTGTAAAGATGGAAATTAGATAAAGATTAACACTGAATATAGACCTGGCCAGCAATTATTATATACAACACACATTAAAAAAAAAACACCACACACACATGCACCATGCTAACATAAACAAAAACAATAAATTACCATACTTTTCGGCTCATTAGGCGCTGCTGTGTATAAGGCGAATAGGGCGATTTTCAAGAAAAATCTCACAAAATCCAAGTAAAAGGCACCCTCGTTTATAAGGCGATGCACACCTCGCAACAGACAGTCGAAGTTTGAAGCCCGTACACGTCCTGTAAACGATTACCGACCGCCATTTTTGTTGTCGTAAACGAGAGTTGGCTCCCTTCTCAAATAATCGAAACTTCCGTTTTTGCGACTTCCGGTTGTTGTGTTTGGACTTTTCTTCACGAAAACTGGTAGAATTGTGGCATTTTAAGCTCTACAACGATGCTTTTTACATCCAATGAAGGGTTGTGGCATCTGTTGGACGGTATCTCGGACGATAACAGGGATTTCGAAGCATTTTAACGTGAGTATTCGTCGTATCGGCGACTCGTTACCAGTTTCGATGTTGTGACTCAAAGTAGACTGTACTGAGTACAGCAATCGTTGCCTCTCTTCTCACGATTTTGTTCACTTATAGGGCGCCCTCGTTTATTAGGCGCATAGGTCGAAATTGGAGAAACAAAATATCGCCTTATAGTCCGAAAATTACGGTACACCAAATAAACATTTGGAGAAGAGAATACATGGAAGTTAATATGGATCATTACAACAGGAATGGAACCTTTAAAAATAATCATTGTGTTACTAAGTTGTTTCTTTTTTGTTATTTTTTTTTTATAATCTTAGACTATCAGGAATACAAATGACAACATAATCAACACCTTAAATCAGTGGTACACAGTCATATAATGAAAAGGAAGCTAGGACATAATCGGGGAATAGGGAAACCAGTTTTCCTCAAACTGTCTTAAAATGTTATTCCAGCTTTTGTTTCACTTATGTTTGGCACTTCTATCTCAATTTTTAAGGTTAAAAATGTTAAAACCCACCACCAATTGGCGCTAGACAAGCCTCAGAAAATACTCCAATATGTTTTCATTAACAGTGATAATAATAGACTAATAATTCTGATTATAATGCAAGTAACCACGATTTCAAAGCGAAAAATACACTTGGATCAACCAGTAATGTCAAAACTGAATCAATGACATTGCAAGTGGGTTTGGGGGTGTTTTTTTTTGCATTGACATTGCAAGTTTTGTTGCACTTCTTAATTGATATAAAAAGAATTCTAGGCAGCCCCAGGCCAGTCATGAAGTTTGTGTAAGACAGTGATGTCCTGAAGGAGTTAAATATCTCAGCCAAATAATATCAACTCTTTGGTTTCTGTATTTAGAGAAGTTTTAACTACTGTTCATTCCTGATCCTGTTGATTCCTACGGGCCTCTTTTGCTCATAATATCATGCAATATGATGCAACTGTTATTACTTTGCCCTTCTATAATTACATTGCAATGAGGGTTTTTTCCCTTTTCTTACTGGGGCAAGTATTGTTCATGAAAGAGAAACAGGCTGCTGAAAACATGCCGCATATTCACAATAACATAACACCCCTTTATACAGTTTTACTCTCTCTGGAAACCCAGGAATAGGGAGATAGAGAGCTCTATAAAGCTAGGAATCTGCAGTTGCTCCCATTCAACCTCAAAAGTGGTTCTCAGGAACGAAAGAGTTAAAATCATGCAAACAATAACAATAATACAGCAAATGAAAAAACAAAAAAACAATCACAATAAATTAATAACAATATAACAAAAACTCACAAATTTACGCACCCGAAAGGCAGCGACGGTGTTGCGCCCAAGAGTTACCTCCCTCAAACTTAAAGATATATTCAACAAGCTAATTAACATTTAATAAGCCAAAAACAACCACAAAAACGAAGCAAAAACAAAAAAAGAAGACAAAAGAAAAAATAAGCGTGTGGGTTTTCGTGCAAAGCCATGCGCTTCACGGCCGTTCAATTTGGATCGTTTAGTTACCACATATGCGCTATCGTGAAACCCACTC
>CM065709.1:26578837-26619547 GCA_017654935.2 Phymorhynchus buccinoides | reverse complement strand
TAAAAATCAAACCTCTGAGACAGCAAAATTATTAAAAATTTAATCTCCTTGATCCCACACAAATTTTTGAAATTATTATTGACTCAGGGCTACTGATTTTCTGAGACAGAGACACAGAGAGAGAGAAACAAGCTAGACAGAATGAACCGATTCAACACAAAATTTGAAAATATCTATTGAACTTTTCACCGCATTTTCGCTTCAACACAAAATTTAACCCTACCACACCCCCACCCCAAATTTTCTCAACAGTTTTAAACTGATCTCAAAACTAACCCATGGGGCCATCAAAAAGGAAAAATCTCATCTCTGATATTAAGAAGAAGCATTAAAAAATAATAGTTTAACACATTTGAAACGATTCTCAATTATGCCTACTGGGATGTCAAATGTACGCAATGATTTGCATTGTTTTCCTGATGTATATTTCACTAAGGATTTGAAATGTACTTATCTTTATATATTTTTTCTTTGATAATGTTTAGATTAACCTGTTTAGTCATGTACTTGCTAACCGCCATTCCAAAAATAATAATGCATAGTACGTTGGCACAGTATAAGCTTTAAGCTTGTTGTTGCTGTTATGCTTGCTTAACATGTGTGTAATATTGTACGTTTTGATAAATAAAAATCATTTAAACCAAATGTACGGTCACGCTCACTCTCTTTCTCAGGTACATATTATATATAGATACATGCACACACGTGCACACAGGCAAACACAAATGCATGTGCACACACACACACGCATGTATGCACGACCACAAACATGCACACACACATTTTAGCCCTTGAATTGTCAACAAAACTCAGTGGCAACGAAAAAGTTGTCATTTGGTTAAAATTTAATCATAAAAAATAAAAAATTAAAAAAAACTGGTGGCGCACCTCTGGCTGCGACGCGCTCTCCAGGTGGGAGAAACACGAATTTCACAGAGACGCATCTATGACTATTAAGTACCAAATACCAAGGGCTCTTGATAAAAAAAATCTCTTGTACTAAGTGGCAGGTCATTAACTCATTCGCATCGCAATGATCTTGAATTATTAAAAAAACTCACAAACCACTCCAGCCATACACACAAACAAAACAGACATAAACAAAAAGACAAGTGCAACGCCGAGCGGCTGCAAAGTCCCCTCGCAGCATCGCCGAGCTACTCAGAAATCGGAATGTGTCGGCTGTGCACATACATAAAAACGCATAAAAACAGCACGTAACTACATAAAAACAGCACGTAAGTGAATAGTTTTTTTATATATAGCCTTGGGGTTCGGACCCGTGATTTGAGCGCGCGCGATCATGCGCACACGCACGCACAGAAAAAATCATGACAACCTGTGTTATAGACCATTCATCAAGAAATGTTGTGAAAAAAACTGCATTAAAATACATGCAAAACTTCGCGAGATATTAGCGATTAATATGTGTTTCGGGGTTTGAACCCCGTAACTGGCACGACCTTGACCTTAATGTAAAACTAAATACATCAGTGGATAGCTTGCATCTTGGCAAACTAGTATACCAAATTTGATGATGATAGACTGAATAGTTTTTGAGAAAAACGGACGAATAGGTGGATGGAGGCACGCCGGACGGACGGACAGACACCGGACTGACGGATCAGACAAAACAAATAGTTCCCCGAACCTTCGGCTCAGGGACTAATAAATGAAAGAAGATTACATGTTTTTACTTCAGGTTTAGACATAGGGAAGTGGTAGATAAGATATTCTTTTATATAGATTTTATAAGAAAAACTCTACAACAATTAGTTCCCCCACTTCAAACGCATAGTAAGAGGCAAAAGCGTTGGTCTACGGGAGCGAAGCGAGTTTAGAAGTGACCAAAGTGTGGTGTGCACACAGGTTTACCTAACTCCAGACATATATGGGTGGAATGACTTGAATGAGTTAAAATGATTCTCAATTACTGCTACATATGGGCTGAGCCTCTCATCCTAACTGATGATGATTGAAAATTCCCATCTTTTATAAAAATGTTCATAACAGGGTTCCTACTCTTGACCTGGAGAAAAATTCAAGGACTTTTCCATGGTTTTTCAAGGGGATATTTGAATTCTGAAAGGGTCATGAAAGCTACATCAATTATCATTACAAAAAAAAGCAGACATGCGCAGAAATAAGGCAATACACCATCTGAATATGTCCAGTCAAAACGGTGAAAGCATGGATTTGTACATGGAATCGGCACCAGAAAATGTTTTTTTTTGGTAAGATCTATGTTACTTTTCATTTATGATTTGTAAAAACGCACGGCTTAAAATTTTGTGAGATTTCATGAAAATAATATTCATACACCCCCGAAGACGGAGTGTGGCTGCCCACGTGGCGGGGTAATCAAAAACGGTCACACACGTAATGCTCTCATCCCTAGCTGATGCATTTGTACCTTAGTGTTCAGATGCTTCTGATGCTGTTGGGATGATCCCTGGAGTCTTTAAGCCAGGGTACATCAACAACTACAACAATATTCATACAATCAATAGGTCCGCAGGAACAATTTTCAAGGGGGTTTCAAGGGGTGGCAGAATATTCTCAAATTTTAAAGGGTTTTCAAGCACCTTTTGGCCAGGCTGAAATTTAAATGGGATTCAAAGGTTCTCGTCATGAAAATATTCAATGGTCAAGTTGACTTGCCTTGGAAACAATTTTGATTCTCCTCAATATAATCTAACAAGAAATGCATATAGTAGAGTTTTTATTAATAGGTTTAAAACTAATATAAGGAAAAATTGTTTCAGCACCTGTGTTGCTAACTTCCAGAATGAGTTGCCTATTAATCTAAAATGTGCACCTAATAGTAATACTAACACACTAAAAAAACGCTTGGATGATTCTCCAAAATATGTACCCAGTAAGCCTGTACTTCTGTCTTCCTTCGTCCCACCTCCTACTTTTCCTCTCTCTTCTCCATAGAAGATTAAATGAAAAGTAAAAGGTTTAAATTGGTTGTTTGACTCACACCATGTTTCTTTGCACTCATTTTTGTTCCACCACTACTGGGATATCTCTCTTTATTTTTAGCATCACACATGAGAGAACAATCAAAGAAAATGTACAAAAAATCTGTTGGTACATGGATCATTTATTTATAAATTGTCTAAGATATGGCTACCATATTCATACATCCTGATGTGAGACCTTTCTCTAATTAAATGTTCTCATCATACACACATTTCATTGCATGGTACAGTATTATTATGTGACATGATCACACAATGTGTGCATGTGTGCACATGGTACTGATATTATTTGTATGCTATTGCAACACATTCAAACACACACACACACACTCACACATGTATGGTCACATACTGAGATATGATACTCTCATTCTTCCTCTCTCTCACTTGTATGTGCATAAATAGAAACTGTAAGGGTTCATTTACCTATGAGTACCCCCACCCCCATACACACACACAGAGTGGCACACACGCAGTGACACACACACACACACCCAAGACAAAAATATGTTAAAAGAAAAATGGGCAGGTGGGTACAAATTGACATGTAAACATTTCAGTCAGAATTGAGAAAAGGAGAAAGTAATTTGTGACACCTTCTGGTGCACCTAATTATAAGGTGCACCCCCAAACTTAACACAAAATTCAAATTTTGTGACACTATTTTCTGACAATTATTATCAGTCACATTGTAAGGGGCGGTGGTCTCAGTCTGGGCAAAAAGTGTCAATTTATAGTCCATAAAATAGGGGAGTTTTTGACATAAACACACATACAGATGTGCACATTATACTGATTAAGTGATATTTTGATGCAATAGTATGATTATGATAGTCTCAAGTACACACACACACACACACCAGATGTTTTGTTTTTTGTGCTGAGTCTTGTTGAGGTGCAGTCAGAGCAAAACTATAGGGTTGGGCTTTGATTTCAGACCAACGCCTGCAAAATGAAACCACTCCAGAGGACAGTCTGGGGTAAAGGTAAAGACGTGCCACCCCCCTGCATTTCTCGGTTAACCTTGTTAGCTAATTATCTTTTTGGAATACTAACCCTAACCCTACCCCCCCATAAGACGGAAAAAAGCAATGAATCACGACTGTGACAAATGCCGCAGTGTACTGTAGTACATAGGGGGGGGTCCTATTAGATAATGGCCTTTATCAGGACTTTAATGCTCTAATCGCTGCCTGCTCATCATTATCATCTAACAATGCCAACAATACTCATGGTTCATCGACGGGAGCCGCCATTTTTTAAACGCTTACCGGAAGTGGACTGTACCGCAGCGAAGTAGGTGGGCGCTTTCTCTGCGGATAAAGGAATGATGGTGCCGTCGTCTTTCTCTACCCAGGCGTTATCGCATTTTACGATGTGCTCGTGTTTCAGATCGTGCAGCACCAACACTTCTCCCAGCGACTGAAACAATAATGCTTAACCATCAAATCAAAATCACTATTGGCATTACAGTGGAATACACTTAACACAAAGCTGGATAATACATAATAATGGTGAACACACAAAAATCTGTCTGAACGGACAAAACCCCTCTTAAATCACACAGCCTTTTTTTTCAGCACAAATGTGGTTAACACACATAAACAAAAACATGGTCCGATTGTTGTCTATTATACGGCAGTTCCTACTGATAGCACCAAACGTAGCTGGCGCCACCAAATATTTCCTTGCAAACTTTACAAAAGCCATCACAAAGCTCAAATGTTCATCTACTGTGCCATGTGCTAGTCAGGGAGTTGGAAGTCGGAAGCATGAACTGCGCATTCGTCATTCGAGAGACCTGCACAAAGAGCGTCGTCTGCAGCGCTGCTGCTCGTCCACCAGCACAGTAGCAGAACTTCAGTTTCACATTTTTGGCTGCGATTTTGTCAAAAATGCTTAACACAAATAATGTGGGTTTTTTTTTGGTGTTTTTATATCTCTTTGCTCACTCTAAACTAATACATAACACAATAAATCACAATAATCTCCGTGCTCACTCTTTACTAATAATACATAACACAATAAATCACAATAATCTCTTTGCTCACTCTTTACTAATAATACACAACACAATAATCTCTGTGCTCACTCTTTACTAATAATACACAATAAATCATATAATAATTTGGCAAGGTTGTGTGTGTCTGTGTGTGTGTGTGAAACACAAAACAGGCCTTATAACTCCACCATTTTTCGACCGAATCGCTTCAAATTTGATGTGAGCCCTAACGGGGCGATGGCAACGGCAACCGAGGTGGCCATGTCATTTGCGCGGTTTTGGCAAATGCGCAAAACGCGTATCTGCCGGCCTCTCGGCGCCCGTAGCTCCGGTATTTCTCGACCGGTTGCCTTCGAATGTGGCAGGTAGATGACTGGGGACGTTGACTATCGATGTGCCAAACCGGAAGCGAATCGGTTCAGAAACGTGCGCGATATACGCCGCTTCACCTTTTCACAAATAACTCCGCCGTTTCTTAACCGAATCGCTTCAAATTTGCTGTCAGGCTTGCTGTGGCAGGGGTGAAGCCTGGCAGTGTCACTCTCAGAGCAGCGCCAACGGGAAACAGGGCCTTATAACTCCGCCGTTTCTTAACCGAATCGCTTCAAATTTGCTGTACTCAGCGTTACCAGTACTTGGCGTTACCGTTACTAGGCGTTACCGTTACTAGGCGTTACCTGTACTTAGCGTTGCGCTAGTCACAATAAATCTCTGTGCTCACTCTTTACTAATACATATCACAATAAATCACAATAATCTCTCTGCTCACTCTTTACTAATACACAACACAATAAATCGCAATAATCTCTGTGCTCACTCTTAACTAATAGTACATAACACAATAAATCACAATAATCTCTGTGCTCACTCTTTACTAATAGTACATAACACAATAAATCACAATAATCTCTGTGCTCACTCTTTACTAATAATACACAACACAATAAATCACAATAATCTCTGTGCTCACTCTTTAATAATAGTACATAACACAATAAATCACAATAATCTCTGTGCTCACTCTTTACTAATAGTACATAACACAATAAATCACAATAATCTCTGTGCTCACTCTTTACTAATAGTACATAACACAATAAATCACAAAAATCTCTGTGCTCACTCTTTACTAATAATATATAACACAATAAATCACAATAATCTCTGTGCTCACTCTTTAATAATAGTACATAACACAATAAATCACAATAATCTCTGTGCTCACTCTTAACTAATAGTACATAACACAATAAATCACAATAATCTCTGTGCTCACTCTTTACTAATAATACATAACACAATAAATCACAATAATCTCTGTGCTCACTCTTTACTAATAATATATAACACAATAAATCACAATAATCTCTGTGTTCACTCTTTACTAATGCACAACACAATATGTCTGAGTCTCTTTCTCTCTCTCTACGATATGTCTGTCTCTTTCTCTCTCTCTCTCTCTCTCTCCCTCTCTCTCTCCATTTGCCTGTAACCCTCTGTCCCTTTCTCCTCTTCTTTCACTTCCCAACTAATCTGCACCACGTTTCGCTCCTCTCTGTGCCTCTCTCTCTCTCTCTCTCACACCACACTCTCTCTCTCTCTCTCTCCTCTCTCTCTCTCTCTCTCTCTCTCTCTCTCTCTCTCTCTCCATTCACCTGTATCCCTCTCTCCTCTTCTTTCACTTCCCAACTAATCTGCACCACGTTTCGCTCCTCTCTGTGCCTCTCTCTCTCTCTCTCTCTCTCTCTCATCACCACACACTCTCTCTCTCTCTCTCTCCATTCACCTGTATCCCTCTCTCCTCTTCTTTCACTTCCCAACTAATCTGCACCACGTTTCGCTCTCTCTCTGTGCCTCTCTCTCTCTCTCTCTCACACCACAACACTCTCTCTCTCTCTCTCTCTCTCTCTCTCTCTCTCTCTCTCTCTCTCCATTCACCTGTATCCCTCTCTCCTCTTCTTTCACTTCCCAACTAATCTGCACCACGTTTCGCTCCTCTCTGTGCGTCTCTTTTTTACCCTTTCCTTCATATTTTTCACACCATTATTAAGATACAACCTATCAAACACAAGATCACACACACGAAAAAATATAAGATTTTGAAGGGAAAAAAAACTTACTTTCAGAAATGAATCCGGCGTAAATTCGATCTTCTTCACTGCATACTCCTTCCCATCAAGGTGATTTCGAGCCTGATGAGCAAAATTTACATCTTTAATATTGTTTGTAAAAAGAAATAAGGAAACATATGAATGAATGCAGATAAGTGCTTATTTTTGTGCTAAAAGTAGATGTCTAAACCTTGAATGCCTTTATCATTATGGTGTGCGTGCGTGTGCGTGTGCATGTATGCATGTATTTGTGTGTGTGTGTGTGTTTGTGTGTGATGCATGCATTGACACGTCCCGACTATGCTATGCTTCTTATGGGTTAGAAATCCCTACCATTCTTTGAGGAATTATGATTTTACTTCATTCATGCGCAATATATAAAAACAGCTCATAATTAACCCCTTGACTGCCAGAGAAAAATTAAAGAAAAATTCATTGGGTAAATCATGACATGAAAAAGACAACTGATAGAGCCAATCTGAGAAAATGGTCTGGGGATATTACTCTCTTGATTATGTTAGAGCAAAGGCCAGCATATCAGAGTTATTCCTCTTTCATCTGATGACGTCATCAGTGATGTCATCAGGTCAGTACGTAATACGTTGGTGGCAGTCAAGGGGTTCAATAAGAGTTGCAAACAAAGACAGAACATATACATGTAGAAAGAAACGGAAACGGCAGATAAGATAGTTGGGCAGACACTCGTGAAAATATTTTTTCCATGTACCATATTTTTTTCAGACTATAAGGTGCATCCCCTAAATTTTACACAAAATGTTTGATTTAAAACTAATATCTATTCTATCTATATACTTACCGTTTCACTACGAACTGAGTTTACTCTTCCAATTTGGAGCAAAATGGTGGATTTTGATTAATCCTACTATCTATTTAATTTAATACTTACCAACACTCAAAACAACTGCATTAGCCTAAAACAACCTGGAACCTTACCCTAGCACATAGCTAAAACGAAAGTGGCCCCAAGGGACTGCACCCATACCGCAGGGAGTAGCGGGAGTGACTCCCCTTACTTCCGGGTATGACGCGCACCCTTGGGGCACCGGATATGTCATTCATGTAATTTTACAGCCCCGCATCAGGAGGGAGGCTGGGAGGGAACATTTTTTGTTTTGAGTGTTGGTAAGTATTAAATTAAAATAGATAGTAGGATTAATCAAAATCCACCAATCTAATTTAATCATACTATACCAACACTCAAAACAACTGCAGATTACCACCGTGGTGGAGGGTGATGCGTGCCAACTGACACACCAACAACCCCAAAAGCATATCAGTAAAAGAGGGGAAACACTCCTAAGAGAATCCCCCGAAAGATGTACAACATCCCTGAAAATATGCAAATAAATACCCCCAAACAGTCATGTCAATGATATACCAAAGAACACAGAGAAAAAACAGAGGCACAAAAAACACCGGAACTCACACTACAAGGAGACCGGGACCTGCGAAACGACCACCTTCTAGATGGAAAAGGAGTCGTCTTCGCCCTGAGCAGAGATATCCCTCAGGTAAAACTGAAGAAAGGTGTTCTGCGACTACCAGAACGCTGAGGCCATAACCTTCACAAGAGGGACACCCTTGACTACCGCCAGGGAAGAGCTGATGGCCCGCAACTCGTGGGCGCGAATGGGGTTATCAGGTAACCTAACCAGCGAGCGGGCATAGGCCAACTTAATGAGGTCGAGGAACCAACGGGACACAGTACCCTTAGCCACATCGCTGCAGTACTTGGGATTAAAGGAGACGAACAGGCGACGTTTAGCCCTTCTGAAGGACTTGGTACGAGCCAGAAGAACGAAGAGCCCTAACGGGGCAGAGGAAGATATCACGATCATCAGGACCCAGAACGGAGCGAAGACTCGAAAAAGAGGCCAAGGGAGAGGAAACATAACCAGACTGGTTCTTGCACGGAACTCCGGGAGAAAAGAAAGGGAGACAGACGAGAAGTCCTCCTCGAACTGACATCCTTGGTGAGACCACTCAGAGCATGCAAACCACTGAGGCGACGGGAGTGGCGAAAGAAATGAGAAAAAACTGTCTTGAGAGTCAGAAGCTTAAGAGACAACGACTCCAGGGGTTCAAATTTGACCCAGAGAAAAGCCAGAACCAAAAAGATGTCCCACTGAGGACACTGGACCGTTCTGGACGGGGCTTGGAGGCGCACAGCGTCCAGGAAGTGAGAAACTGGCAAAGCCGAGAGATTCCCCGTAAACTTGGAACCTAAAGACAACGAGATCGTGCTAATCAAGACCGCCCTATAACCTGACAAGGTTTGAGAGGAAGAGTTCCTAGTTCTAAGCAAGTGAGAGAGGAACTCCACGAACTGAACCGTTGAGGGACGAAGCGGGTCAAACTTTCTCTCCTGACAAAACGCAAACCAGGTGGCCCAGCGAAGATCATACAGATCGTTTGTAGACTTACGCCGAGAGGCGACCAACAGATCCACGGTGCGCGTGGAAAACCCCTGAGAGCGAAGGCCTAGTCGGACAGCCGCCATGCGACCAGGTTTAGCCTTGAAGGGCAAGGGTGTCCGACCCCGCTTCTTGACTGAAGAAGAGTGGCGGGAGTGAGATTGAGCGGAAGAGGACCGTCTTGCGCCATGTCGAGGAGCTCTGGGAACCAATGGCTCGTGGGCCACATTGGTGTGACGAGAATCAAGTCCGGGTGCTCCCGGAGGACTTCTTCAACACCCGGGGGATTAGTGCCATAGAGGGGAGGAATACAACGGCATGCACTTCAGCAAGAAGTGCGAGACAGTGGTGGCGTACAGCTTAGCGGTACGGTAGCACCTAAGGCCATGGAACTCATACTGAAGAAGACAAACTCCGCATCGAGTCACCTAGAGCAGCCAAGGCCTGATACATTACGGACTATGAGTGGCCGGACCGGGCCACTACACACTGCTACGCCCTTTCGAACTGGAAAATATCGATCGAAGGGGGAGTCTTGTCCAGTTTGTTTTCTGACCCAGACTCGCCCCTTCGATCGATATTTTCCAGTTCGAAAGGGCGTAGCAGTGTGTAGTGGCCCGGTCCGGCCACTCATAGTCCGTAATGTATCAGGCCTTGGCTGCTCTAGGTGACTCGATGCGGAGTTTGTCTTCTTCAGTATGAGTTCCATGGCCTTAGGTGCTACCGTACCGCTAAGCTGTACGCCACCACTGTCTCGCACTTCTTGCTGAAGTGCATGCCGTTGTATTCCTCCCCTCTATGGCACTAATCCCCCGGGTGTTGAAGAAGTCCTCCGGGAGCACCCGGACTTGATTCTCGTCACACCAATGTGGCCCACGAGCCATTGGTTCCCAGAGCTCCTCGACATGGCGCAAGACGGTCCTCTTCCGCTCAATCTCACTCCCGCCACTCTTCTTCAGTCAAGAAGCGGGGTCGGACACCCTTGCCCTTCAAGGCTAAACCTGGTCGCATGGCGGCTGTCCGACTAGGCCTTCGCTCTCAGGGGTTTTTCCACGCGCACCGTGGATCTGTTGGTCGCCTCTCGGCGTAAGTCTACAAACGATCTGTATGATCTTCGCTGGGCCACCTGGTTTGCGTTTTGTCAGGAGAGAAAGTTTGACCCGCTTCGTCCCTCAACGGTTCAGTTCGTGGAGTTCCTCTCTCACTTGCTTAGAACTAGGAACTCTTCCTCTCAAACCTTGTCAGGTTATAGGGCGGTCTTGATTAGCACGATCTCGTTGTCTTTAGGTTCCAAGTTTACGGGGAATCTCTCGGCTTTGCCAGTTTCTCACTTCCTGGACGCTGTGCGCCTCCAAGCCCCGTCCAGAACGGTCCAGTGTCCTCAGTGGGACATCTTTTTGGTTCTGGCTTTTCTCTGGGTCAAATTTGAACCCCTGGAGTCGTTGTCTCTTAAGCTTCTGACTCTCAAGACAGTTTTTTCTCATTTCTTTCGCCACTCCCGTCGCCTCAGTGGTTTGCATGCTCTGAGAGGTCTCACCAAGGATGTCAGTTCGAGGAGGACTTCTCGTCTGTCTCCCTTTCTTTTCTCCCGGAGTTCCGTGCAAGAACCAGTCTGGTTATGTTTCCTCTCCCTTGGCCTCTTTTTCGAGTCTTCGCTCCGTTCTGGGTCCTGATGATCGTGATATCTTCCTCTGCCCCGTTAGGGCTCTTCGTTCTTCTGGCTCGTACCAAGTCCTTCAGAAGGGCTAAACGTCGCCTGTTCGTCTCCTTTAATCCCAAGTACTGCAGCGATGTGGCTAAGGGTACTGTGTCCCGTTGGTTCCTCGACCTCATTAAGTTGGCCTATGCCCGCTCGCTGGTTAGGTTACCTGATAACCCCATTCGCGCCCACGAGTTGCGGGCCATCAGCTCTTCCCTGGCGGTAGTCAAGGGTGTCCCTCTTGTGAAGGTTATGGCCTCAGCGTTCTGGTAGTCGCAGAACACCTTTCTTCAGTTTTACCTGAGGGATATCTCTGCTCAGGGCGAAGACGACTCCTTTTCCATCTAGAAGGTGGTCGTTTCGCAGGTCCCGGTCTCCTTGTAGTGTGAGTTCCGGTGTTTTTTGTGCCTCTGTTTTTTCTCTGTGTTCTTTGGTATATCATTGACATGACTGTTTGGGGGTATTTATTTGCATATTTTCAGGGATGTTGTACATCTTTCGGGGGATTCTCTTAGGAGTGTTTCCCCTCTTTTACTGATATGCTTTTGGGGTTGTTGGTGTGTCAGTTGGCACGCATCACCCTCCACCACGGTGGTAATCTGCAGTTGTTTTGAGTGTTGGTATAGTATGATTAAATTAGATTGGTGGATTTTGATTAATCCTACTATCTATTTAATTTAATACTTACCAACACTCAAAACAAAAAATGTTCCCTCCCAGCCTCCCTCCTGATGCGGGGCTGTAAAATTACATGAATGACATATCCGGTGCCCCAAGGGTGCGCGTCATACCCGGAAGTAAGGGGAGTCACTCCCGCTACTCCCTGCGGTATGGGTGCAGTCCCTTGGGGCCACTTTCGTTTTAGCTATGTGCTAGGGTAAGGTTCCAGGTTGTTTTAGGCTAATGCAGTTGTTTTGAGTGTTGGTAAGTATTAAATTAAATAGATAGTAGGATTAATCAAAATCCACCATTTTGCTCCAAATTGGAAGAGTAAACTCAGTTCGTAGTGAAACGGTAAGTATATAGATAGAATAGATATTAGTTTAAATCAAACATTTTGTGTAAAATTTAGGGGATGCACCTTATAGTCTGAAAAAAATATGGTACATGGAAAAAATATTTTCACGAGTGTCTGCCCAACTATCTTATCTGCCGTTTCCGTTTCTTTCTACATGTATATGTTCTGTCTTTGTTTGCAACTCTTATTGAACCCCTTGACTGCCACCAACGTATTACGTACTGACCTGATCACATCACTGATGACGTCATCAGATAAAGAGGAATAACTCTGATATGCTGGCTATTGCTCTAACATAATCAAGAGAGTAATATCCCCAGACCATTTTCTCAGATTGGCTCTATCAGTTGTCTTTTTCATGTCATGATTTACCCAATGAATTTTTCTTTAATTTTTCTCTGGCAGTCAAGGGGTTAATTATGAGCTGTTTTATATATTGCGCATGAATGAAGTAAAATCATAATTCCTCAAAGAATGGTAGGGATTTCTAACCCATAAGAAGCATAGCATAGTCGGGACGTGTCAATGCATGCATCACACACAAACACACACACACACACAATACATGCATTACATGCACACGCACACGCACGCACACCATAATGATAAAGGCATTCAAGGTTTAGACATCTACTTTTAGCACAAAAATAAGCACTTATCTGCATTCATTCATATGTTTCCTTATTTCTTTTTACAAACAATATTAAAGATGTAAATTTTGCTCATCAGGCTCGAAATCACCTTGATGGGAAGGAGTATGCAGTGAAGAAGATCGAATTTACGCCGGATTCATTTCTGAAAGTAAGTTTTTTTTCCCTTCAAAATCTTATATTTTTTCGTGTGTGTGATCTTGTGTTTGATAGGTTGTATCTTAATAATGGTGTGAAAAATATGAAGGAAAGGGTAAAAAAGAGACGCACAGAGAGGAGCGAAACGTGGTGCAGATTAGTTGGGAAGTGAAAGAAGAGGAGAGAGGGATACAGGTGAATGGAGAGAGAGAGAGAGAGAGAGAGAGAGGAGAGAGAGAGAGAGAGAGAGAGTGTGTGGTGTGAGAGAGAGAGAGAGAGAGAGAGGCACAGAGAGGAGCGAAACGTGGTGCAGATTAGTTGGGAAGTGAAAGAAGAGGAGAGAGGGATACAGGTGAATGGAGAGAGAGAGAGAGAGAGAGTGTGTGGTGTGAGAGAGAGAGAGAGAGAGAGAGAGAGGCACAGAGAGGAGCGAAACGTGGTGCAGATTAGTTGGGAAGTGAAAGAAGAGGAGAGAGGGATACAGGTGAATGGAGAGAGAGAGAGAGAGAGAGAGAGAGAGAGAGAGAGAGAGAGAGAGAGAGAGAGAGAGAGAGAGTGTGGTGTGAGAGAGAGAGAGAGAGAGGCACAGAGAGGAGCGAAACGTGGTGCAGATTAGTTGGGAAGTGAAAGAAGAGGAGAAAGGGACAGAGGGTTACAGGCAAATGGAGAGAGAGAGGAGAGAGAGAGAGAGAGAGAAAGAGACAGACATATCGTAGAGAGAGAGAAAGAGACTCAGACATATTGTGTTGTGCATTAGTAAAGAGTGAACACAGAGATTATTGTGATTTATTGTGTTATATATTATTAGTAAAGAGTGAGCACAGAGATTATTGTGATTTATTGTGTTATGTACTATTAGTAAAGAGTGAGCACAGAGATTATTGTGATTTATTGTGTTATGTACTATTAGTTAAGAGTGAGCACAGAGATTATTGTGATTTATTGTGTTATGTACTATTATTAAAGAGTGAGCACAGAGATTATTGTGATTTATTGTGTTATATATTATTAGTAAAGAGTGAGCACAGAGATTTTTGTGATTTATTGTGTTATGTACTATTAGTAAAGAGTGAGCACAGAGATTATTGTGATTTATTGTGTTATGTACTATTAGTTAAGAGTGAGCACAGAGATTATTGTGATTTATTGTGTTATGTACTATTATTAAAGAGTGAGCACAGAGATTATTGTGATTTATTGTGTTGTGTATTATTAGTAAAGAGTGAGCACAGAGATTATTGTGATTTATTGTGTTATGTACTATTAGTAAAGAGTGAGCACAGAGATTATTGTGATTTATTGTGTTATGTACTATTAGTTAAGAGTGAGCACAGAGATTATTGCGATTTATTGTGTTGTGTATTAGTAAAGAGTGAGCAGAGAGATTATTGTGATTTATTGTGATATGTATTAGTAAAGAGTGAGCACAGAGATTTATTGTGACTAGCGCAACGCTAAGTACAGGTAACGCCTAGTAACGGTAATGCCTAGTAACGGTAACGCCAAGTACTGGTAACGCTGAGTACAGCAAATTTGAAGCGATTCGGTTAAGAAACGGCGGAGTTATAAGGCCCTGTTTCCCGTTGGCGCTGCTCTGAGAGTGACACTGCCAGGCTTCACCCCTGCCACAGCAAGCCTGACAGCAAATTTGAAGCGATTCGGTTAAGAAACGGCGGAGTTATTTGTGAAAAGGTGAAGCGGCGTATATCGCGCGCGTTTCTGAACCGATTCGCTTCCGGTTTGGCACATCGATAGTCACCGTCCCCAGTCATCTACCTGCCACATTCGAAGGCAATCGGTCGAGAAATACCGGAGATACGGGCGCCGAGAGGCCGGCAGATGCGCGTTTCGCGCATTTGCCAAACCGCGCAAATGACACGGCCACCTCGGTTGCCGTTGCCATCGCCCCGTTAGGGCTCACATCAAATTTGAAGCGATTCGGTCGAAAAATGGTGGAGTTATAAGGCCTGTTTTGTGTTTCACACACACACACAGACACACACAACCTTGCCAAATTATTATATGATTTATTGTGTATTATTAGTAAAGAGTGAGCACAGAGATTATTGTGTTGTGTATTATTAGTAAAGAGTGAGCAAAGAGATTATTGTGATTTATTGTGTTATGTATTATTAGTAAAGAGTGAGCACGGAGATTATTGTGATTTATTGTGTTATGTATTAGTTTAGAGTGAGCAAAGAGATATAAAAACACCAAAAAAAAAACCACATTATTTGTGTTAAGCATTTTTGACAAAATCGCAGCCAAAAATGTGAAACTGAAGTTCTGCTACTGTGCTGGTGGACGAGCAGCAGCGCTGCAGACGACGCTCTTTGTGCAGGTCTCTCGAATGACGAATGCGCAGTTCATGCTTCCGACTTCCAACTCCCTGACTAGCACATGGCACAGTAGATGAACATTTGAGCTTTGTGATGGCTTTTGTAAAGTTTGCAAGGAAATATTTGGTGGCGCCAGCTACGTTTGGTGCTATCAGTAGGAACTGCCGTATAATAGACAACAATCGGACCATGTTTTTGTTTATGTGTGTTAACCACATTTGTGCTGAAAAAAAAGGCTGTGTGATTTAAGAGGGGTTTTGTCCGTTCAGACAGATTTTTGTGTGTTCACCATTATTATGTATTATCCAGCTTTGTGTTAAGTGTATTCCACTGTAATGCCAATAGTGATTTTGATTTGATGGTTAAGCATTATTGTTTCAGTCGCTGGGAGAAGTGTTGGTGCTGCACGATCTGAAACACGAGCACATCGTAAAATGCGATAACGCCTGGGTAGAGAAAGACGACGGCACCATCATTCCTTTATCCGCAGAGAAAGCGCCCACCTACTTCGCTGCGGTACAGTCCACTTCCGGTAAGCGTTTAAAAAATGGCGGCTCCCGTCGATGAACCATGAGTATTGTTGGCATTGTTAGATGATAATGATGAGCAGGCAGCGATTAGAGCATTAAAGTCATGATAAAGGCCATTATCTAATAGGACCCCCCCCTATGTACTACAGTACACTGCGGCATTTGTCACAGTCGTGATTCATTGCTTTTTTCCGTCTTATGGGGGGGTAGGGTTAGGGTTAGTATTCCAAAAAGATAATTAGCTAACAAGGTTAACCGAGAAATGCAGGGGGGTGGCACGTCTTTACCTTTACCCCAGACTGTCCTCTGGAGTGGTTTCATTTTGCAGGCGTTGGTCTGAAATCAAAGCCCAACCCTATAGTTTTGCTCTGACTGCACCTCAACAAGACTCAGCACAAAAAACAAAACATCTGGTGTGTGTGTGTGTGTGTACTTGAGACTATCATAATCATACTATTGCATCAAAATATCACTTAATCAGTATAATGTGCACATCTGTATGTGTGTTTATGTCAAAAACTACCCTATTTTATGGACTATAAATTGACACTTTTTGCCCAGACTGAGACCACCGCCCCTTACAATGTGACTGATAATAATTGTCAGAAAATAGTGTCACAAAATTTGAATTTTGTGTTAAGTTTGGGGGTGCACCTTATAATTAGGTGCACCAGAAGGTGTCACAAATTACTTTCTCCTTTTCTCAATTCTGACTGAAATGTTTACATGTCAATTTGTACCCACCTGCCCATTTTTCTTTTAACATATTTTTGTCTTGGGTGTGTGTGTGTGTGTCACTGCGTGTGTGCCACTCTGTGTGTGTGTATGGGGGGTGGGGGGGGTACTCATAGGTAAATGAACCCTTACAGTTTCTATTTATGCACATACAAGTGAGAGAGAGGAAGAATGAGAGTATCATATCTCAGTATGTGACCATACATGTGAGTGTGTGTGTGTGTTTGAATGTGTTGCAATAGCATACAAATAATATCAGTACCATGTGCACACATGCACACATTGTGTGATCATGTCACATAATAATACTGTACCATGCAATGAAATGTGTGTATGATGAGAACATTTAATTAGAGAAAGGTCTCACATCAGGATGTATGAATATGGTAGCAATATCTTAGACAATTTATAAATAAATGATCCATGTACCAACAGATTTTTTGTACATTTTCTTTGATTGTTCTCTCATGTGTGATGCTAAAAATAAAGAGAGATATCCCAGTAGTGGTGGAACAAAAATGAGTGCAAAGAAACATGGTGTGAGTCAAACAACCAATTTAATCCTTTTACTTTTCATTTAATCTTCTATGGAGAAGAGAGAGGAAAAGTAGGAGGTGGGACGAAGGAAGACAGAAGTACAGGCTTACTGGGTACATATTTTGGAGAATCATCCAAGCGTTTTTTTAGTGTGTTAGTATTACTATTAGGTGCACATTTTAGATTAATAGGCAACTCATTCTGGAAGTTAGCAACACAGGTGCTGAAACAATTTTTCCTTATATTAGTTTTAAACCTATTAATAAAAACTCTACTATATGCATTTCTTGTTAGATTATATTGAGGAGAATCAAAATTGTTTCCAAGGCAAGTCAACTTGACCATTGAATATTTTCATGACGAGAACCTTTGAATCCCATTTAAATTTCAGCCTGGCCAAAAGGTGCTTGAAAACCCTTTAAAATTTGAGAATATTCTGCCACCCCTTGAAACCCCCTTGAAAATTGTTCCTGCGGACCTATTGATTGTATGAATATTGTTGTAGTTGTTGATGTACCCTGGCTTAAAGACTCCAGGGATCATCCCAACAGCATCAGAAGCATCTGAACACTAAGGTACAAATGCATCAGCTAGGGATGAGAACATTACGTGTGTGACCGTTTTTGATTACCCCCGCCACGTGGGCAGCCACACTCCGTCTTCGGGGGTGTATGAATATTATTTTCATGAAATCTCACAAAATTTTAAGCCGTGCGTTTTTACAAATCATAAATGAAAAGTAACATAGATCTTACCAAAAAAAAACATTTTCTGGTGCCGATTCCATGTACAAATCCATGCTTTCACCGTTTTGACTGGACATATTCAGATGGTGTATTGCCTTATTTCTGCGCATGTCTGCTTTTTTTTGTAATGATAATTGATGTAGCTTTCATGACCCTTTCAGAATTCAAATATCCCCTTGAAAAACCATGGAAAAGTCCTTGAATTTTTCTCCAGGTCAAGAGTAGGAACCCTGTTATGAACATTTTTATAAAAGATGGGAATTTTCAATCATCATCAGTTAGGATGAGAGGCTCAGCCCATATGTAGCAGTAATTGAGAATCATTTTAACTCATTCAAGTCATTCCACCCATATATGTCTGGAGTTAGGTAAACCTGTGTGCACACCACACTTTGGTCACTTCTAAACTCGCTTCGCTCCCGTAGACCAACGCTTTTGCCTCTTACTATGCGTTTGAAGTGGGGGAACTAATTGTTGTAGAGTTTTTCTTATAAAATCTATATAAAAGAATATCTTATCTACCACTTCCCTATGTCTAAACCGGAAGTAAAAACATGTAATCTTCTTTCATTTATTAGTCCCTGAGCCGAAGGTTCGGGGAACTATTTTTTTGTCTGATCCGTCAGTCCGGTGTCTGTCCGTCCGTCCGGCATGCCTCCATCCACCTATTCGTCCGTTTTTCTCAAAAACTATTCAGTCTATCATCATCAAATTTGGTATACGTGTACTAGTTTGCCAAGATGCAAGCTATCCACTGATGTATTTAGTTTTACATTAAGGTCAAGGTCGTGCCAGTTACGGGGTTCAAACCCCGAAACACATATTCGCTAATATCTCGCGAAGTTTTGCATGTATTTTAATGCAGTTTTTTTCACAACATTTCTTGATGAATGGTCTATAACACAGGTGTCATGAATTTTTCTGTGCGTGCGTGTGCGCATGATCGCATGCGCTCAAATCACGGGTCCGAACCCCAAGGCTATATATAAAAAAAAACTATTCACTTACGTACTGTTTTTATGTAGTTACGTGCTGTTTTTATGCGTTTTTATGTATGTCCACAGCCGACACATTCCGATTTCTGAGTAGCTCGGCGATGCTGCGAGGGGACTTTGCTACCGCTTGGCGTTGCACTTGTCTTTTTGTTTATGTCTGTTTTGTTTGTGTGTATGGCTGGAGTGGTTTGTGAGTTTTTTTAATAATTCAAGATCATTGCGATGCGAATGAGTTAATGACCTGCCACTTAGTACAAGAGATTTTTTTTATCAAGAGCCCTTGGTATTTGGTACTTAATAGTCATAGATGCGTCTCTGTGAAATTCGTGTTTCTCCCACATGGAGAGCGTGTCGCAGCCAGAGGTGCGCCACCAGTTTTTTTTAAATTTTTTATTTTTTATGATTAAATTTTAACCAAATGACAACTTTTTCGTTGCCACTGAGTTTTGTTGACAATTCAAGGGCTAAAATGTGTGTGTGCATGTTTGTGGTCGTGCATACATGCGTGTGTGTGTGTGCACATGCATTTGTGTTTGCCTGTGTGCACGTGTGTGCATGTATCTATATATAATATGTACCTGAGAAAGAGAGTGAGCGTGACCGTACATTTGGTTTAAATGATTTTTATTTATCAAAACGTACAATACACACATGTTAAGCAAGCATAACAGCAACAACAAGCTTAAAGCTTATACTGTGCCAACGTACTATGCATTATTATTTTTGGAATGGCGGTTAGCAAGTACATGACTAAACAGGTTAATCTAAACATTATCAAAGAAAAAATATATAAAGATAAGTACATTTCAAATCCTTAGTGAAATATACATCAGGAAAACAATGCAAATCATTGCGTACATTTGACATCCCAGTAGGCATAATTGAGAATCGTTTCAAATGTGTTAAACTATTATTTTTTAATGCTTCTTCTTAATATCAGAGATGAGATTTTTCCTTTTTGATGGCCCCATGGGTTAGTTTTGAGATCAGTTTAAAACTGTTGAGAAAATTTGGGGTGGGGGTGTGGTAGGGTTAAATTTTGTGTTGAAGCGAAAATGCGGTGAAAAGTTCAATAGATATTTTCAAATTTTGTGTTGAATCGGTTCATTCTGTCTAGCTTGTTTCTCTCTCTCTGTGTCTCTGTCTCAGAAAATCACTAGCCCTGAGTCAATAATAATTTCAAAAATTTGTGTGGGATCAAGGAGATTACATTTTTAATAATTTTGCTGTCTCGGAGGTTGATTTTTACAGGTTCAAAAAAAAAATCTTCAGCTTCAGGGGGCAAAGCCCACCGACCCCATCAAGGGCTTTGCCCCTGGACCCCACGAAGGGCCTATGATGACCCCCATCAAGGGCTTTGCCCCTGGACCCCACGAAGGGCCTATGATGGCCCCCATCAAGGGCTTTGCCCCTGGACCCCACGAAGGGCCTATGATGGCCCCCATCAAGGGCTTTGCCCCTGGACCCCACGAAGGGCCTATGATGGCCCCCATCAAGGGCTTTGCCCCTGGACCCCACGAAGGGCCTATGATGGCCCCCATCAAGGGCTTTGCCCCTGGACCCCACGAAGGGCCTATGATGGCCCCCATCAAGGGCTTTGCCCCTGGACCCCACGAAGGGCCTATGATGACCCCCATCAAGGGCTTTGCCCCTGGACCCCACGAAGGGCCTATGATGGCCCCCATCAAGGGCTTTGCCCCTGGACCCCACGAAGGGCCTATGATGGCCCCCATCAAGGGCTTTGCCCCTGGACCCCACGAAGGGCCTATGATGGCCCCCATCAAGGGCTTTGCCCCTGGACCCCACGAAGGGCCTATGATGGCCCCCAGACTCCCGCCTATTTTTTTCCTCCATTTGATTCTCTGAAAATCTCATGTCTGTTAATGTTTTCGCTCGGCTGCGGTGCGGAGGGTTGCAGGTTGGAGTACAGCTTGGCGTCGGATTGTTCTGGCCTGAAAACCCTCTCTGTCCACCCAGCAGTGAATGGGTACCTGATTCGTTCAGGGAAGGTTAAAAGGCGGCGGAAGGAGAAGAGGGATGGGCTCCACCTTCCATGATGCCGTGCCCATGACACAGTGAACCTCTAACAGTTCACTTCCCCTACAGCTGATAGGCTATGGGACACGTTAACCTTTTAATGTTTTGAAATACAGTGCAACCTCCCTTATACGACCTTCAAAAATCATCCAAAATGAGGTCTTATAATATAAGGGAGGGGTCTTATAAGGGAGGTAATATTAATACTTACAGAGAAGGACAATGTCTCAGAGAAGTAGGTCTTATATGGGAGGGAGTCTTATAAGGGAGGTTCCACTGTACTAGTATTTTCTTCTCTCTTGATATTGTTTTTTCCCTCAAAATGTTTCTGAAGTGCTCTCAGGATGATTCTATTAATCGAATAGCGCTATATAAGCTTTATTTAAAAAACAACAGCTTTATTTATTGTTAATATCATTATAATTATTATTATTGTTATTATTATTATAAATATTATTGTTAATATTGTGCAGCCGAGTCAGGTTCCTTCGTACAGGTGACAGAAGACAGCAAAGATGACAAATACATCCTTGTCAGGTAAGGCATAGGCTTTGCTACACATCATTTGAAGGGGCACCCTGACGGATGAGCTTTTACAAGAAACACGTCGAGATCACCAGGAAAGCACCCTTTACAGAGATCGCAACACTCACTTTGCTCTGGTTTCCTAGAAATCAAACCATCAAATCGGCGATTCCTCCTTGGCGGAGGTGCTGGAAGTCAAATTCTTTCACCCAAAGAGAAGGCGTGTGTCGTCTCTTTTCTATTGGCCGCAAATCGTTTGCACGAAATTTTCGCAATGCAAGCCTTTTTTAAAAAATTCAAAGTTTGTCTAAAGGAAATAGCTCAATTTTTTTTTTACTGCACTACAAAAAAAGAAAATGCTTCAACCACAATGAGTGACCTCCACCCACCCCATCCAAAATGGCTACTCTCTCCAGCATCTCCGCCAAGGAGGAATCACCGTTTTGACAGTTTATTTTATAGGAAACCAGAGCAAAGTGAGTGTTCCGATCCTTGAAAAGGCTGTCTTTCTAATATGAAACTTCGGGACTTTCCTGGTAATATGGTATTGCAGTACCTGAGCTGCAGGAGCGTCCCACTATCTTTATATCTTTATAGTTATTGGTGTCCCTTATGAGCCTGTTCCGGGCTGGAGGACGTTAAACAAACTTTCATCAGGGCTAACAAAAATCAGCAATGGTTTAATTTGCTGTCACTTTAGTTTTGGCTGACGTTGGTCTGTGTGGGGGCCCAAAAGGTCGCCGGCTCAAAAAGTCGCTGGCCTACCCTAGTGTAGATATTGTTGCTGTTTAAAAGGTGCTGACTAGGACTTTTTGGGGGAACGGTGCAGACCAACACTCTCTTCCGATTTCTCGGCTCTCCCCGCATTTTTAGACTTGCCCTTCTTTGCAAATATTAAGCTGTATTTTATCAACCTTTTGTTTTAGCTAAGTATCTTTGTTGAAGTTATTCGTAGTAATGCTAGAGGCCATTATTTAGTATGTACCGCAATACACGGAACAGCAGCGGAAATGTAAAGGGTGGGGGGTGTTGATCTGCATCTTTACCACATTTTTATTTTACAGTTAAAGTCATAGCTGCCGACCTTCCGAATTTCCCGGAATTTTTCTGTTTACCAGCCACGATTCCGCATTTCCGATTATGACAGTAAAATTCCGGATTCCGAAAAAAAAGAAGTCAAATCCATGTAGAACTCAACGTGCGTGCGGTTTCCACAGCCATTCCAAATGCCAATCCAATATTTATTATCCCGGAAACCATAATCTGTGCATGTGCGGTAAGCTTTTTTGCTGAACAAAATGGCGTCAAACAAAACTGGGAACTTGCTTCATGTTTACCGAAGTTTGGTCCTCGGCATAGAGAACAATTTCTCTTCAATTGATGTGTTCCATGAAGAGAATAGTTACGCTTTCGGCACTGTGTGCCGACACAACTTCTAAATTTCATATGGGGATCTATAACAACACTGCTTTTCACGAGAAGCTTGTACCATGAAAATGAAAGCAGAAGTCTTCAGTTCAGTTGTGAAAATGATCGCATTGACGTAGTCATGATGTAGTGCTTAGTTGCTAAAAGGCACAATCAGTGGAGAGGTAAGCATGCCGTTTTATTCGGCTTGTGTAAGACAATGTTTTCTTGCCAGGAGGTGAAGACTTTGCTTCTTTATATAAAAAAACAAAAAATGTTTCAGCTTCAGGGGGCTGTGCCCCCTCAACCCCGCTCTCTCGGGAGGGGGTTTAACCCCCGCTCCCGACCCATATTTGTTTCCGTTTTTAAAAAAAATTCTGGAATGTTGGCAACTATGGAAAGTGTTTGTGTTTTCAGTTGTTATAATTGATTCATTAGTTTATGGTTGATTATTGTATTGTTGTTCATATGCACACCCACTCACATAGGTGCACGCACATGCACACACACTCACATTCATCAAACACACACGCACACACATGCGCAATTCCTTCCCTCATTTTAATTCATTGATTTGTTTATTGTTATTATTATTTAAAGTCTAATATCACCATTGTTGCGAACAGACTTTAAATTTAATCAATCAAATCAAATCAAATTGTGTCTTCAGTGACCCGGTTGCTGCCTCCCTTCACGAGGCTGCTGAGCCCCTCAGCACGCCAGAACCCGTAGCGCGGAACGACAACAACAAAAAACCTGTCGCAAAGACTGGCAGTTACTCCAACAATGAAGTTTATCCAAAGATCTTGGACACGAACGTCGTCTTCATCAGGGGTGGTTGGGTCTGTGTGGGGTCTCTACAGGCGGAGCGCGCGTCCCTGCGGAGGGGACAGGAGACAGACGACAGCAAAGATGACAACAGTCGCAAAGACGACGAAGACAGGTAAGGCTTAGGCTTTGCTACATCATTTAAAGGGGCACCCTGACAGATGAGTTTTTGCAAGAAACACGTCGAGATCACCAGGAAAACACCCTTTACAGAGATCGCAACACTCACTTTGCTCTGGTTTCGTAGAAATCAAATCGGCGATTCCTCCTTGGCGGAGGTGCTGGAAGTCAAATTCTTTCACCCAAAGAGAAGGCGTGTGTCGTCTCTTTTCTATTGGCCGCAAATCGTTTGCACGAAATTTTCGCAATACAAGCCTTTTTTAAAAAATTCAAAATTTGATAGTTTGTCTAAAGGAAATAGCTCAATTTTTTTTTTACTGCACTACAAAAAAAGAAAAAAAAAGCTTCAACCACAATGAGTGACCTCCACCCACCCCATCCAAAATGGCTACTCTCTCCAGCATCTCCGCCAAGGAGGAATCGCCGTTTTGACTGTTTAATTTCTAGGAAACCAGAGCAAAGTGAGTGTTCCGATCCTTGAAAAAGGCTGTCTTTCTAATATGAAACTTCGGGACTTTCCTGGTAATATGGTATTGCAGTACCTGAGCTGCAGGATCGTCCCACTATCTTTATATCTTTATAGTTATTGGTGTCCCTTATGAACCTGTTATGAGCCTGTTCCGGGCTGGAGGACGTTAAACAAACTTTCATCAGGGTTGACAGAAATCAGCAATGGTTTAATTTGCTGTCACTTTAGTTTTGGCTGACGTTGGTCTGTGTGGGGGCCCAAAAGGTCGCCTGCTCAAAAAGTCGCTGGCCTACCCTAGTGTAGATATTGTTGCTGTTTAAAAGGTGCTGACTAGGACTTTTTGGGGGAACGGTGCAGACCAACACTCTCTTCCGATTTCTCGGCTCTCCCCGCATTTTTAGACTTGCCCTTCTTTGCAAATATTAAGCTGTATTTTATCAACCTTTTGTTTTAGCTAAGTATCTTTGTTGAAGTTATTCGTAGTAATGCTAGAGGCCATTATTTAGTATGTACCGCAATACACGGAACAGCAGCGGAAATGTAAAGGGTGGGGGGTGTTGATCTGCATCTTTACCACATTTTTATTTTACAGTTAAAGTCATAGCTGCCGACCTTCCGAATTTCCCGGAATTTTTCTGTTTACCAGCCACGATTCCGCATTTCCGATTATGACAGTAAAATTCCGGATTCCGAAAAAAAAGAAGTCAAATCCATGTAGAACTCAACGTGCGTGCGGTTTCCACAGCCATTCCAAATGCCAATCCAATATTTATTATCCCGGAAACCATAATCTGTGCATGTGCGGTAAGCTTTTTTGCTGAACAAAATGGCGTCAAACAAAACTGGGAACTTGCTTCATGTTTACCGAAGTTTGGTCCTCGGCATAGAGAACAATTTCTCTTCAATTGATGTGTTCCATGAAGAGAATAGTTACGCTTTCGGCACTGTGTGCCGACACAACTTCTAAATTTCATATGGGGATCTATAACAACACTGCTTTTCACGAGAAGCTTGTACCATGAAAATGAAAGCAGAAGTCTTCAGTTCAGTTGTGAAAATGATCGCATTGACGTAGTCATGATGTAGTGCTTAGTTGCTAAAAGGCACAATCAGTGGAGAGGTAAGCATGCCGTTTTATTCGGCTTGTGTAAGACAATGTTTTCTTGCCAGGAGGTGAAGACTTTGCTTCTTTATATAAAAAAACAAAAAATGTTTCAGCTTCAGGGGGCTGTGCCCCCTCAACCCCGCTCTCTCGGGAGGGGGTTTAACCCCCGCTCCCGACCCATATTTGTTTCCGTTTTTAAAAAAAATTCTGGAATGTTGGCAACTATGGAAAGTGTTTGTGTTTTCAGTTGTTATAATTGATTCATTAGTTTATGGTTGATTATTGTATTGTTGTTCATATGCACACCCACTCACATAGGTGCACGCACATGCACACACACTCACATTCATCAAACACACACGCACACACATGCGCAATTCCTTCCCTCATTTTAATTCATTGATTTGTTTATTGTTATTATTATTTAAAGTCTAATATCACCATTGTTGCGAACAGACTTTAAATTTAATCAATCAAATCAAATCAAATTGTGTCTTCAGTGACCCGGTTGCTGCCTCCCTTCACGAGGCTGCTGAGCCCCTCAGCACGCCAGAACCCGTAGCGCGGAACGACAACAACAAAAAACCTGTCGCAAAGACTGGCAGTTACTCCAACAATGAAGTTTATCCAAAGATCTTGGACACGAACGTCGTCTTCATCAGGGGTGGTTGGGTCTGTGTGGGGTCTCTACAGGCGGAGCGCGCGTCCCTGCGGAGGGGACAGGAGACAGACGACAGCAAAGATGACAACAGTCGCAAAGACGACGAAGACAGGTAAGGCTTAGGCTTTGCTACATCATTTAAAGGGGCACCCTGACAGATGAGTTTTTGCAAGAAACACGTCGAGATCACCAGGAAAACACCCTTTACAGAGATCGCAACACTCACTTTGCTCTGGTTTCGTAGAAATCAAATCGGCGATTCCTCCTTGGCGGAGGTGCTGGAAGTCAAATTCTTTCACCCAAAGAGAAGGCGTGTGTCGTCTCTTTTCTATTGGCCGCAAATCGTTTGCACGAAATTTTCGCAATACAAGCCTTTTTTAAAAAATTCAAAATTTGATAGTTTGTCTAAAGGAAATAGCTCAATTTTTTTTTTACTGCACTACAAAAAAAGAAAATGCTTCAACCACAATGAGTATCCTCCACCCGCCCCATCCAAAATGGCTACTCTCTCCAGCATCTCCGGCAGGAGGAATCGCCGTTTTGACTGTTTAATTTCTAGGAAACCCGAGCAAAGTGAGTGTTCCGATCCTTGAAAAAGGCTGTCTTTCTAATATGAAACTTCGGGACTTTCCTGGTAATATGGTATTGCAGTACCTGAGCTGCAGGATCGTCCCACTATCTTTATATCTTTATAGTTATTGGTGTCCCTTATGAACCTGTTATGAGCCTGTTCCGGGCTGGAGGACGTTAAACAAACTTTCATCAGGGTTGACAGAAATCAGCAATGGTTTAATTTGCTGTCACTTTAGTTTTCGCATTTCCGATTATGACAGTAAAATTCCGGATTCCGAAAAAAAAGAAGTCAAATCCATGTAGAACTCAACGTGCGTGCGGTTTCCACAGCCATTCCAAATGCCAATCCAATATTTATTATCCCGGAAACCATAATCTGCGCATGTGCGGTAAGCTTTTTTGCTGAACAAAATGGCGTCAAACAAAACTGGGAACTTGTTTCATGTTTACCGAAGTTTGTTCCTCGGTATAGAGAACAATTTCTTTTCAATTGATGTGTCCCACGAAGAGAATAGTTACGCTTTCGGCACTGTGTGCCGACAACTTCTAAATTTCATATGGGGATCTAGAACAACACTGATTTTCACGAGAAGCTTGTACCATGAAAATGAAAGCAGAAGTCTTCAGTTCAGTTGTGAAAATGATCGCATTGACGTAGTCATGATGTAGTGCTTAGTTGCTAAAAGGCACAATCAGTGGAGAGGTAAGCATGCCGTTTTATTCGGCTTGTGTAAGACAATGTTTTCTTGCCAGGAGGTGAAGACTTTGCTTCTTTATATAAAAAAAACAAAAAATGTTTCAGCTTCAGGGGGCTGTGCCCCCTCAACCCCGCTCTCTCGGGAGGGGGTTTAACCCCTGCTCCCGACCCATATTTTTTCTGGGTTTTTTTAAATTCTGGAATGTTGGCAACTATGGAAAGTGTTTGTGTTTTCAGTTGTTATAATTGATTCATTAGTTTACGGTTGATTATTGTATTGTTGTTCATAAGCACATCCACTCACATAGGTGCACGCACATGCACACACACATGCACACACACTCACATTCACTCAAACACTCACGCACACACGCGCGCAATTCCTTCCTTCATTTTAATTCATTGATTTGTTTGTTGTTGTTATTATTATTTTTAAGTCTAATATCACCATTGTTGCGAACAGACTTTAAATTAAATCAATCAAATCAAATCAAATTGTGTCTTCAGTGGCCCGGTTGCTGCCTCCCTTCACGAGGCTGCTGATCCCCTCAGCACGCCAGAACCCGTAGCGCCCAACAACGCTATCGCAGAGACTTGCACTGAAACCGACAATGATCTCCGAGCAAACACTCCAGTCCCGGGTGGCATCAACGTCGGTGATGGTGGTGGTGGGGGGGACCGCAGGGGGTCTCTCCCGTCGGAGAGCTCGTCCCCGCCGAGCTTGACCAGCTCGGAAATTGCCGCCGACTTATTATCTTTGGGAAAATTGTCAGAAGTAAGCATCATTGGGAGTTGGGGTAAGAAGACAAGCACAATAAATTTCTGTTTTCCATGCTGATCTTGCACAAATATTCACTTGTAATGGAATGGTAAGTATGTAGATAGAAGATAGTAGTATTAATAATAATAATAATAATAATAGTGAATCATTTATATAGCGCATTCCTCCACCAATGTGGAGCTCTATGCGCTTAACAACAACAAAAATTAAAAGCAACAAATTCAACAACAAAACGAAATAATCGCTCACGCACATGCAAATAGGCATACACATACACACCCCACCCACACATACACGCACGTACGCACATACACACACACACACACACACACACTCACACACACACACACACACACACACACACACACACACACACATACACACACACACACACACACACACACACACACCATTACCATCACCACCACTCGCCCCACCCAAAAAACGCAATACAAAATACAATCAGTTGAACAAAGCATCAACACACTCTCTCTCTCTCTCTCTCTCTCTCTCTCTCTCTCTCTCTCTCTCTCTCTCTCTCCTCTCTCTCTCTCTCTCTCTCTCTCTCTCTCTCTCTCTCTCAACAAAGCTGACGTAGACATTGCAGTCAACACACAGTGAAACTAATATGGGGGGAGGGGAGTGTGTGTGTGAGAATAGAGTCCAGAAGTAATGTGGCCTAAAGGTTGTGATGTAGCTTGAACAGGTGGGTCTTGAGAGCTGATTTGAAACATTGCAAGGACTGGATATGGCGGATTTCGCGTGGTAAGGAGTTCCAAACTGATGGGGCCGAAAAGGAAAAGGAGCGCTCACCAAACATTTTTGTTCGTGTACTAGGAACACAGAGAATTTTGGAATCTGAAGATGACCGCAATTGCCTTGATGGAGTATAGACAGAAAGCATGTCAGAAATGTAGCTAGGGGCATTTCCAGAGAAATAAGAATGACATAGAGTGGAAATTTTGTAGTCAATACGTGCTTTGATGGAAAGCCAATGAAGGGATATCAGGAGTGGTTGAACATGATGATACTTAGAGACCTTGAGGACAAGTCTGGCAGCAGAGTTCTGGACTTTTTGAAGCTTGTCACCAGTTGGGGGCAAGAGTGAATTACAATAATCTAGTTTAGAGAGAACAAAAGCGCAGACTAGTATTTTAGTAGTATCTATAGACAGGAGATGGCGAATCGTACCAATGCGACGCAGCTCACAGTATGCTGACCGACAGATAGTTTGAACTTGTGAGTCAACACTCATATCTTGAGAGATGTGGAAGCCAAGATTTCTAGCAGAAGGAGAAAAAGGTATTTGAGTGTCACAGACAGAGATGGAATCAGGCTTTGGGTACGAAAGTTTTCTAGATGGAGAGTGGATGAACAAGGCCTCCGTTTTGTCGTCATTCAGCTTCAGTTTGTTTTGTAGCATCCATGATTTGATGTTGCGAATGCAGAATTCAAGTGAAGATATAGAAGGAAGAATGGTAGATGGGGATACAGGCTTGTGGAGTTGTGTATCATCAGCAAAAGACTGAGAATCAACTGAATGAGAAGTGATCAACTCGGACAGGGGTTTAGTGTACATGATGAAGAGGACTGGTCCAAGTACTGAGCCTTGAGGAACCCCACATGTGAGGCCAACCATTGCAGAAGATGAGTCATTGATGGAGACAGACTGAGTTCGACCAGAAAGGTAAGACGAGAACCATGACAGAGCAGTGCTTGATATTCCATAGGTGATTTGAAGCCTCTTAAGGAGTATATGGTGGTCAATAGTATCAAAAGCAGCTGAAAGATCCAAAAGAGTTAATATAGATGCGTCACCAGAGTCAAGAGCTAAGAGAATGTAATTAGTTACTTTCAACAGTGCCGTTTCAGTGCTGTGAAATGGCCTGTACGCTGATTGTGAACAACTGATGAGTTGATGTTCATTGAGATAGCCTAGGAGTTGATGAAGAACTAATTTCTCAATGATTTTTTATATGAAAGAGAGGTTGGATATAGGCCTATAGTTCTTGAGAGTGTTTGGGTCAAGGGATGATTTCTTTAGAAGTGGTTTGACAATGGCAGTTTTGAACACAGATGGAAAGGAGCCAGATGTTAGAGAGTTGTTGACAATATGGGTGAGAGTAGGGAGTAGTTCATCAAGATACTCTATGAAAAGTGGCGTCGGTATAGGGTCAAGAGGACAGGAAGTGGGTTTAGCTTTTAGAATGATCTTCTTCAATTCAAAGGCAGTAACTGGCTGAAATTCCAAGAACGTGGATGTTGTTCCTATTTGGTCTAACAGGGTGGTAGGCCTAGGTGTAGAAGAAACCTGATCAAGTTCGTTTCTGATCAGCTGGATTTTCTGAACAAAGTAGTCGTTAAAAACATCATATAAATTCATCACTTGCAGATATTATTTTTTCTCTACCCAGATAAGTTTAACAGTATTTTTTGGCTAAAAAAAATGGCTGGTGGCAAAAGAGTTACATGACTGAATCTGTAACGCCGGGTTCACATTAGACGCTTAAGTTCCGTACAGAAAACCCGTACAGAAGAAGGATAAAAATGTACGCGTATATGGGAAATTCGGACACATGCGCAAATCTTTTCCCTTCTTTGTTTCACTTGTTTATGGATTGCGCACGGGTTTCCGCATGGAATATCCACTTACCTGTATGTGTGTACACGGCCTAAATGTTACATTAAAAATTGCAAACAAGCATGTCTTTATATAATTGAAAGATTGTTTGTGTGTTCGTGTTTTTCTTCGCAGTATTTTTTAAAAACATATTTCTTCCGTTAGATTTATGGTTAAAAACTGTTTTTGTTGAGCAGTGTCATGCCAATATATTTAGTAGAAAATGTTGTTGGATAATACACTTCACTCGTAATCATAATCACAAAATGTATGTCCAATAAAATGGAAATGTGTATGTGTTGGCACGTACAAAGTTAAACAGTAAGTAAAAAAAAAAAAAAGGAAAAAAGATCACAATTCCAATATTAAAATACAAAACTCAAGCACACGCAGACAGCAAGCACCCACGAGGGTTGAGGATGAGGTTGTGCTGATAGTTCTATTCTGTTTGTTTATGGGTAAAATGTGAAATATATTTTGGTATTTGGTATTTCTCTCCCTTCCCCTTTTCTACCTTCTCGCCTCTCTTCTTCTCGTTCTCGTTCTCTCCACTCCTATCTCCTCTTTACGTTGAGACATTTTCTACGTTATCTGCGTGCACAACTCAGTATTTGTTTTAAGGTGAATTGTTTTAATGATGAATTTTCCAACTTGTAGCACGCTAGGAAGTTTTATAGTTCAGTCTGTGGCTGGCTGTATATGATCAATTATTAAAATTTGAAATATTTATGGTTTTAAGTGGGCGTTTGGGTGTTTTCATTGTATGATATTTTGGTATTTGGTATCTTCTCGCATAGAGAGGATGTTGTGAAATTTGGGATGCTCTGCTCACTGCCAGTGCAGCTATCAATTTGGTTAATACCAGGCAGCGGGATTACTCTCTGCTCTTATCGACTACGGTCGTGGTGTGCAAAGCGCACGGGTCAGACTTGCTTTAAGTGGGCTTCCCTGAAATATTTGTAGCATTTTGTGGTTCTGAGTATTTGATTGTGTATCTCTGTATTTATTTAATATTTCTTAATCCAGTCTGCATTATGCGATTAAGTAGAAGAGCCCGCACATATTTTGTTTTAATTATCAGATCTTGATCTGGTGAGTAGCTGGACCAATCAGAAACTTTTTCCGTTTGGGCTATCAAACTAGTATTTTTTGTGTCAAATTGGCTGTTGTTCTACATTAAAGTTTTAGATGTTTAGGCAGTAAATGTGGTTTGTTGTAAAGAGTAGGTATTTGAGAAGTCATACATTTTTATTTTATCAAACCTTCTATTAATGTGAAGACTAGTGATTTCCCTTGCCGGTACTGCACACTGTTATGCAAATTTGGGCAACATTTGAATTGTGGATACATTAGTTTGCATTGATGTTTTGCTGAGATCTTAACATGTTTTGATTAGGTCTACTTGGAGCTTCCACCTAAGAAAATCACATTCTACTGGGCTGCATGTTTATGGGCTACGCATTAACAAATATGCTTTATATTTTTGCTCATTGCCTAGCGTTAGTGGTGTCATTTTGTCAAATTGTACTTACAACATGCGATAAAATCACTCTCCAAACGATATACAGATTGTCGCGTTTGTAACAATACAAAATTTAAGTAACTACACTTCTGTTTTAGTCCACAACAAATTAACTAACCCAGTCACCCAAGTTCACTTTGACTTTAATTTTGGCTCACCCAGTACCTTGCTTCTCATCAGTACTTTTGTCTGCCTTCAAACTGTTGGTAAATAATGATATGCATTGTCTAGAGGAATGTCCAGACATTTTTGATAAACTATTTGATTGTGCTTGTCTGCTTTTTACTGCTTAATAATCACATTGATTCTGGTTGCCACCTTCATTTTTCAACGTGCTTTCAATATGGCTGCCTAAACAAATTAAGTTATTTTTGACGAGTATAGAGGGTGGGGTGGTGGAGAGGTAGAGGGGAGGTGGGGGAGAATGTGTGTGTGTGTGTGTCCAATTAACTTTTGTTTCCCTGTGGTACAAGTATTTTTTATTTATGATGTATTATCTATTGATTGTAATGTGTTGTTATAAAGCTGTATTTATCAGGATATTGCGCCATATAAATATTCATTATTATTTATTATTATTATTAAGAACAACTCCGAGTGTCTTTTGGGCTGAGAGCCAGCTACAGTCGAACCTCCCTTATAAGACCTCCCATTATAAGACTCCCTCCTACATAAGACCTACTTCTCTGAGACATTGCCTTTCTTTGTAAGTATTAAAATTACCTCCCTTATAAGACCCCTCCCTTACAAGACCTAATTTTGGATGATTTTTGAAGGTCTTACAAGGGAGATTCCACTGTATTATAATATAATATTTAAAGTTACATACCCAAATTCTTATTTTCAATGAAACAAACTGTAAGTAATATGTTACGTCCTTTACTTTTTTTCAGGATGGCATCTTGTACATTCAGATGGAGCTGTGCTCCACAACTCTACGGAAGTGGATGGATGAGCGCAACAGTCGGCTGCAGGGCGTCAAAGGTAGGTGTGTGAAATAGCTTAATGGTTATCCCTCGTGGGAATACCGGAGGTCATTTGTATAAATAGTTCCCTCACCTTCTGGAAGTTCTGTGCTTGTAACTTCCTCTAATCTGTCGCTCTCTTTGTCTCTCTGAAAGATTCCCCCATGAGGATACGGGTCTTTCGTACAAATAGTTCCCCTACATTCTGGAAGTTCTGTGCTTGTAACTTCCTCTAATCTGTCACTCTCTTTGACTTTGCCTTTTCCTTTTGCGTTATGTCATCCATTATCTTTCTGCCTTACGGTCCAATCGCATGCAAACAAATTTTTTTTAAAATAAGGTGGCGCACCTCTGGCTGCGATGCACTCTCCAGGTGGGAGCAACCAGAATTTCACATAGACGCCTCCAGACCTGTTTACCCTTCCGGTTTTGCCGGAATTATCCCGGAAATTTGCGAAAATTCTGGGTAAAATAAATTCCGTGTGAATGCTGAAAATCCCGGGTTTCGAAAAAACGTCTATTGTTTGTTTCTGTTCGTATGAAAAGACGCAAGGGTTGACCGAAACCTTGGAGACGCGAGCTTTCATCATACTTAAGCGGCCAATCGTTGAATACTTGTGTACCTAACACACTACGTCATCAGAAAATGGGTTGTGCTTGATGTCACATGCATTAACCCTTTAATTCCTGACGCTCTGTGCGCTCAGTCACCTCTGAAATCCTTGCCCAAGGGACGTCGCTCCGTACAAAAGGGGGGGGGGGGGGGTAGCGTCAGAAAAATAATAAAATAAAATATACCCTAGCAGATTTTGTGGGTTTTTTTGTTTTGAATGTGTTGCCGAGATGTCTGTCTGATTTGCAAAATGAATTTGAAGATGTTATGGGGATGCATGGCTCCACAAAAAAAAATCAAAATGCCAAAGTGTAGTCGCAAACTGAATTCACTGCCTACTTTTTGCAGACTGGTCACCACTGGTGAAGCCTAAGATGACTGAAATGGAAATGTAGATCAAAATCATTCACTTACCCTTTCACTTCACAATCTTATAATTCCTATCTTTCACAAAAAAAGGAATTTTCATCGCTGTCATCACTCAGTGGATGCAATAACGACTCATCATCCATGATGTAAAAGTCGGGAAAATGCTGATGTCAGTAGCACGACTTCAAAAATTTGCATTGATTGAACAAAAACAAACTCGCTACCGAAATGGGTCAGAGTACACTCCTTACTCATCACTTTGCGATCTCATAAGTCCCATCTTTCACAAAAATACGACTATTCATCGCTTTCCTCAGTCAATGGATGCCATAACTGTTCGTCATCCATATTGCAAAAATCGTGAAAATGCCGAAGTCGATCACTAATTTTCAAAAATTCATATCTTCCAAACCAATCGGCCTAGAAGCCATTGCAAGCAACAGGACGGAAGTGTAATCTATTGTGAAAGTGAGGCTGAAGCGTCCACGTGACTGCCATGTGTAGACAAAAAATGGAAGCAGCCACGTGGAATCCGTACGTTCCCGAACGTTCTCAGCATTTACGATCCGATTTTTTTCTGAACGTTCCCGAACATTCACCAAACTAAGGGATTAAATGCTGCATTTTCATTGGTTAAAATGATGAAATAATTTTTTTATTTTGGTCGATCTATTTCGGGGTCAGATTGAGCTTCTTCTTCTTTGCTGTTCAAATGGCGACCAGGCTTTTACTGTCGATTCGAAGAGCTTTCCATGCAGTTTTTTAATGATAGAGATTGTAATTAGGGCTTGAAATGAGTCCATTTAGATTATATTATCACTGGAAAATATGATGATGTGAGAATTTTGCACTTTTCAACGGAAAATGAAGTGAAAATTGATCGCGATGGCGCCGAGTTGCAACTTGGCGGCCGCCGATCCGCGCGGCCGAGTGATTTTCTCTGTCCGTTCGTGGACATTTCCAGGTATTTTGCTTTTTCCAGCTTGTTTTATACTAAAATTGACTAAGAATTAATGACTGAAGGTACTAATAAAGCTTTTCTGGCAAAATTGAGCCAAAAAATCATCACATTATTGAAAATTGACGCCGATGTTCGCGGAAACCGCTTTGTCGCGAGTCGTGTACCAATGTGAATTCTGGGTTTTTTCCTCAAATTCCGGGTTTTTGTGTGGCATATTTGCAGGTTTTTTATTATACGGGTAAACAGGTCTGTAACTATAAAGTATCTAATACCTAATACCATTCTCCTGCCTTTTTTCCTAGAAACTCTCATAAAGAATTTCTCCAGATGATTAAGCAAAAAAAACCCACCACAGTGCTTCTAGAATATACACAAAAGATGATTTTGACTCAAAACGAAACAACAAAAAACAAATATTCTTCTTCAAAAAATACTTTGTCAAGGTGAAGGAAGACATAACACATTAGCAATGACTGTTGTGAAAAATGTATATTTAATGTTTACATATCAACATTTTCTTACCAAAACATTTTTTTTCGGAATTTGGGGGAACTTTTTGCTGTTTTCTATTTGAAATACATGTAATGGATGCTCATAAACAGAAAAATAAATTTCTTTTGCAAAAACGTTACGTGTTTTTCAGAATGCACTCTTCAAGAGTGCGTGGTGGTAGTGAATAGGACCATGTTTATAAAGCTCACAAAGAAGCCACAAGGCAGCTAAAATTCTACCATTACCACCACCCCTATACCCACCACCTACAGCCTCAGGACTTGGTAGCCTCTTCTGCCTTATTGTTCTCCTTCCCTCATGCCTCTCCCTTGCTCCAAGCTCTTACCATACTTTCTAAGCTTTCTCTATATTTGATGTAGTTCTGATTCTTACTACATGGCTCAACATAAGAAAAACAATGGGGTCATTTGTTCCTATGCATGTTTGTAGCGTGCACGGAGGGGACGTGTTTCATCGCTCCAAAACTCAATGGAACCTTTCAAATTTCGATAAATGAAGCCTAAATGATTTATAAAAATAGATTGAAAATGTTGTATGCAGATTTTAAAAGCAAATTATTCAGTCAATTTTGACAGCGATTTCAAATTAGATCTCGATTTTGAATTGAAGATTTTCACTTTTGGAGGAAACAAACAATCCGTGTATAAAAACTACATAAATGAGCAAAGCAAAACTGCTATAAAAGTAAAGTCACTGAAAATAAAAAGTAATCCATTTCTTGGTGTTTTAGATCTTGTATGTTTGCTTTAAGCTACGCTCGCTTTTTTTCTCCAATTTCAACCTATGCGTCTAATAAATGTGTGTATTAGTTAGCAAATCATTAGAAGAGAGAGGTGACAATTGCTGTGGTCAGTACAGTATAGGCATCAAAAGTGGTCACGAGTTACCGATTCAACGAATACTCGAAAATGCTTCAAAATCCCTATTATCATCTGAGATACTGTCCAACAGATGCCATAACCCTTCAGTGGATGTAAAAAAGCATCGTTGTAGAGCTCAAAATGCCATAATTCTACCAGTTTTCGCCAAGAAAAATGCAAACACGATAATAAGACGAACGAACAGAACATCAGTGACTTGAAAGGAGAGTTTATGACTGCAGTAATGGCGGTCGACAAGCGTTTACGGGCTTCGAAGTTTGACTTTCTTTTGCAAAGGCGCTTTTAAAAAATAAAAAAATTCTTCAGATTTTTCTTGAAAATTGCCCTTTTTGCCTTGGGAGCGCCTAATGGTCCGAAAAACAAAGTAAAAGTCTCTCCTGCAGTGTTTAGTGACATTGTCATTTTTATTGTGTGCAGAGCTCCTGGAGACATCATTGGACATCATGTGCATATTTGGCCAGATCCTGAAGGGGGTGGTCTACATCCACTCCAAGGGCGTGTACCACATGGACCTCAAGGTAATAATAATAAAAATAATAATAATACAGTCGACCCCCTCTTTTAAGACTTTCAAAAAATCGCGAAAAATCGGTCGTAAAAGAGGGGGGTCTTAAATCGGGGGTGACCAAAACAATGCACTCAGTGACTCACTACACCGTATATGACGCACAGCACATGCATACACTAAAACAAAAACATGCTTTCTCCGTCATTCTTGAATGAAACATCCGCGGTCTAGCTAATATACGAAAACGAGCGAAAACAGAAAGTGTGCTCGACGGCCCGTGTTGCACTCACACACAAACTACACATAACAGCAGTGCAGACCTAATTTTCGCCATTTTACGCTCTGGCAGTTCATTTTCAGTCACAGTTTGCACACACGGAACTTTTACCGCGCATACAACTCGGCTGACAAAATGGCGCCGCACACACCGCAAATACGAAATCACGGCAAACGCTAATGCGCCAGCTGCTTTCAATTATCGGATTTTGTGAGTTGTTTGCATTCAGTGAGTGTTTCAGTGCACGCACTAACGCCGATTTATCAATTTGATAACGGAAAGGAGCTGCTTTTCAACTTATTTTTTACAAAGTGAGACCATTCACTGAGTTCCAACTTATGGAGTGTGACCGATCACCTAGTTTCAACTTGGGAGTTGACTTCGCATTTAGGCCTACGTGTGCACAGAGTTCGTAAAGATCGACACGATCGCGACTGTTTCAGTTCAAACTTTGATCATAAACTGCTCAGTGATGACACATGTGCATAAAAGTGGTGACATTTAGTGGTCAGATCGTGATATCGCTGATTAAATTCTTCAATTTCGGCATGAGAACGGTTCGTTTTTACCGAGATTGACCTAACAACAGTAGTACCCCAGCTGTGCGTCGGCTCGAACTGAGTGCGAGAAGGTCAGAATGTGTTGCATCGGTCGTAAAATCAACAAGATTTACGGTCGTAAAACGCGTTAGAGGGGGAGTCGTAAATGAGGAGGCAAGTTTAGAAGAAAAACGATCCGTCATTCATATTTCAGTCGTTAAAGAGGGGAGGTCGCAAATCAGAGGGCCGTTCGTGAGGGGGTCGACTGTAGTACATTTATATAGCGCTTTACCTCAAATGAGCCCAAAGCGTTTTACAATGGAATATTCATCAGCAAGTAGACAACAGAAATAGAGTTTAAGAATGACACAAACCAGCAACAACGCATATACAAAGCAACTCTCTCTCTCTCTCTCTCTCTCTCTCTCTCTCTCTCTCTCTCTCTCTCTCTCTCTCTCTCTCTCTCTCTCTCTCTCTCTCTCTCTCTCACTCACACACACACACACATTAATCGACACCAACTCATTTTTAATGTTTCATTCAGTAAGCCATAGCAACTGAGTTGCACGGACTGACCACATACACCAGCACACACAAGCGTTAGAGGATACACATACAAATACACTCACACACAACGTATGTATGCAGGCAGACACACACATGCATACAGACACACACATACACTAACGTTAGAGGATACACATACAAATACACTCACACACAACATATGCACGCTGACAGACACACACATACATGCATACAGACACACACATACACATGCATGCACACACAACACACAAAAACCAAAACACACACAAGCACACACGCATGCATGTACGCACACATGCATGTTCACACTCATACACAACACACACACACACACAACACAAAGCACAGCACAAACCTCTTATATAATCTTCCCTAATGTGCACACAATGATAGACAAGCTAGTTTCCTCATCTTCTGGAAGTTCTGTGCTTGAAGTTGTAATGTCTAATCTGTCACTCTGCCTTTTCCCTTTGCTCACTGTCATCTACTATCTTTCTGCCTTACTGCTTCTTCTTCTTCTTCTTCTTCTTCGATCGCTCAGACAGTTTCCTGTCAATTATGAGCGCAGATGCGTCATGCTGCCGTTATGCGCCTAACTAAGAAATAGGCCCAGCAAGTCCGACTTTGGCTGGAGGAAATCTTTTTGAAAGCGTTTCTTTAAAAAAAAAAAGGCAGGAGAATGGACCAGGAAAGGCAGAAAGATAGCAGATGACAGTAAGCAAGCCAAGGGAAAAGGCAGAGTCAAAGAGAGTGACAGATTAGAGGAAGTTACAAGCACAGAACTTCCAGAAGGTGGGGGAACTATTTATACAAAAGACCCCCCGGTATCCCCACACAGTGGAGCCTAAATTACTGGTTCATTCTCCTGTCTTTGTTCTTGAAACTCTTACAACAATAATAATTTTCTCCAGCCGAAGATGAACATGATGGGCCTATTTCTTAAGTTAGGCGCGTAATAGAAGCATGACGCATCTGCAAATTACATGACAGAGCAATCAACGAAGAAAGAAAAGGAAAAAAAAATGTATGCTAAGCAAGCTGGATCTTCTTATACTTCTTGTTCTTCTGCATTCCCAGGCCATATGGCCATAATGGGTAAGGTACTATGCGTCCGTTTTTCAGTTTTCACTGGTCTCCCCGCTGCGTACAGCCGACACGTTCCGATTTCGGAGGAGCTCAAAGGAGAAAAATTATTTGGAAGATTTTCTTGAAAAATAGGCAGGAGAATGGGCCAATAAGTCAGAAAGATAGCAGATGATAGAAAGCAAAGGGACAAGGCAGAGTCAAAGAGAGTGACAGATTAGAGGAAGTTACAAGCACAGAACTTCCAGAAGGTGGGGGAACAAATTGTTCTTTCTATAATTTCACCACGAGCATGCAATATACATGGGTGCAACTTTTTTCCTGGTATACAAGGATTTCCTGTTTTTTAATTTTACCAGAAAAGGAATTTCCTTTTTTTAAAATTTGTCAAACAAGATCTTTGTGTGTCTACTGTATTTTTCAAACACTTTAAAATAAGCATTTTGTATAAATTGTGGAAAAAGCAAACTAAAATACCTTCATAAATCAATTTTTTCTCTGGCTGCAGGGGGACATTACCCCTAGACCCCGTCCTTTCAGGGTTTTTTTCATTTTGTGTAGTTGCACCCATTAATATATGCTTTGAAAGTTATTGATGAGCATACGAGCATGATTAATGACGTGCGTTTATAATGTATTTCCTGCGGTAGATCTCGGTAGGGTTTGGCCAAATCCTGAGCCTCTACTGCCAACAGAGAGCCATTTCATGCAGTATTCATATTTGTGGGATGAACTGTTGATTCTTTAGCATAGTTCACTCTATAATGCATATCTGTATTGTTAAAAAAATAGGGACTTTACTGGTGTTGCACTGCCTCCGGGCATTGCCTCCAGGATCGTTCCCGCCATCTTTATATCTACTAATGTCCCATGATATGTGTCTGTTCCAGACCGGAGGACGTTAAACAGAACCTCACACTGTTGATACACATCAAGTGATGAGAATTGATTGTTTCACTAGAAAATACGAAAAGAGCACAATTCTCTGACAAAGTCACACACACACACACACACACACACACACACACACACACACACACACAAGCACCCACACACACATTAGATGTGAAAAACTCATCCCTGAATAATTGAAGAAAAGAAAAAAAGTAAGCGCATAGATTAGCACGAAAAGCCATGCGCTTCTTTTTTCCTTCTTTGTCTTCTTTTTTTGTTTTTGCTTCGTTT
>CM065709.1:26556022-26578337 GCA_017654935.2 Phymorhynchus buccinoides | reverse complement strand
CCCCTCTTTCCTTTTTAACTAAGATATCGCGGCCAATTATTAGAGTCAGAATGGGCCGAAAACGGCCGGAAATTTTTGATAAAACCGGTTGACAGGACCGGTTGAAAAAGTCGGGAATAGAAAAACCCGGACTGGGATCGTTCACTCGCGCCCGCGCCCTTCAAGAGAAGGTCCTCCACTTCCTCTGGAGGATCTCCAACGGACAGGATCGCCGTTTCTTGGAAGGCTCGGCCTCCTGTTGCCACGAGAAGACTGGGAAGGGGGGCCTCAAGGCCTTGAACTGGGGAGGAGGCCTAGAGGAGTATCCCACACTCTTAGAGCTGGACGCGAAGTACCCCGGACGAAAAGGTTGGGACGGGGCTGGTTCAACAGGGCCAGATAGATAGCCTTCTGGCTATCAGCTGACTTCCCCTTTGAAGAGGACTCGAGAACTGTGGAAACCGATTCTTCCCCGAACAAGCCCGACTCAGGAAGGGGAAGAGAGCGCAAAATGCTCATTTTCCCTGGACGAAAGAGATCTGTTCTGCACCAGAAAGAATCCCGGGTCAAGGCACATGTTTGAACCTTCAAACCAGCTGTGACATCAGAGAGGCTCTGTAGCACGTTGCCCAAAAGGGCTAGAGAGACTCCAACGGAAGCTTCATCTATCTGATCAAAGCACTTAAAATCCGCGGGTGAATCAGAGGCTGATTTGCCTAGAGACTCCGCCAAGGTTTGCACGAGAGAGGTGGCCATGCCACAAGCCCTGAGAGAACCAGACAAGAGATTCCTCGAGAGACTTGAAGGCCGAAGGCTTGAACGTGACGGGAGAAACAGCAGCAGGACCCCAAGGACTCCACCTTCTCAGAAGAAGGTTTGGAGACGGAGAGGAGGGGCAGGTATTCCGTCGGTAGGGGGACGAAAGGTCTGAATCCAGGTACCAAAAAGGAACCGAACTGAGACGAGGCCGGCTGAGAACGCCCCAGATTAGCCTCAGCAATCTGTTTCACCGAAAGGACCTTGCCGGTCCCCAAAGTGAACTCCGCTTTAACCACCAAATCCTCCAGGAAGGAGGGGGCTTGGAGAGTCAAAGAGCTCTTGGCCTGCAGAAGAGAGCCAACCGCGTGAACAGTGGCGGACTCCTGAGGGGAGGAACGCACAGGTACCACGTAAGGGCACGATCAAGACAAAATCTTGAGAAGATTCTGAACAGAACTCTGTTAGAGAGTGAGGGACCTCCAACTGAGGGTCCAGTTCCATGTCCGACTCAAAGTCGGACTGAAACTCAGAGAATTCCCGGGAGGGGTCTGGCCGTTGAAGCTTCTGATAAGGGCGGCCCAAGAGTCCAACACCACCGGAGGCCATGCCTGGCAGAGGGCTCTGCCGGTAGGGAGTGAGAGGATCACTGAACACCGGCCGGAACCGGGAGAACGTGGCTTCCTCCGTGCGAGCGGGACATTCCGGTTGACCCAAACCGGAGGAACGAACCGGAAATTCATCATCGGAATTTTACGGTTCTAGGCGAACCCTTTCCCGGTATGACCGCGTTGGCCAAGCAACCGGGAGACAAACCCGGGAGAAACCGGATGAATACCGGGAGAACCGGAGGAAACCGTCTCGCAACCGGGAAAGGCAAATAACCGGTTGCGGTGGGAAAGCCACGAGGCTCCAACCGTGCCATCCCCCGGTATGTCCGCATTGGCCAAGCAACCGGGAGACAACCGGGATAAGAGCACGAAGAAAGAAACCGGATGAATACCGGGGGAAACCGGGTAAGCACCGGGAGAACCGGAGGAAACCGTCTCACAACCGTGAGAAGCGAATTTCCGGTTGCGGTGGGACTGCCAAGAGGCCCCAACCGCGCCAGTGCCAGGATCACTGGCGAGCCATCCCCCGGGAGGGGGGTATGGACTCTTTATCGGTATTGAAGGTGCCCCGCACCAACCGATTTGACTGTCCTGGTAACCTCTCCCTCGAACTGAGTGGAGGATTTGAGCCCGGACTCAGGAAAGGGGACAGGCCGTTCACGATCCTGGAGGTACCTCCCAGGTACCACCGGATGATTGCCTGACAGACGGGCCAGTCTGGTGACAGAGGAGTCACTTCTGTCACTAGGCAAGCTCCCCGGAGGGGAGCCTCTCTGTTCCGTAAACATCAAGCCCACAGGACGGAAACCAGAGGTGGAAAGGGATTGCCTATCCCTGTTGAGGTCGACGCTGGCCTTAGCGGACAAGGGCCTCCTGGAGGCAAGCCTGTGAACAGAAGAAGGAGAGAGTGCTGCGCCAGTGACAGTCTCACGTTAAAAGAGACAACTGGCGGAACCCTCTCTGGCCTAAACATAGAACCGAAATAGGAGGAAGATTCTGTCGATGCGAAAGGGAGAACCCTGAAACCCTAAGAGTCCAAGTGACGTAGTACAAAGCCTGCGAGTCCAACGGAAAATGAGAAGGAGCAGAAACCTCCTAAGGGAGAGAAAACTGGAATGGGCTCCAAAACCGGTTAGGCCGGTGTAACCGAAACGGACTGTGACTGGACGTTAGATGTAGGATTTGTGAGAGGATTTAGACGAAAACTTCTAGAGAAGATTAAGAGAACCTGCCAAATGGGTCCCTAGTGAGAGAAGAAGAGTCATCCGACTTGGAAAACAGAAAAACAACCGAAGAGAAACTGCTTTCCCCGAAGTGGAAACCGAGGGGTGCAAGAAGCCATAATGTTAATGGCTGACGCCACCCCGAAAACGAACAACAGAGTGAACGAAATAATTTTTCAACTAAAACGAACACCAAGAAATGACAAAGAAATAATATCGATAGGATGACTAACAGCCCTCCCAAGAAGCTGAATAGAACAAAGCTAAACACGGAACGAACCCACCAGATAGACAAGAGTCAGAAAAGGCGGATCAGGGTAGGACCAGGTGTGGTTGAAAGGCTGGAAAATTTAAGAATGACATATCCGGTGCCCCAAGGGTGAGCGTCATATCCGGAAGTAAGGGGAGTCACTCCCGCTACTCCCTACGGTATGGGTGCAGTCGCTTGGGGCCACTTTCGTTTTAGCTATGTGCTAGGGTTAGGTTCCAGGTTGTTTTAGGCTAATGTAGTTGTTTTGAGTTTTGGTATAGTATGATTAAATTAGATTGGTGGATTTTATTTAATATAACTATCTATTATATATATATAATTAACGTTTCACTACGAACTGAGTTTAATCTTCCAACTTGGGGCAAATGCCAATTTACCAAAGACCAAAAAAGTCTTAGTCTTTACAATACTAAATTACTTCCCTTGGTCTGGTTATACAATACCGCTGAGCTGTCGGGGAACCCCTTCATTGACGTCACTTCCGGGGAGCCAACTTTTAATCATGATAAATTTTTTGACTAATCAACTCGCAACGATGTTTTCGTCGGAGGGAGGTGGGTGGGAAAAATAAACAAATAAGGTTGGTGGTTACCTATGATCGTAGTGGAAACGGTAAGTATATAGATAGAATAGATAGTTACATTAAATTAAATCATTCCGATCTATTCTATCATGTTACCGTTTCACTACGAATGAGTTGATTCCCAGAGAGGAGGTGGGTAAGAAAACATTGTTGAATTTTAAATTTTCCAACAATCCTCCACAAAAGAGCAAACGTTTCATACCCATAATATCAAAAAGCGGGATAACCCAGGGAATCCCTGTGATAGCACCGGAAACATACATATGAACATATAATTTAATTCCCCCAACAGGCATATACATATGCATCCCAAAAATAAACAACAACAACATAAGTTACCGTTAGACCAAGGAGACAGGGGTCTGCGCCAGCACCAGCTTCCTGATGCCGAAGGTATCATCTTGTCTCCTGGCGGAGAAATGTCGTAGATAGAAGTTCAGGAACGTGGTCTCTGACTTCCAGTAGGCGGCCTCCACGACGCTGGATAAGGCCACACCCTTGATCAGGGCCAAGGAGGAGCTGATAGCCCGAATTTCATGGGCTCTCAGGGGGTTTTGGGGCAAGGATTTGTCAGCGTTTGAGTATGCTAATTTTATAGCATCTACCAGTCACCTAGAAATGGTGGATTTCGAAATGTCTTTCATGTATTTGTCATTCAGTGAAACGAACAGGCGTCGTTTGTGCCCTCGGAACTGAGAAGTTCTCTTCAAGTACAACCGAAGGGCCCTAACTGGACACAGGAATCTGTCGGTGTCATCAGGAGCAAGAATGGTGCAAAGACTCTGAACTGTCACCGAAGGAGAGGACGCCTGAGCGGACTGGTTCTTAGCACGAAACTCCGGAATGAAAGACAGTGTCACGGATCGATCCGAAGAATTGAACTCAATATCTGAACCTAGACCGCTAAGAGCATGGACACCACTAACCCGCCTATCCGTAGCTAAAGACAATAGAAAAACTGTCTTGTAAGTCAACAACTTGAAAGACAACGAAGTTAAAGGTTCACATTGATCCCGAAGAAAGGACAGAACAACGAACAAATCCCACTGAAGAAGGCGAACGCCCGAGGACACAGACTTGTTGCGGACCGCATCAATCAGATGTGAAAGTTCAATAGCTAAGGAAAAGGAAGGATTTCTCTTGCCCGTAGCTACCGCTATAGTATGCACAACAGAAGCCTTGTATCCATTTAACGTCTGAGCGGATAAGCCGCGGCTCTGGTGCAGGTGAGCCCAAAACTGGGTAAACTCCGGACCGGAAGGATCTAACGGAGAAATGCCATGGGACGAACAGAAACCGTACCATGAGGCCCACCGTATGTCATATAGTTTGTTAGTACTCTGTCGTCTCGCCTTGAGTACTAAGTCCACAGTCCGTTCTGAGAGTCCGCGTGCTCGCAGGCCTGACCGCATAGTAGCCATGCGGTCAGCTGAAACAGTTGGGGGTTGGCGTGGCTGACTCCCGTGCGTGGTTGAAGCAGAGTGTGTTCTGTGAGTCGAAGAGGGACGCTTGGAACGTGTGAGAGGCTGGTGAGTTCTGGGAACCAAGGGCTGGTCTCCCAGAACGGGGCGATGATGATCAGCCGGGGTAGAACGCGGCTGTATTTCTCGAGTACCTTGGGTAGGAGAGACGTTGGAGGGTATGCATATGCCGACATTCCTGTCCAGGGCATCGAGAAGGCGTTGCGCGCTAGTGCCTGAGGGTCCCTCATAGGTGATACGTAGACAGGCAGCCTGCAGTTGAACCTCGTGGCGAACAGGTCCACGTGAGGTTTCCCCCAGAGGGACCACAGCGGGAGGAGAGACTGATGCGCAATAGTCCATTCCATGGGTAAGATCTGGCCCTTTCTGCTGAGCTGGTCCGCTAAAACGTTCAGTTTTCCCGGGACATACTCCACCGTCAGGGAGATTTGTTTGGCTTGAGCCCACAGAAGGATCTCTTCCGCTTTCCTCGAGAGAGCAGGCGATCGTGTTCCACCTTGACGGCGCAGGTAAGACAGGGCTGTCGTATTGTCGCCGCAAACGGTGACCCACTTGCCAGTGAGACAAACTGCAAACGACTTGAGGGCCCTCGCCACCGCTTCCAATTCCAGCAGATTGATGTGAAAGAGTGTCTCTGCGAGAGTCCACTGGCCTGAAGCCTCTCTGTCGTCGAGGTGTGCACCCCAACCAGTTTTGGAAGCGTCCGTGTGAAGGAACAGTTGTTGCTGAAGAGGTCTGATAGGAACTGTCTGGTTGACCCAGGTACGGTCTGTCCACTGTTCGGTTGCCTCTAGAAACCAGTCCCCTAGCATCACTTGGTGTTCCAGCTGAAGGCGAGAGATCTTTCTCTGAGCCAGCAGGCGTTGCAGTGGCCGTTTGTGGACCCGTGCCAGGGGGAGAAGGTCTGCTACTGATTCCATCAGCCCGAGTAGACGGAGTAACTGGCGGGCAGAAGCTGAGGTTTTCTGTCTGAGGGCAGTGACCGACTCCACGAGGGCTAGAATCCTGCCATCTGAAGGCCGAACGGTGAATTGGACGGTGTTGAAAGACATGCCCAGGTAGTTGAAAGAGGTTGATGGAGTCAGATCCGATTTGATGTCGTGGATACGAAACCCCAGAGAAGCGGACAGTTGAACCAGGGTTTCCGTTTGACTCAAGCAGAGAGCGCGAGAGGACGCCAGTAGAAGCCAGTCATCCAGGTAGACGCGAAGGCGGATGGATTGTGACCTGGCAATCTGCACAAGTTCCTTGGTGACTCTTGTAAAAATCCAAGGGGCTGGAGACAGGCCGAAGGGCAGGGCCACAAACTGGAACGTCTGTTGCCTCCAGACAAAGCGAAGGAACTTCTGCCGCGACGGGTGGATGCCCACATGGAAATATGCGTCGCGCAGGTCGATGGATGTAGCCCAATCGTTTTGAAGAATGGACAGACGGATGGAAGAGGCTGTCTCCATCTTGAACTTGTCCGTACGGATGTACTTGTTCAGAGGGGAAAGGTCCAAGACAGGGCGAAACTCTCCGTTCTTTTTGGGGACCACAAACAGGCGAGAGTAGAACCCCGAATCCACCGGAGCCACTGGAATGATGGCTCCCTTCTGTTGTAGAGAGGCGACTTCTTTGTCGAGAGCTTCGAATTTTGCCCGGTCTTGGGGTGCTGGGAAGGAGATTGTGTGAGAGGACAGGGGAGGTTCCTGAGTAAACTGGAACCTGTAGCCTGCCCGCACGACCTGAAGGATCCAAGTATTTTCGACCAAACGTTCCCATGAAGGAAGGCATTCCCACAGAGAACCAACGCTTGTAACGGCCGAAAAACCTGGACCCCCCAAAGGTCGAGCGGGCTTTAACGAAAAGGCTGTTTTCGCCCCGAGAACGCAGTACGGATGAATCGGGGAGTGCCCGAAGCAGCCGATCCGCGCCCTGAGAACGAGGAACCACGGGTTGAAGAGGAGGGAGTGGGTTGGAAAGCGTGACGGTGGCGCTGACCTGAAGACTGGTTGTAGGGGAAGAACGAGAAACACGACCCCTAGAAGACATCATCCTAGAGGGAGTGTGACTGGCTGGCTTGAACTCTGTGCGCGCGCGCTTAGGTTGAGGCGCGGCAAAACTCTGACTCGCAGCCTTACGAGCCCACATCATGAGTTGTTCTTGAGAGAGATCATACTTCCGTTTCTTGGAGCCTTCCAGAACGTCCTTGACCGTGTTCGGGTGGAAGGTGGCGGAAGGATGGGACGGGCAGGAACGTAGAGTGGAGCGTTCTTCGAGGTCCAGTCGGAGTCTACAAGACCGCACCACAGAATCTCTGTATGTAGCAGCCAGTTGAACCTTGGTGCTAGCAGCCACTGACGAAATCGAGTTCACTGCTTTGTTGAGCGAAGCCAAACAAACACCCAATGCACGTTCATCTATCGACTCAAGCAGGCTGAAATCATCTGGTTTAGCCGTTGTGGTGGAGCCCACTATCTGGGACAGAGTCTGCAGCATGGAGGTAGCGAGAGAAGAGGCTCGGAGAACGGCGTAAGACGATCTTTCCAAGTTGTTAAACGAGGACTGTGAGAAAGAGACCGTCGATTGTCCTCTCTGTGGCCTAAAATCCAGAGATTGTTTCTCTTGAGAAGACACATTCGAATGCGAAGGCACAGGCACAAAGGTACTGGATAGCTGAAACGGGGGGAAGAAGTCTTCCTTCAGGAATGTTCCCGCACGAGAAGGAATTGGGTCCGGTTGACGTGGAGGGGGACCGTCGTCCTCCTCGGTCAGAATCTGAGGTTGAGTCCAGAGAATAGAGTCAGCACGTCGAAGCTCTTGGTGAATAAACGGCGAAGTGTGAAGAGCAAGTCTTGCTTCTTTCGGAGCCTGTAATTCTCCGAAAAACTGTGGCTGTTCCTTGCTGGAATTCGACTCAGAAAGAGGCATCAGTTTGATGTCCTGACAGTATGGACGGAGAATATCTAAGTATCCTTGATAGTTCCCGGTAGAAGGAACTGGCTCCACTTGTACAGGGGGCTCAGAAAAGACGCTGCCCTGCTCCACCCGTGAGAAACGATCAACGTCCTGATCTGTTTCGACGCCAGGGTGTTGATGGTCGGGAAATCTTTCACGCATGATCCGACGAACTTCTTCTCTCACTGCTGAGTCAAATTCGCTGTCATCCTCAGAGTAAGACGGACGAAAATCATCTTCGACAGAAGAAATATGAAGACCCAAGCCAGAGTTCCTTGAGGGAAGCCCATGCGGAGTTTCATCCATAGAAAATCTCTCTGTAGCGGGGACTGTTCTGTGCCGCGACAGCATAGTCCGTTCTGACGGGTCAACGGCCGTTGTCCGTATGCGGTCCGTGCCGACGGTGCCCACGGGCACGGTGCTACCGGTACGGGTAGCGGTTTCCAGAGTCACGTGACCGTGCTTCATCGGTTCACGGATGACGGAGCCGTTATCGGCCTCGCCCCACGGGCGGCCGGAGTCCCCATGACGGGTACCGGTTTGGGACCGCACATGACCGGACTTCTTCCAGCCCCGCGCCATGCTGCCGCTGCCGGACAATGCGGGCGGACTTACAGGTCTAGAGTTACGAATTTGCCAGTTTCTGGGAGAATCCATCCGTGGAAACACACACTCACGTGAACAGGAGTCGTAGACCGGTACTGGGTCCGTCCGTGTCCGTTCCTGACGGTCATAGAAGTGTCCGTCGAGATTTTCATCCGTTGGGAAGATCAGTATGCCGGTCTTTCTCTCCAAACTGGCCAGTTGGTCCGTCGAGTAAGAGGTTGAAACAGCCGTTTCAAATCCGTCGAAACTCCGAGAATGGTAAGGCACTCTGTCTCTGAGGTTCTCATCCGCCAAACTTGGCGGTTCATCCAACGGTACTGAGTCACAGTCAAGTTTTGTATTTGTCCTAGTCGTGGTGGGCCTCACTGAACCACCTGACATCGACACCAACGAAGAGGACGGGACCAAAACTAACCCCTTGTTCTGTAACTCTGCCAGCATATCGGATACTAACGAAGACGAATCTACCAAGGAGATGACATGTTCCGTCTGTTCCACAGACGGCCCCAACACGGCAGAAGTACTAGAAGAAGAAAGAGTAGGAAGGAGGGGGGGAGGGGGGGGGCACTTTCTTCTTCGAAGACGAAGAAGAAGAAGACGACCTAGACTTAGAACTAGACTCTTTCTTCGAACTAGAACTAGAACTAGGTGTAGAGGGTAGAAAGGAACTTCCCTTTCTCGTCCCTAGCCTGCCTCGACAACGACGACGAAGAAGAAGCAGGAGGCACAGAAGTGGCACCGATGTCCGACAAGGGAAGTAAGTTAGTCTTGTGAAGACTAAGACTTTTTGGTCTTTGGTAATTGGCATTAGCTCCAAATTGGAAGAGATAACTCATTCGTAGTGAAACGGTAACATGATAGAATAGATTGCCATTTTACCAAAGACTATAGTCTAAATAAAAGACTAATTTCCTTCCCTTGGCACAGTTGCCGTGCGGATATGTAGTGGTAAGCCCCGTGTGACGTCACTTCCGTAGCGGCTATTTCAAGTCAGGATAAAATGTTCTGAAACTTGTAGTACAACAATGGTTCATAGGAGGGAGGATGGGAGGGAACCTTTTTTCGTAGTGAAACGGTAAATATATAGATAGAATAGATAGATATATTAGTTTAAATCAAACAATCTATTCTATCATGTTACCGTTTCACTACGAACTGAGTTGATTGCCAACAAGGAGGTGGGCAGAGAAACATTGTTGGACACTCAATAAAACCCACACAAAAAATAAAGAACAAACAAGTCACCCAAGGAGACCCAATCCTCCAAGTATCCATAGACAGGACACCTAGGTAAGGTATAACTTGCATAGATCATCAGACCCATCATTCCCCCAAAAAGCATGGCTATGCATACAAACAATTAAAAACTAAAACAAGATACCTTAATTCAGCGAGACAGGAACGTGGGTCAGGATAGCCTTCCTGATACCAAAAGAATTGTCCTGTCGTCGTGCAGAGAAATGCCTGAAGTAGAAGCTGCTGAAGGTGGATTGAGACCTCCAGAAAGCGGATTCCATTATGCTTGCCAACGGTACACCTCTGGTCATGGCGAGAGAGGCGCTAATGGCCCTGATCTCATGGGCCCTAATGGGACTGGGGGGTAAGGCTTTGTCGGCACGGGCATAAGCCAATTTAATGGTACAAACTAGCCACCGGGAGATGATGGATTTGATAATGTCCTTAGAATAATTCTCGTTCAAAGATATGAACAGTCTACGTCGTTGCCCCCTAAAAGAAGATGTCCTCTTCAAGTAAAACTTAAGAGCCCTGACTCGGCATAGGAATCTATCTTCATCATCCTGAGAGAGTATCTGCTTGAGACTCTGAATCGTAATGGAGGGTGAAGAGGTCTGAGAGGGCTGATTCTTAGCCCAAAATTCTGGAAAGAAGGACAAGGTCACTGACTGGGGATCGGAGCAAAACTCAATGTCGCTATCCAGACCGCTAAGAGCGTGGACACCGCTAACACGCCTAGCAGTGGCGAGAGACACCAGGAACACAGTCTTGAAGGTGAGTAACTTAAGCGAAAGTGAAGACATGGGTTCACAGTAATCCCTGAGGAAAGACAACACAACAAAAATATCCCACTGAGGAAACTTAACAACCTGAGAAACTGACAAGTTGCGAACTGCATCAATAACATGAGCCACTTCTACAGAACTCGAGAAGGAGGGAGACTTCTTGCCTCTAGACACAGCTATGGTATGTACAACAGCGGCCTTGTAGCTGTTAAGAGTTTGCGTTGATAGACCCTTATCAAAGTGCAGGTGAGAAAGGAAATGGGCAAACTCGGAACCTGAAGGGTTCAGGGGAGGGATACTGTGAGAAGAACAAAACCGAAACCATCAGGCCCACCTTACGTCATAAAGTGAGTTCGTGCTTTGTCTTCTGGCCCTCAACATGAGGTCAATCGTTCTGGGTTGGATTCCACGTGCTCGCAGACTTGACCGCATAGTAGCCATGCGGTCAACCGAAACGTTTCTGGGCTTGCGTGGCCAACTCCTGTGCGGGGTTGGAGTAGGGTGCGACTTGACAGATGCAGGTGGATGGATGGCACGTGTTCCAAGTTTTTATAGGTTACACACACACACACACACACACACACACACACACACACACACACACAGAAGCCAAAGTTTGCTTGATGCTAAGCACGTGAACTAACTGTTTGGTCCTCTTTTAAAGGGACAGTTTGTACGTTTATCACGTGCATATGTCATTCTGATCAATCAAGGTTTTTTTCCGCTGTTTAAAAATATATGGTCTTATTTACACACCCGCTTAACAAACATGACATCGCGCGCTTATCGAACATGTCACTCCGCGCTTATTGGACAAGACTGTGCGCGCTTATGGGATACGATAACGCGCGCATATGGGGTCGACTGCACCGGTCTGGTCAAGTAGATATAGAAGAACAAATCTGAGAGAAAATAATCAATGGCTGCTCCAACGTGGAAAAAATTCATTATGATTCGAAGTTGCCTCCCCGGAAGTGACGTGGACGAAGGGGTTCCCCTACAGCTCAGTGTATTACATGGCCAGACCAAGGGAAGTAATTTAGCCTTTTAGACTAAGACTTTTGGTCTTTGGTAAATTAGCATTTGCTCCAAATTGGAAGAGATAACTCATTCGTAGTGAAACGGTAACATGATAGAATAGATTGAAGATTTTGTTATTCTATTTTCCTACTATAATATAAATAGTCATATTATAAGGCACAGGGGTCTTAGTCGGGGGGGGGGGGGGGGGTGTACAGTGGAACCTCCCTTTTAGACCTTAAGAAATCATCAAAAATGAGGCCTTAAATAGGAGGGGGTCTTATAAGGGAGGTAATTTTAATACTTACAAAGAAGGGCGATGTCTCAGATAAGTAGGTCTTAAAAGGGAGGGGGTCTTATAATAAGGGAGGCTCCACTGTATCGCCATTTAGTCCGAAAAAAATGGTAGAGTGGAACCTCCCTTATAAGACCTCCCATTATAATAAGGCCCCCTCCCACATAAGACCTACTTCTGTGCTCTTCTTTGTAAGTACAGTGGAACCTCCCTTATAAGACCTCCCATTATAAGACTCCCTCCCACATAAAGACCTACTTCTCTGAGACATTGCCCTTTCTTTGTAAGTATTAAAATTACCTCCCTTATAAGACCCCTCCCTTATAACTATAAGACCTCATTTGCGGATGGTTTTTGGAGGTCTTATAAGGGAGGTTCCACTGTATTAAAATTACCTCCTTTACAAGACCCCTCCCTTATAAGACCTTCAAAAATCGTTCATTATATGTAATATTAGTACTCATATTATAAGGCACAGGGGTCTTAGTCTGGGGGGGAAAAGTACAGTGGAACCTCCCTTATAAGACCTTCAAAAATCGTCCATTATATGTAATATTAGTACTCATATTATAAGGCACAGGGGTCTTAGTCTGGGGGGGGGGGGGGGGGGGGGGGGGGGGGGGGGGGGGGGGAAGTACAGTGGAACCTCCCTTATAAGACCTTCAAAAATCGTCCAAAATTAGGTCTTATTTATAAGGGAGGTTCCACTGTATTGTGTTGCTGTTTATCTCACCTCAAAAAACCTTCCCGTAGCCCCCTTCCCCCAATTTCTTCAGCTCCACAAAGTCACGCAGTTACTAGATACTGTGGAGCTTCAGGACTGCTGACCTCAGCCAGTGCTGCTCGCTACTCTGTCAATTCTGCCCAAAAGTAAATGCATGGGTACATTTAGTACACAAAATGAAAAAAACATGAAAGACCGGGGTCTAGGAGTAATGTCCCCCTGCAGCTGAAGAAAAAATTGATTTAAGAAGGTATTTTAGTTTGCTTTTTCTACAATCTATACAAATGCTTGTTTTAAAGGGTTTGAAGAATACAATAGACAGCACACAAAGTGACAAAGATCTTGTTTGACAAATTTTCAAAACAGGAAATTCCTTTTTGTGGTAAAATTTTAAAAAAATGGTTCCCACAGATCTCCAAAAGAAAAATTCAAGGATTTTTTCCCAGGACTATTCCGGCTTGGGATGAGATGATAAACCGAGGTCCCGTGTGCCCATGCACTTAGCACACATTTTTAAACCCAGTGGCAACGAAAAAGTTGTCATTTGGTCAAAATTTACCCCCCCCCCCCCCCTCATCAGTCACACAAAAATCTCATGCAAAAAATAAAAACAAAAAATTGGGTGGCAAACCAGTAATTGTCTATTTTTTTTAATAGGTGTATTCATTAGAAAATTTTGAATCAGCTTTCTTCCAACAACCTTTCTTGGAGGGAAGGGGGGACAAAGACACTGAAAAGAAAGACTAACATCCGGTCCCTTTTCCCTATATGAGTAGTGAGGACAGAAACACTGGTTATGTCCCTTTTAAACGTGACACATTTAGGTTAAATTAACTCTTATTTTCAAACCTGAGTTATCTTTTCATGAGTCCGTTATACTTTGGATAACTACCCCACTAACAATAACTCTATCAGCCCGGCTCGGCGTAACTCTTAAGTAGTCCATCTTACCCTTTTAGAATCTTTTTTGGGGGATGGGGATGCAAGGAGGTGGGTCAGGGTTGGAAAGGGTAGGCAGGGTTGTGGAGGGATGGATTGGGGGAATGAGTGTTAATTGGGGAAGGGGAGGGGGGCGTTGCTTATTTAAATCCGGGACTTGAAGCTTTATAATAATAATAATAATAATAATTATCATTCATAGCGCCTAATCTTAATAAAGTCTTAGCGCTTACAATAATAAATGAATAAACCAGCAAGCAATATTAATAAATAAACAACAAAAAGTTATACACACACACGGGCGCACAAGCGCACACACTAAGCACACACACACACACACGCACACAAACGCACACACAACACACACACACAACATGCATGCACACAAACACATGTGGATGGAAGGGGCACAGTACTTTGAAAAGAAATATAGCAGGCTATGATTTGAAGAGAGTAGTTTTGAGAGAAGACTTAAATGAAGAAAGGGAGTTGGCAGAACGGAGAGGTAAAGGGAGTCTATTCCAAGAGGAGGGGGCCTAAAAAGAGAAGGAGCGTTCGCCAAGGGTCTTGGTGCGGTAACGAGGGATCTGGAGGAGAGAAGTGTCAGAAGAGGAGCGTAACTGTCTAAGAGGTGTGTAAAGGTTCAGAAGATCAGCGAGATAAGGAGCCAGACCATTCAGGGATTTTAATAGAGCAGGCAGAGCTTGTAGCTGGTTGACGTTCAGATTCATCCAAAGCTTGATCAACTTTTTCTTATAAATATAGCCCATGTAAAAAAGACTAATTTCAAGAAGCCATAACTTGCTTATTTGTTGACCAATTTAGACAAATTTGGTATCATTTTAAAGGTCGTTTCATGCTCTTTCCAATGGTATAGGTTTGATTAAAATTTGACAACATATAAATTTGACAACATATAAAAATTTTAGTATATTTTTCTAACCATTCTAATTCCTACTCTATGATAGTCTATCTCACTTTTTCCGCAATGTACCCAAAGATAGTTTTCTAGTTCTTTTATTTTTCGCATTGCGCAACCTCTTAACTTAAGTCACTGGAATGTCTAATGAGACGGCGTGAAATATTGAAGACTTGAAGAATAAGAACCCCGCGACGTGGCTGACGTAACTTTACGTAACTGGTGCAACAAAAACAAATCTGATCTTGTTCATGAAGTCTGATTCTAAATTAATTCTATGAACTTTTTTGAACATATTTTCTTAGTAATTTTGGTCATTTAACTTTGCCTGCCCCCTTAAGAATCAACGGTTAACTGGATCAACTACGATAATGTAAAGGCGTAATGTAAAAAGACAATAACTCACCGATTGCATTCAACTGTTGTAGGCATGACAAATGTCACTGTGGTTATGGGGTGATCTCCCGTGGCCGGTACTGCTTTTTACCGACAAGAAGCGAAAAGAACCGAGAAGAACCGAAAAGAAGTCTTAAATGACATTTTTAGCCGATATTCAGATTGAAAAATTTCAGCCAAAGATAGAAAAAGAGTTCTTTCAGCGTTGTTTGGACGCACTGGAGCAATTTCTTCGGCCAAAGATTTGGATTCTCTCGGATCCTCTCGGAGAGTCTCCCGGGTGTTAGTATAGTATAGGGACTGGCTTCATAAGCCTAGGCCTCGCGGCCTATCAAGCGTCCCCTTCGTACTTTTCATCAATATGGGTTGCGTTTGCGCACTCATAATTTGATTTCAAATTTATTCATCATAATCATAAAACAATTTGGACAACTGTACATGTCTAGATGATTTCGAGACGAAAAATGGTGTTTTACGTCCTCTTGGTCTGAATCAGACACATATGGGACATGTGTAAATACAAATATGGTTGGAACAATACTGGAGGCAATGCCCGGAGGCAGTACGAAACCAGTAAAGTCCCGATTTTTTTTAATTATTAATACAGATAGCTGTAGCGGTGACCAACGCCTCGGTTAAACCTCATCGGCTATGGCACCGAGTCTAGAAGATTTTTAAATATGTTAGTATTTTGTGCTTCTTTCACTTGGACTGGAAGAGCATTCCAAACTTGTGCAATTCGGTTAGAAAGTGAGTTTTTTTCTTAAGTTAGTATTGCTGTGTCCCATTAAAATTTTAAATTAAGAATTCCTTGTTTTAAATATAGTTAGATAATTGAAAAATGTTAGTAATATGTATGTTGTCAAGGCCATGGAAAATTGTGTAAGTCTCAATTAGGTCCCCTCTAAGTCGTCTGCCTTTTAAAGAATGTAAGTCCAGGTACTTAAGTCTTTCATTATAATTCATGCCTCTGCATTCCCTTAGTAACCTTGTTGCTCGTCTCTGGACCCTCTCGATGAAAGAAGAACAGTTTTGTTTTACGTCCTCCCGGAATTAACCATGTGGGACATCCCTCTCGATGTAAGTTCAATTTAACGTCGCGTATCGGCTTTCGCCATGTACGACGGGCTGAACAAACCAACCAGGGGTATAAACAAAAATTTATGTTCCTGAATCACTGTCTTAGCCAAAAGGCTGAGAAACGATCAGAATTTTTCTAACCTCTCGATGGCCACTGATTGCCTTTTTAAATTAGGATGCCATACCACATTTGCATATTCCACATGGGGTCTCACAAGAGCTTTGTACAATTTTAAAAATACAAATTTATTAAGGTAAGAGAAACTTCTTTTCATAAGTCCAATCATTTGATTTGCTTTATTAATGACATGGATATGAGCATCGAAGGATAACTTACAGTCAAACGTTACTCCCAAGTCTTTTTCACAAACACAAGTATCAATGTTTTGAACTCTATTGTCCATTTTCATATAATACTCTTTACCAGGATTCTTCTTACCAATGTGCATGACTTTGCATTTCGAAACATTAAAGTATAGATTCCATGTATTAGACCACTCTTGTAGATTATTTAAGTCCTTCTGAATCTGACTATAGTTATCAGTGTTATTATAGAGTTTTGCATCGTCTGCAAACATTTTACAGATGCTATTTATACATTCAGGGAGATCATTAATAAAAGATGTAAAAAGTACTGGGCCAAGAATACTGCCTTGCGGAATACCACTTACTACTGGAACACTTGCCGATTTGGCCTCATTTACTCTAACCACTTGAGTCCTACCAGAGAGAAAACTTCTAGTCCAGTTTAAGATTCCACCAGTAATTCCATATGTTTCCATTTTTGTTAATAGTCGTTCATGCGGCACTGTATCAAACGCCTTCCTGAAATCCAGGTATATTATATCGACAGTATTCCCCCCGTCTGTCAATTTGGTAATGTCCTCAATAACTTCTAAAAGTTGTGTGACACATTATCTGTTGCGCCTGAAGCCATGCTGACATTCAGCATATAGTTTATTATCCGTTAAATGAGTAACAATTGAGTCTCTTACGAAAGATTCCAAAACTCTACAACACACACAAGTTAGGCTTACTGGCCTATAATTGCCGGGATCAGCCTTGGAACCTTTTTTAAAAATTGCTGTTACCTCAGCTTTTTTCTATTCATTGGGTAACTCTCCAGATTCAAGTGATTTATTAAAAAAAATACTCAAGGGAAGGGCTAATTCATAGCTTAACTCCTTAAGTACTCTAGGAGGAATCTGATCAGGGCCTTGTGCCTTTAGGGGATTTAGATCCTGTAACTTTTTTTGCACTGCGCATGGGGTTACTCTCAAGTCACATATGGACACATTATTAGATTTAGAACAAGCAGTAGGGGTTGGTATGTTATTCAAGTCTTCGCTTTTGAAAACACCAGCAAAAAAATCATTTAAAGTTTCTGCTTTTTAACTGCATCAACAGCTGTGCTAATATTGCTATCATCCGCTCTTTTTAAAACACTGATTCCCACGTTAGCCTTTGTTTTTTCTTGAACATATTTCCAAAACTCTTTTGGATTTTGTTTACAACCTTTAGCAAGTTTCTTCTCATAACTTCTTTTAGCTTTTTTTAATAACTCTATTACATCCGTTCCTTGCCATTATATATCTACGGTAAACACGACCTGATTTTGTTTTGAGAAAACGTTTATATAGTTTGTATTTCTTCTTTATTTTTCTAAGGGCCTTTTTGTTCATCCATGATGGCCTAAATCTTTTATCTTTCTTTGATTTTATCTTAGGAATGTTCTCATCAATTAACATGTATTATTGACTTTAAGCCATTCCAACCCAGGTTTATGTCTACACTGTCTATATTTGACCAATCCTCTTTTTTTGGTAATGATTCCCTCATTGCATCATAATTTCCTTTACTCAATTTAAAAACACTTTTTTTGCGTTGTTTCAAACACCTTCACCTGGGTTTGGTAGATTAAGTTGGAAGATTAACATGTCATGATCACTCTTCCCCAGAGGATCCAAGTGAGTTATATTAGAAATTAAGTTATCATCACTGACAAGTACAAGATCATCAATATTAGATTTTTGACCAAGTCTGTTGCGAGTCGGCTGCTTTACTTTTTGTATCAGGAAAGACTCTCTCAAACATTCTATAAAGTCATTATCTTTTGTTCCTGTCCATGTTCCATTCCATTTAATATTAGGGAAATTGAAGTCACCCCACTATGCATATCTTATAATCAATTTGTTAATTTTCGAAGGAGAGCTGTAATTGTATTAAGTAGTTTTCTCTATGGTATTCAAACGAATGATGATAGAATTGGGGCTTTTATACATGCATCCAAGTAATCCTTTTTTGCACCATTTGTATTCTTAAAATCACACCACACACTCTCTTCAAACTTTAAATCATTCATACCGGTATATTCCTTTGCTTTAAGGGATTTATGTACATACAGGGCTACCCCTCGTTTTCTATTATCATTAGCAAAAAGATCATAGTTAGAAATATGTACATCAAAAGATTTATCATCTAATCCCTGCCTGTTCTTTGGTAATGTCTCTGTGAGACCAATAAAATCAGGTTTTAAGTCATCAATTCGAGTCAGGAATTATCCCACTTTATTACACAAACTATCAACATTGCTATATAAGAAAGTATAACCACAAGAATAGTTAACATTTTTACAACTATTTACATAAGTATTTGGGACTTTGGGTTGAAATTGTCACTGTTTATTTGGACAGCCCACATCACTGGTCTGTCCTTGGGGGTTTTCGGTTTTCTCCCCCTTAGCTTCCATCTCTGAGGTTTTTGGCTTTGACACCACCTTCCAGTTCCTAATGACCAAATCCTTTTCTCCGTCATCTGTTCATCCTGCTATTTTTCCACAGGACTAGTCACCTACTTCAGGTCCCCCTAGTCCTTTCATTTGGGGGTCAACAAGCTACATGTTGCAAGTAAACCTTCTTATCATTTTGCATCAGAATGTTTCCCGCCGCTTCACAGTGGACGGGGCATGAACCAGGTCTTTCTCTCATGAGTAATCCTTATTTTTTCTTCTGCCCAGAACTGACAGTCAGTCTGAGCATCCGCGGTCTATTCCCTCCCTGTCTTCCTGACCTGATGGGATCAGACAGATCACCTTTCTCCAATGACACAGAGCACTTACTGAGCAGCTTCTCTACCTCCTGCATGTCATCATTTTTTCTTTCCTTACCTGTGGGTTTGGAACTCTCTTTGATGTTTACAATTATAATGTTATTCTTTCTTTTTTCTTGTTCATCCCTTTCCTCAAAGGCTTCTGCTACTTTCTGGTCAACAATCTCCTTGATTTCTTCTTCCTGCCTTTTGTCCCTACATTCATCTTCCAGAATGTTCAGTCTTTTTTCAAACAAAAAGAGCAACTTATCCATTTTGGCCTCCAGCCTAGTCTGCCCCGAAGCCTGACTCTCACTCTCAGTGCATGTATCACAAACCCAATGCAAGCTCTTGTCTCTACTCAATCGCTCGAACATATCCTTTTCAATTTTAACACACGGTTGATGCTCCCAATGCTTGCAACATTCGATTGACGGAATATAACCTTCTTCACCGGGTTCCATGCAAGGTTCATCGCACACTAGACACTGCCAGAGTATCAGCTGTGAGAATGTAACAGTCGGCCCTTTTTCATTGACAAGAGTTTCCACACTTGCCGAGCTGCCTTTTTTGCCTGAGTTTGAAGCACTTCCTTTGCCTTTCTTCATTTTTACAAATCCCAAGGTAAATTCAGCAATGATTGACAAACAAATGATAGAAACGTACCTTTTGTTCTTGGGTTATGTGTTAGGGGTTAGGAGTTGAAGAAGTGCAAAAACAAATGAAACGGTTCAACGAGTGAAGTGAAAGTTGAGGTGAGATTGGCGTGAGTAGACCTAGTCAGTCAAACTGAAAGTTAATGGTCGGACCAAAATTGCCACAAAAATCTTCAAAAAAACAGGCTAAAAAGCCCACAGAACTAATCCTGTGTGCCTTGAATACTGAAATAATTATCCTAGCCAAATTTTGAAGCGTATAAAAGCAGCTGTCCAAGTTATTGCGAAAAACAAATAGAGAAACTGTTGCAAATTTGCTCACAGAAAAACGTCCGCGGCCTAGAAAAAAAACAAATCTTACAGTTAGCAAACATGTTGCTCTGGACAAAACAACAACTGTGGAAAGCATAAACCATTGTCCTCATGAAGGCCTTTCGAATTGGAAATCGCTGAAAACTGTCTGATTTTTAATCTTTTTAAAAAGCTTCATTCTGTTGCTTGTGCTCAAATTAGTGAGTCAAGGAGAGAAAGATCATTTACATGACACTGGATAGTTCATGCTTGATTCCGGGAATACGGAAAATGTCTGTGTTCCCGGGGGACACATGGAGTTTTGAAAGCCAGAAATAAACACCAGGCGAGAAGAGGGGAAGCGATTTCTCAAACTTTTGAGGACCACCCAAGAATGCAGACTCTCATTTTGGTGAGAAAAAGACGACAAATGGGCAATGCCTCTGCCCGGTGAGCCACAAAGCACAAAGGCAAAAAAACCCTGGTCAGAGGGAAAACGTGCAAGAAGTGTGAAAACAAATACTGAGCACGCCTCCCAAAAAGAAAAAGTTGCCCGCCGAAAGAAAGGCAGAGCTTCATAGCCAAAAAAAACTGAAGCGATGATGAGGATTATGTTGAGGACGAGGAAGATGGTAATGATAGTAGCTACGCTAACTAATCAAGAGGTAAAATAATAGAAAAAAGTTGGTGAGAAAATAAGTGACTGTAGAGAAACGAAATATATCTTTTGGTTTTTTGCTTTTGTAATTCTTGTCTTTTGTATTACCTCTGAGTAGGTCAGCTAATAGTATCAAGAATCATTGAGTTAGGCAAACATTGATATTCATGTGCTGAAAATTGTGATGATAGATCATGATGAAAGTCATCGGACATTGATATAATAAATAAATAGCTCATTGGTATTGCATAAACAGGTCTTTGTATGATTTCAGAGGTTTGGAATTAGCCATAATATGAAAATCCAAACACACTTTGGCAAAACACACACACACACAACACACACACAAACACACAACACACCACACACACACCGGCACACGCAAAAGCACACGATACGCGCAACACCGCAACGCACACACACACACAACACAACACAAACACACACACGCACGCTTCGCTAGCGCACGCACGCACGCACGCAATGATAAGGAACACCATGCCATGCACACCCACACACCACAACACACACACACACACACACACACCACACACGCACCACGCACTGACGCACTCATACGTTCACGCAACAAAGCCCTAAGTTCTTAGAATAACAGAATATGACATACATCGATCAATGTAAAAGACCACTAAAGAGACAAACAGTCCACAGAAACCGACAGAAACATGCACACACCAAACACACACTCCACACAAACACACACTCACACACAACACACAATCACGTCACACACAACACAACATTCCCTGCTCCAATGACGACAAGGATGGCGGGCGAAAACTCAGAGGTCATTTATTGTCATAAAACCACAAAGAATTGAATTGACACAGATATGGTAAGGCCATACCACCCAAGGAAAACGAAAACAAAGCATAAGGCAAAGTTAATGACAACATGTATTCGAATAACCAAACACAACACATATAATAAATTAGTTACTAATTGTATAAAACCATGCACACATTTTTGAAATGGCAATAAATTGTGGATAGAGCAGAGATAGATTATGACAGATAAGTGAAAGCATCAGGAAAGTCATGAAACTGCACAAGTGAACATCGTAATTTTCCTTTAATTTACTTTTCCAACATTTATAACAATTTTTCAATCTGAATATTGGCTAAAAATGTCATTGAAGCTTCTTTTCGGTTCTTTTTGGTTCTTTTCGTTTCTTTCGCTTCTTTTCGGTAAAAAGCAGTGGTTCTCTGTGTAGTGCATGATGGGCTCTGTTTTTTCGTGTGCGAGAGAGAATAGAGAAAATAGAGATTTTACGCCTTCTGGGGCCATTTTGGGGCCAATTCAATTATACAGATACTGGAAAATAAATTGTTTTTCCTGGGTGCAGAATTAAGTTTTTCTTGTTATGGTTTTAGTTGACTGGCACGTGACTTGGTGTGGCACATGGACCATGAATGCAGTCAACTCAGTCGGCCTTTTAGGCCGTCGGCCTCGTACAGGTCACTCGGCCTCAAACTCTGGGCCCTGTATTTAACGTGAATACAGGCCCAGGGCCTTTATTCATGTTACTTGTTAGCATGATTGCTAACTTAGAAAGCTCTTCCAATGTCCTATAGGATTTTACAGAACGTTTGAATACCTTCTAATTAGCATCATTGCTAAGTCTCATGCTATCTCAACGTGAATACAGCCCTGTGGTCCTTTCGGCCTCGGATTCACTCCATCTTATAGTAAAAACGTGCACACAACGGGTCTATAGCACGCGTTCCATGTCAACATGTAACATTTTTAAATGACTAT
>CM065709.1:26503333-26555522 GCA_017654935.2 Phymorhynchus buccinoides | reverse complement strand
GCGATTGGACCGTAAGGCAGAAAGATAATGGATGACATAACGCAAAAGGAAAAGGCAAAGTCAAAGAGAGTGACAGATTAGAGGAAGTTACAAGCACAGAACTTCCAGAATGTAGGGGAACTATTTGTACGAAAGACCCGTATCCTCATGGGGGAATCTTTCAGAGAGACAAAGAGAGCGACAGATTAGAGGAAGTTACAAGCACAGAACTTCCAGAAGGTGAGGGAACTATTTATACAAATGACCTCCGGTATTCCCACGAGGGATAACCATTAAGCTATTTCACACACCTACCTTTGACGCCCTGCAGCCGACTGTTGCGCTCATCCATCCACTTCCGTAGAGTTGTGGAGCACAGCTCCATCTGAATGTACAAGATGCCATCCTGAAAAAAAGTAAAGGACGTAACATATTACTTACAGTTTGTTTCATTGAAAATAAGAATTTGGGTATGTAACTTTAAATATTATATTATAATACAGTGGAATCTCCCTTGTAAGACCTTCAAAAATCATCCAAAATTAGGTCTTGTAAGGGAGGGGTCTTATAAGGGAGGTAATTTTAATACTTACAAAGAAGGGCAATGTCTCAGAGAAGTAGGTCTTATGTAGGAGGGAGTCTTATAATGGGAGGTCTTATAAGGGAGGTTCGACTGTAGCTGGCTCTCAGCCCAAAAGACACTCGGAGTTGTTCTTAATAATAATAATAAATAATAATGAATATTTATATGGCGCAATATCCTGATAAATACAGCTTTATAACAACACATTACAATCAATAGATAATACATCATAAATAAAAAATACTTGTACCACAGGGAAACAAAAGTTAATTGGACACACACACACACACATTCTCCCCCACCTCCCCTCTACCTCTCCACCACCCCACCCTCTATACTCGTCAAAAATAACTTAATTTGTTTAGGCAGCCATATTGAAAGCACGTTGAAAAATGAAGGTGGCAACCAGAATCAATGTGATTATTAAGCAGTAAAAAGCAGACAAGCACAATCAAATAGTTTATCAAAAATGTCTGGACATTCCTCTAGACAATGCATATCATTATTTACCAACAGTTTGAAGGCAGACAAAAGTACTGATGAGAAGCAAGGTACTGGGTGAGCCAAAATTAAAGTCAAAGTGAACTTGGGTGACTGGGTTAGTTAATTTGTTGTGGACTAAAACAGAAGTGTAGTTACTTAAATTTTGTATTGTTACAAACGCGACAATCTGTATATCGTTTGGAGAGTGATTTTATCGCATGTTGTAAGTACAATTTGACAAAATGACACCACTAACGCTAGGCAATGAGCAAAAATATAAAGCATATTTGTTAATGCGTAGCCCATAAACATGCAGCCCAGTAGAATGTGATTTTCTTAGGTGGAAGCTCTGAGTAGACCTAATCAAAACATGTTAAGATCTCAGCAAAACATCAATGCAAACTAATGTATCCACAATTCAAATGTTGCCCAAATTTGCATAACAGTGTGCAGTACCGGCAAGGGAAATCACTAGTCTTCACATTAATAGAAGGTTTGATAAAATAAAAATGTATGACTTCTCAAATACCTACTCTTTACAACAAACCACATTTACTGCCTAAACATCTAAAACTTTAATGTAGAACAACAGCCAATTTGACACAAAAAATACTAGTTTGATAGCCCAAACGGAAAAAGTTTCTGATTGGTCCAGCTATTCACCAGATCAAGATCTGATAATTAAAACAAAATATGTGCGGGCTCTTCTACTTAATCGCATAATGCAGACTGGATTAAGAAATATTAAATAAATACAGAGATACACAATCAAATACTCAGAACCACAAAATGCTACAAATATTTCAGGGAAGCCCACTTAAAGCAAGTCTGACCCGTGCGCTTTGCACACCACGACCGTAGTCGATAAGAGCAGAGAGTAATCCCGCTGCCTGGTATTAACCAAATTGATAGCTGCACTGGCAGTGAGCAGAGCATCCCAAATTTCACAACATCCTCTCTATGCGAGAAGATACCAAATACCAAAATATCATACAATGAAAACACCCAAACGCCCACTTAAAACCATAAATATTTCAAATTTTAATAATTGATCATATACAGCCAGCCACAGACTGAACTATAAAACTTCCTAGCGTGCTACAAGTTGGAAAATTCATCATTAAAACAATTCACCTTAAAACAAATACTGAGTTGAGCACGCAGATAACGTAGAAAATGTCTCAACGTAAAGAGGAGATAGGAGTGGAGAGAACGAGAACGAGAAGAAGAGAGGCGAGAAGGTAGAAAAGGGGAAGGGAGAGAAATACCAAATACCAAAATATATTTCACATTTTACCCATAAACAAACAGAATAGAACTATCAGCACAACCTCATCCTCAACCCTCGTGGGTGCTTGCTGTCTGCGTGTGCTTGAGTTTTGTATTTTAATATTGGAATTGTGATCTTTTTTCCTTTTTTTTTTTTTTACTTACTGTTTAACTTTGTACGTGCCAACACATACACATTTCCATTTTATTGGACATACATTTTGTGATTATGATTACGAGTGAAGTGTATTATCCAACAACATTTTCTACTAAATATATTGGCATGACACTGCTCAACAAAAACAGTTTTTAACCATAAATCTAACGGAAGAAATATGTTTTTAAAAAATACTGCGAAGAAAAACACGAACACACAAACAATCTTTCAATTATATAAAGACATGCTTGTTTGCAATTTTTAATGTAACATTTAGGCCGTGTACACACATACAGGTAAGTGGATATTCCATGCGGAAACCCGTGCGCAATCCATAAACAAGTGAAACAAAGAAGGGAACAGATTTGCGCATGTGTCCGAATTTCCCATATACGCGTACATTTTTATCCTTCTTCTGTACGGGTTTTCTGTACGGAACTTAAGCGTCTAATGTGAACCCGGCGTTACAGATTCAGTCATGTAACTCTTTTGCCACCAGCCATTTTTTTTAGCCAAAAAATACTGTTAAACTTATCTGGGTAGAGAAAAAATAATATCTGCAAGTGATGAATTTATATGATGTTTTTAACGACTACTTTGTTCAGAAAATCCAGCTGATCAGAAACGAACTTGATCAGGTTTCTTCTACACCTAGGCCTACCACCCTGTTAGACCAAATAGGAACAACATCCACGTTCTTGGAATTTCAGCCAGTTACTGCCTTTGAATTGAAGAAGATCATTCTAAAAGCTAAACCCACTTCCTGTCCTCTTGACCCTATACCGACGCCACTTTTCATAGAGTATCTTGATGAACTACTCCCTACTCTCACCCATATTGTCAACAACTCTCTAACATCTGGCTCCTTTCCATCTGTGTTCAAAACTGCCATTGTCAAACCACTTCCAAAGAAATCATCCCTTGACCCAAACACTCTCAAGAACTATAGGCCTATATCCAACCTCTCTTTCATATAAAAAATCATTGAGAAATTAGTTCTTCATCAACTCCTAGGCTATCTCAATGAACATCAACTCATCAGTTGTTCACAATCAGCGTACAGGCCATTTCACAGCACTGAAACGGCACTGTTGAAAGTAACTAATTACATTCTCTTAGCTCTTGACTCTGGTGACACATCTATATTAACTCTTTTGGATCTTTCAGCTGCTTTTGATACTATTGACCACCATATACTCCTTAAGAGGCTTCAAATCACCTATGGTATATCAAGCACTGCTCTGTCATGGTTCTCGTCTTACCTTTCTGGTCGAACTCAGTCTGTCTCCATCAATGACTCATCTTCTGCAATGGTTGGCCTCACATGTGGGGTTCCTCAAGGCTCAGTACTTGGACCAGTCCTCTTCATCATGTACACTAAACCCCTGTCCGAGTTGATCACTTCTCATTCAGTTGATTCTCAGTCTTTTGCTGATGATACACAACTCCACAAGCCTGTATCCCCATCTACCATTCTTCCTTCTATATCTTCACTTGAATTCTGCATTCGCAACATCAAATCATGGATGCTACAAAACAAACTGAAGCTGAATGACGACAAAACGGAGGCCTTGTTCATCCACTCTCCATCTAGAAAACTTTCGTACCCAAAGCCTGATTCCATCTCTGTCTGTGACACTCAAATACCTTTTTCTCCTTCTGCTAGAAATCTTGGCTTCCACATCTCTCAAGATATGAGTGTTGACTCACAAGTTCAAACTATCTGTCGGTCAGCATACTGTGAGCTGCGTCGCATTGGTACGATTCACCATCTCCTGTCTATAGATACTACTAAAATACTAGTCTGCGCTTTTGTTCTCTCTAAACTAGATTATTGTAATTCACTCTTGCCCCCAACTGGTGACAAGCTTCAAAAAGTCCAGAACTCTGCTGCCAGACTTGTCCTCAAGGTCTCTAAGTATCATCATGTTCAACCACTCCTGATATCCCTTCATTGGCTTTCCATCAAAGCACGTATTGACTACAAAATTTCCACTCTATGTCATTCTTATTTCTCTGGAAATGCCCCTAGCTACATTTCTGACATGCTTTCTGTCTATACTCCATCAAGGCAATTGCGGTCATCTTCAGATTCCAAAATTCTCTGTGTTCCTAGTACACGAACAAAAATGTTTGGTGAGCGCTCCTTTTCCTTTTCGGCCCCATCAGTTTGGAACTCCTTACCACGCGAAATCCGCCATATCCAGTCCTTGCAATGTTTCAAATCAGCTCTCAAAACCCACCTGTTCAAGCTACATCACAACCTTTAGGCCACATTACTTCTGGACTCTATTCTCACACACACACTCCCCTCCCCCCATATTAGTTTCACTGTGTGTTGACTGCAATGTCTACGTCAGCTTTGTTGCGAGAGAGAGAGAGAGAGAGAGAGAGAGAGAGAGAGAGAGAGAGAGAGAGAGAGAGAGAGAGAGAGAGAGAGAGAGAGAGAGAGAGTGTGTTGATGCTTTGTTCAACTGATTGTATTTTGTATTGCGTTTTTTGGGTGGGGCGAGTGGTGGTGATGGTAATGGTGTGTGTGTGTGTGTGTGTGTGTGTGTGTGTGTGTGTGTGTGTGTGTGTGTGTGTGTGTGTGTGTGTGTGTGTGTGTGTGAGTGTGTGTGTGTGTGTGTGTGTATGTGCGTACGTGCGTGTATGTGTGGGTGGGGTGTGTATGTGTATGCCTATTTGCATGTGCGTGAGCGATTATTTCGTTTTGTTGTTGAATTTGTTGCTTTTAATTTTTGTTGTTGTTAAGCGCATAGAGCTCCACATTGGTGGAGGAATGCGCTATATAAATGATTCACTATTATTATTATTATTATTATTAATACTACTATCTTCTATCTACATACTTACCATTCCATTACAAGTGAATATTTGTGCAAGATCAGCATGGAAAACAGAAATTTATTGTGCTTGTCTTCTTACCCCAACTCCCAATGATGCTTACTTCTGACAATTTTCCCAAAGATAATAAGTCGGCGGCAATTTCCGAGCTGGTCAAGCTCGGCGGGGACGAGCTCTCCGCTTTTTTTCCCCTTCCCCCTTTTTTTTTTTTACGGGAGAGACCCCCTGCGGTCCCCCCCACCACCACCATCACCGACGTTGATGCCACCCGGGACTGGAGTGTTTGCTCGGAGATCATTGTCGGTTTCAGTGCAAGTCTCTGCGATAGCGTTGTTGGGCGCTACGGGTTCTGGCGTGCTGAGGGGATCAGCAGCCTCGTGAAGGGAGGCAGCAACCGGGCCACTGAAGACACAATTTGATTTGATTTGATTGATTTAATTTAAAGTCTGTTCGCAACAATGGTGATATTAGACTTAAAAATAATAATAACAACAACAAACAAATCAATGAATTAAAATGAAGGAAGGAATTGCGCGCGTGTGTGCGTGAGTGTTTGAGTGAATGTGAGTGTGTGTGCATGTGTGTGTGCATGTGCGTGCACCTATGTGAGTGGATGTGCTTATGAACAACAATACAATAATCAACCGTAAACTAATGAATCAATTATAACAACTGAAAACACAAACACTTTCCATAGTTGCCAACATTCCAGAATTTAAAAAAACCCAGAAAAAATATGGGTCGGGAGCAGGGGTTAAACCCCCTCCCGAGAGAGCGGGGTTGAGGGGGCACAGCCCCCTGAAGCTGAAACATTTTTTGTTTTTTTATATAAAGAAGCAAAGTCTTCACCTCCTGGCAAGAAAACATTGTCTTACACAAGCCGAATAAAACGGCATGCTTACCTCTCCACTGATTGTGCCTTTTAGCAACTAAGCACTACATCATGACTACGTCAATGCGATCATTTTCACAACTGAACTGAAGACTTCTGCTTTCATTTTCATGGTACAAGCTTCTCGTGAAAATCAGTGTTGTTCTAGATCCCCATATGAAATTTAGAAGTTGTCGGCACACAGTGCCGAAAGCGTAACTATTCTCTTCGTGGGACACATCAATTGAAAAGAAATTGTTCTCTATACCGAGGAACAAACTTCGGTAAACATGAAACAAGTTCCCAGTTTTGTTTGACGCCATTTTGTTCAGCAAAAAAGCTTACCGCACATGCACAGATTATGGTTTCCGGGATAATAAATATTGGATTGGCATTTGGAATGGCTGTGGAAACCGCACGCACGTTGAGTTCTACATGGATTTGACTTCTTTTTTTTCGGAATCCGGAATTTTACTGTCATAATCGGAAATGCGAAAACTAAAGTGACAGCAAATTAAACCATTGCTGATTTCTGTCAACCCTGATGAAAGTTTGTTTAACGTCCTCCAGCCCGGAACAGGCTCATAACAGGTTCATAAGGGACACCAATAACTATAAAGATATAAAGATAGTGGGACGATCCTGCAGCTCAGGTACTGCAATACCATATTACCAGGAAAGTCCCGAAGTTTCATATTAGAAAGACAGCCTTTTTCAAGGATCGGAACACTCACTTTGCTCTGGTTTCCTAGAAATTAAACAGTCAAAACGGCGATTCCTCCTTGGCGGAGATGCTGGAGAGAGTAGCCATTTTGGATGGGGTGGGTGGAGGATACTCATTGTGGTTGAAGCATTTTCTTTTTTTTGTAGTGCAGTAAAAAAAAAAATTGAGCTATTTCCTTTAGACAAACTATCAAATTTTGAATTTTTTAAAAAAGGCTTGTATTGCGAAAATTTCGTGCAAACGATTTGGCGGCCATTAGAAAAGAGACGACACACGCCTTCTCTTTGGGTGAAAGAATTTGACTTCCAGCACCTCCGCCAAGGAGGAATCGCCGATTTGATTTCTACGAAACCAGAGCAAAGTGAGTGTTGCGATCTCTGTAAAGGGTGTTTTCCTGGTGATCTCGACGTGTTTCTTGCAAAAACTCATCTGTCAGGGTGCCCCTTTAAATGATGTAGCAAAGCCTAAGCCTTACCTGTCTTCGTCGTCTTTGCGACTGTTGTCATCTTTGCTGTCGTCTGTCTCCTGTCCCCTCCGCAGGGACGCGCGCTCCGCCTGTAGAGACCCCACACAGACCCAACCACCCCTGATGAAGACGACGTTCGTGTCCAAGATCTTTGGATAAACTTCATTGTTGGAGTAACTGCCAGTCTTTGCGACAGGTTTTTTGTTGTTGTCGTTCCGCGCTACGGGTTCTGGCGTGCTGAGGGGCTCAGCAGCCTCGTGAAGGGAGGCAGCAACCGGGTCACTGAAGACACAATTTGATTTGATTTGATTGATTAAATTTAAAGTCTGTTCGCAACAATGGTGATATTAGACTTTAAATAATAATAACAATAAACAAATCAATGAATTAAAATGAGGGAAGGAATTGCGCATGTGTGTGCGTGTGTGTTTGATGAATGTGAGTGTGTGTGCATGTGCGTGCACCTATGTGAGTGGGTGTGCATATGAACAACAATACAATAATCAACCATAAACTAATGAATCAATTATAACAACTGAAAACACAAACACTTTCCATAGTTGCCAACATTCCAGAATTTTTTTTAAAAACGGAAACAAATATGGGTCGGGAGCGGGGGTTAAACCCCCTCCCGAGAGAGCGGGGTTGAGGGGGCACAGCCCCCTGAAGCTGAAACATTTTTTGTTTTTTTATATAAAGAAGCAAAGTCTTCACCTCCTGACAAGAAAACATTGTCTTACACAAGCCGAATAAAACGGCATGCTTACCTCTCCACTGATTGTGCCTTTTAGCAACTAAGCACTACATCATGACTACGTCAATGCGATCATTTTCACAACTGAACTGAAGACTTCTGCTTTCATTTTCATGGTACAAGCTTCTCGTGAAAAGCAGTGTTGTTATAGATCCCCATATGAAATTTAGAAGTTGTGTCGGCACACAGTGCCGAAAGCGTAACTATTCTCTTCATGGAACACATCAATTGAAGAGAAATTGTTCTCTATGCCGAGGACCAAACTTCGGTAAACATGAAGCAAGTTCCCAGTTTTGTTTGACGCCATTTTGTTCAGCAAAAAAGCTTACCGCACATGCACAGATTATGGTTTCCGGGATAATAAATATTGGATTGGCATTTGGAATGGCTGTGGAAACCGCACGCACGTTGAGTTCTACATGGATTTGACTTCTTTTTTTTCGGAATCCGGAATTTTACTGTCATAATCGGAAATGCGGAATCGTGGCTGGTAAACAGAAAAATTCCGGGAAATTCGGAAGGTCGGCAGCTATGACTTTAACTGTAAAATAAAAATGTGGTAAAGATGCAGATCAACACCCCCCACCCTTTACATTTCCGCTGCTGTTCCGTGTATTGCGGTACATACTAAATAATGGCCTCTAGCATTACTACGAATAACTTCAACAAAGATACTTAGCTAAAACAAAAGGTTGATAAAATACAGCTTAATATTTGCAAAGAAGGGCAAGTCTAAAAATGCGGGGAGAGCCGAGAAATCGGAAGAGAGTGTTGGTCTGCACCGTTCCCCCAAAAAGTCCTAGTCAGCACCTTTTAAACAGCAACAATATCTACACTAGGGTAGGCCAGCGACTTTTTGAGCAGGCGACCTTTTGGGCCCCCACACAGACCAACGTCAGCCAAAACTAAAGTGACAGCAAATTAAACCATTGCTGATTTCTGTCAACCCTGATGAAAGTTTGTTTAACGTCCTCCAGCCCGGAACAGGCTCATAACAGGTTCATAAGGGACACCAATAACTATAAAGATATAAAGATAGTGGGACGATCCTGCAGCTCAGGTACTGCAATACCATATTACCAGGAAAGTCCCGAAGTTTCATATTAGAAAGACAGCCTTTTTCAAGGATCGGAACACTCACTTTGCTCTGGTTTCCTAGAAATTAAACAGTCAAAACGGCGATTCCTCCTTGGCGGAGATGCTGGAGAGAGTAGCCATTTTGGATGGGGTGGGTGGAGGTCACTCATTGTGGTTGAAGCATTTTCTTTTTTTGTAGTGCAGTAAAAAAAAAATTGAGCTATTTCCTTTAGACAAACTATCAAATTTTGAATTTTTTAAAAAAGGCTTGTATTGCGAAAATTTCGTGCAAACGATTTGGCGGCCATTAGAAAAGAGACGACACACGCCTTCTCTTTGGGTGAAAGAATTTGACTTCCAGCACCTCCGCCAAGGAGGAATCGCCGATTTGATTTCTACGAAACCAGAGCAAAGTGAGTGTTGCGATCTCTGTAAAGGGTGTTTTCCTGGTGATCTCGACGTGTTTCTTGCAAAAACTCATCTGTCAGGGTGCCCCTTTAAATGATGTAGCAAAGCCTAAGCCTTACCTGTCTTCGTCGTCTTTGCGACTGTTGTCATCTTTGCTGTCGTCTGTCTCCTGTCCCCTCCGCAGGGACGCGCGCTCCGCCTGTAGAGACCCCACACAGACCCAACCACCCCTGATGAAGACGACGTTCGTGTCCAAGATCTTTGGATAAACTTCATTGTTGGAGTAACTGCCAGTCTTTGCGACAGGTTTTTTGTTGTTGTCGTTCCGCGCTACGGGTTCTGGCGTGCTGAGGGGCTCAGCAGCCTCGTGAAGGGAGGCAGCAACCGGGTCACTGAAGACACAATTTGATTTGATTTGATTGATTAAATTTAAAGTCTGTTCGCAACAATGGTGATATTAGACTTTAAATAATAATAACAATAAACAAATCAATGAATTAAAATGAGGGAAGGAATTGCGCATGTGTGTGCGTGTGTGTTTGATGAATGTGAGTGTGTGTGCATGTGCGTGCACCTATGTGAGTGGGTGTGCATATGAACAACAATACAATAATCAACCATAAACTAATGAATCAATTATAACAACTGAAAACACAAACACTTTCCATAGTTGCCAACATTCCAGAATTTTTTTTAAAAACGGAAACAAATATGGGTCGGGAGCGGGGGTTAAACCCCCTCCCGAGAGAGCGGGGTTGAGGGGGCACAGCCCCCTGAAGCTGAAACATTTTTTGTTTTTTTATATAAAGAAGCAAAGTCTTCACCTCCTGGCAAGAAAACATTGTCTTACACAAGCCGAATAAAACGGCATGCTTACCTCTCCACTGATTGTGCCTTTTAGCAACTAAGCACTACATCATGACTACGTCAATGCGATCATTTTCACAACTGAACTGAAGACTTCTGCTTTCATTTTCATGGTACAAGCTTCTCGTGAAAAGCAGTGTTGTTATAGATCCCCATATGAAATTTAGAAGTTGTGTCGGCACACAGTGCCGAAAGCGTAACTATTCTCTTCATGGAACACATCAATTGAAGAGAAATTGTTCTCTATGCCGAGGACCAAACTTCGGTAAACATGAAGCAAGTTCCCAGTTTTGTTTGACGCCATTTTGTTCAGCAAAAAAGCTTACCGCACATGCACAGATTATGGTTTCCGGGATAATAAATATTGGATTGGCATTTGGAATGGCTGTGGAAACCGCACGCACGTTGAGTTCTACATGGATTTGACTTCTTTTTTTTCGGAATCCGGAATTTTACTGTCATAATCGGAAATGCGGAATCGTGGCTGGTAAACAGAAAAATTCCGGGAAATTCGGAAGGTCGGCAGCTATGACTTTAACTGTAAAATAAAAATGTGGTAAAGATGCAGATCAACACCCCCCACCCTTTACATTTCCGCTGCTGTTCCGTGTATTGCGGTACATACTAAATAATGGCCTCTAGCATTACTACGAATAACTTCAACAAAGATACTTAGCTAAAACAAAAGGTTGATAAAATACAGCTTAATATTTGCAAAGAAGGGCAAGTCTAAAAATGCGGGGAGAGCCGAGAAATCGGAAGAGAGTGTTGGTCTGCACCGTTCCCCCAAAAAGTCCTAGTCAGCACCTTTTAAACAGCAACAATATCTACACTAGGGTAGGCCAGCGACTTTTTGAGCCGGCGACCTTTTGGGCCCCCACACAGACCAACGTCAGCCAAAACTAAAGTGACAGCAAATTAAACCATTGCTGATTTTTGTTAGCCCTGATGAAAGTTTGTTTAACGTCCTCCAGCCCGGAACAGGCTCATAAGGGACACCAATAACTATAAAGATATAAAGATAGTGGGACGCTCCTGCAGCTCAGGTACTGCAATACCATATTACCAGGAAAGTCCCGAAGTTTCATATTAGAAAGACAGCCTTTTCAAGGATCGGAACACTCACTTTGCTCTGGTTTCCTATAAAATAAACTGTCAAAACGGTGATTCCTCCTGGCGGAGATGCTGGAGAGAGTAGCCATTTTGGATGGGGTGGGTGGAGGATACTCATTGTGGTTGAAGCATTTTCTTTTTTTGTAGTGCAGTAAAAAAAAAATTGAGCTATTTCCTTTAGACAAACTTTGAATTTTTTAAAAAAGGCTTGCATTGCGAAAATTTCGTGCAAACGATTTGCGGCCATTAGAAAAGAGACGACACACGCCTTCTCTTTGGGTGAAAGAATTTGACTTCCAGCACCTCCGCCAAGGAGGAATCGCCGATTTGATGGTTTGTTTTCTACGAAACCAGAGCAAAGTGAGTGGTACGATCTCTGTAAAGGGTGCTTTCCTGGTGATCTCGACGTGTTTCTTGTAAAAGCTCATCCGTCAGGGTGCCCCTTCAAATGATGTGTAGCAAAGCCTATGCCTTACCTGACAAGGATGTATTTGTCATCTTTGCTGTCTTCTGTCACCTGTACGAAGGAACCTGACTCGGCTGCACAATATTAACAATAATATTTATAATAATAATAACAATAATAATAATTATAATGATATTAACAATAAATAAAGCTGTTGTTTTTTAAATAAAGCTTATATAGCGCTATTCGATTAATAGAATCATCCTGAGAGCACTTCAGAAACATTTTGAGGGAAAAAACAATATCAAGAGAGAAGAAAATACTAGTACAGTGGAACCTCCCTTATAAGACTCCCTCCCATATAAGACCTACTTCTCTGAGACATTGTCCTTCTCTGTAAGTATTAATATTACCTCCCTTATAAGACCCCTCCCTTATATTATAAGACCTCATTTTGGATGATTTTTGAAGGTCGTATAAGGGAGGTTGCACTGTATTTCAAAACATTAAAAGGTTAACGTGTCCCATAGCCTATCAGCTGTAGGGGAAGTGAACTGTTAGAGGTTCACTGTGTCATGGGCACGGCATCATGGAAGGTGGAGCCCATCCCTCTTCTCCTTCCGCCGCCTTTTAACCTTCCCTGAACGAATCAGGTACCCATTCACTGCTGGGTGGACAGAGAGGGTTTTCAGGCCAGAACAATCCGACGCCAAGCTGTACTCCAACCTGCAACCCTCCGCACCGCAGCCGAGCGAAAACATTAACAGACATGAGATTTTCAGAGAATCAAATGGAGGAAAAAAATAGGCGGGAGTCTGGGGGCCATCATAGGCCCTTCGTGGGGTCCAGGGGCAAAGCCCTTGATGGGGGCCATCATAGGCCCTTCGTGGGGTCCAGGGGCAAAGCCCTTGATGGGGGCCATCATAGGCCCTTCGTGGGGTCCAGGGGCAAAGCCCTTGATGGGGGCCATCATAGGCCCTTCGTGGGGTCCAGGGGCAAAGCCCTTGATGGGGGTCATCATAGGCCCTTCGTGGGGTCCAGGGGCAAAGCCCTTGATGGGGGCCATCATAGGCCCTTCGTGGGGTCCAGGGGCAAAGCCCTTGATGGGGGCCATCATAGGCCCTTCGTGGGGTCCAGGGGCAAAGCCCTTGATGGGGGCCATCATAGGCCCTTCGTGGGGTCCAGGGGCAAAGCCCTTGATGGGGGCCATCATAGGCCCTTCGTGGGGTCCAGGGGCAAAGCCCTTGATGGGGGCCATCATAGGCCCTTCGTGGGGTCCAGGGGCAAAGCCCTTGATGGGGGTCATCATAGGCCCTTCGTGGGGTCCAGGGGCAAAGCCCTTGATGGGGTCGGTGGGCTTTGCCCCCTGAAGCTGAAGATTTTTTTTTTGAACCTGTAAAAATCAACCTCCGAGACAGCAAAATTATTAAAAATGTAATCTCCTTGATCCCACACAAATTTTTGAAATTATTATTGACTCAGGGCTAGTGATTTTCTGAGACAGAGACACAGAGAGAGAGAAACAAGCTAGACAGAATGAACCGATTCAACACAAAATTTGAAAATATCTATTGAACTTTTCACCGCATTTTCGCTTCAACACAAAATTTAACCCTACCACACCCCCACCCCAAATTTTCTCAACAGTTTTAAACTGATCTCAAAACTAACCCATGGGGCCATCAAAAAGGAAAAATCTCATCTCTGATATTAAGAAGAAGCATTAAAAAATAATAGTTTAACACATTTGAAACGATTCTCAATTATGCCTACTGGGATGTCAAATGTACGCAATGATTTGCATTGTTTTCCTGATGTATATTTCACTAAGGATTTGAAATGTACTTATCTTTATATATTTTTTCTTTGATAATGTTTAGATTAACCTGTTTAGTCATGTACTTGCTAACCGCCATTCCAAAAATAATAATGCATAGTACGTTGGCACAGTATAAGCTTTAAGCTTGTTGTTGCTGTTATGCTTGCTTAACATGTGTGTATTGTACGTTTTGATAAATAAAAATCATTTAAACCAAATGTACGGTCACGCTCACTCTCTTTCTCAGGTACATATTATATATAGATACATGCACACACGTGCACACAGGCAAACACAAATGCATGTGCACACACACACACGCATGTATGCACGACCACAAACATGCACACACACATTTTAGCCCTTGAATTGTCAACAAAACTCAGTGGCAACGAAAAAGTTGTCATTTGGTTAAAATTTAATCATAAAAAATAAAAAATTTAAAAAAAACTGGTGGCGCACCTCTGGCTGCGACACGCTCTCCATGTGGGAGAAACACGAATTTCACAGAGACGCATCTATGACTATTAAGTACCAAATACCAAGGGCTCTTGATAAAAAAAATCTCTTGTACTAAGTGGCAGGTCATTAACTCATTCGCATCGCAATGATCTTGAATTATTAAAAAAAACTCACAAACCACTCCAGCCATACACACAAACAAAACAGACATAAACAAAAAGACAAGTGCAACGCCAAGCGGTAGCAAAGTCCCCTCGCAGCATCGCCGAGCTACTCAGAAATCGGAATGTGTCGGCTGTGGACATACATAAAAACGCATAAAAACAGCACGTAACTACATAAAAACAGTACGTAAGTGAATAGTTTTTTATATATAGCCTTGGGGTTCGGACCCGTGATTTGAGTGCATGCGATCATGCGCACACGCACGCACAGAAAAAATCATGACAACTGTGTTATAGACCATTCATCAAGAAATGTTGTGAAAAAAACTGCATTAAAATACATGCAAAACTTCGCGAGATATTAGCGATTATGTGTTTCGGGGTTTGAACCCCGTAACTGGCACGACCTTGACCTTAATGTAAAACTAAATACATCAGTGGATAGCTTGCATCTTGGCAAACTAGTACACGTATACCAAATTTGATGATGATAGACTGAATAGTTTTTGAGAAAAACGGACGAATAGGTGGATGGAGGCATGCCGGACGGACGGACAGACACCGGACTGACGGATCAGACAAAAAAATAGTTCCCCGAACCTTCGGCTCAGGGACTAATAAATGAAAGAAGATTACATGTTTTTACTTCCGGTTTAGACATAGGGAAGTGGTAGATAAGATATTCTTTTATATAGATTTTATAAGAAAAACTCTACAACAATTAGTTCCCCCACTTCAAACGCATAGTAAGAGGCAAAAGCGTTGGTCTACGGGAGCGAAGCGAGTTTAGAAGTGACCAAAGTGTGGTGTGCACACAGGTTTACCTAACTCCAGACATATATGGGTGGAATGACTTGAATGAGTTAAAATGATTCTCAATTACTGCTACATATGGGCTGAGCCTCTCATCCTAACTGATGATGATTGAAAATTCCCATCTTTTATAAAAATGTTCATAACAGGGTTCCTACTCTTGACCTGGAGAAAAATTCAAGGACTTTTCCATGGTTTTTCAAGGGGATATTTGAATTCTGAAAGGGTCATGAAAGCTACATCAATTATCATTACAAAAAAAAGCAGACATGCGCAGAAATAAGGCAATACACCATCTGAATATGTCCAGTCAAAACGGTGAAAGCATGGATTTGTACATGGAATCGGCACCAGAAAATGTTTTTTTTTGGTAAGATCTATGTTACTTTTCATTTATGATTTGTAAAAACGCACGGCTTAAAATTTTGTGAGATTTCATGAAAATAATATTCATACACCCCCGAAGACGGAGTGTGGCTGCCCACGTGGCGGGGGTAATCAGAAATGGTCACACACGTAATGCTCTCATCCCTAGCTGATGCATTTGTACCTTAGTGTTCAGATGCTTCTGATGCTGTTGGGATGATCCCTGGAGTCTTTAAGCCAGGGTACATCAACAACTACAACAATATTCATACAATCAATAGGTCCGCAGGAACAATTTTCAAGGGGGTTTCAAGGGGTGGCAGAATATTCTCAAATTTTAAAGGGTTTTCAAGCACCTTTTGGCCAGGCTGAAATTTAAATGGGATTCAAAGGTTCTCGTCATGAAAATATTCAATGGTCAAGTTGACTTGCCTTGGAAACAATTTTGATTCTCCTCAATATAATCTAACAAGAAATGCATATAGTAGAGTTTTTATTAATAGGTTTAAAACTAATATAAGGAAAAATTGTTTCAGCACCTGTGTTGCTAACTTCCAGAATGAGTTGCCTATTAATCTAAAATGTGCACCTAATAGTAATACTAACACACTAAAAAAACGCTTGGATGATTCTCCAAAATATGTACCCAGTAAGCCTGTACTTCTGTCTTCCTTCGTCCCACCTCCTACTTTTCCTCTCTCTTCTCCATAGAAGATTAAATGAAAAGTAAAAGGATTAAATTGGTTGTTTGACTCACACCATGTTTCTTTGCACTCATTTTTGTTCCACCACTACTGGGATATCTCTCTTTATTTTTAGCATCACACATGAGAGAACAATCAAAGAAAATGTACAAAAAATCTGTTGGTACATGGATCATTTATTTATAAATTGTCTAAGATATTGGCTACCATATTCATACATCCTGATGTGAGACCTTTCTCTAATTAAATGTTCTCATCATACACACATTTCATTGCATGGTACAGTATTATTATGTGACATGATCACACAATGTGTGCATGTGTGCACATGGTACTGATATTATTTGTATGCTATTGCAACACATTCAAACACACACACACACTCACATGTATGGTCACATACTGAGATATGATACTCTCATTCTTCCTCTCTCTCACTTGTATGTGCATAAATAGAAACTGTAAGGGTTCATTTACCTATGAGTACCCCCACCCCCATACACACACACAGAGTGGCACACACGCAGTGACACACACACACACACCCAAGACAAAAATATGTTAAAAGAAAAATGGGCAGGTGGGTACAAATTGACATGTAAACATTTCAGTCAGAATTGAGAAAAGGAGAAAGTAATTTGTGACACCTTCTGGTGCACCTAATTATAAGGTGCACCCCCAAACTTGACACAAAATTCAAATTTTGTGACACTATTTTCTGACAATTATTATCAGTCACATTGTAAGGGGCGGTGGTCTCAGTCTGGGCAAAAAGTGTCAATTTATAGTCCATAAAATAGGGGAGTTTTTGACATAAACACACATACAGATGTGCACATTATACTGATTAAGTGATATTTTGATGCAATAGTATGATTATGATAGTCTCAAGTACACACACACACACACACCAGATGTTTTGTTTTTTGTGCTGAGTCTTGTTGAGGTGCAGTCAGAGCAAAACTATAGGGTTGGGCTTTGATTTCAGACCAACGCCTGCAAAATGAAACCACTCCAGAGGACAGTCTGGGGTAAAGGTAAAGACGTGCCACCCCCCTGCATTTCTCGGTTAACCTTGTTAGCTAATTATCTTTTTGGAATACTAACCCTAACCCTACCCCCCCATAAGACGGAAAAAAGCAATGAATCACGACTGTGACAAATGCCGCAGTGTACTGTAGTACATAGGGGGGGGTCCTATTAGATAATGGCCTTTATCAGGACTTTAATGCTCTAATCGCTGCCTGCTCATCATTATCATCTAACAATGCCAACAATACTCATGGTTCATCGACGGGAGCCGCCATTTTTTAAACGCTTACCGGAAGTGGACTGTACCGCAGCGAAGTAGGTGGGCGCTTTCTCTGCGGATAAAGGAATGATGGTGCCGTCGTCTTTCTCTACCCAGGCGTTATCGCATTTTACGATGTGCTCGTGTTTCAGATCGTGCAGCACCAACACTTCTCCCAGCGACTGAAACAATAATGCTTAACCATCAAATCAAAATCACTATTGGCATTACAGTGGAATACACTTAACACAAAGCTGGATAATACATAATAATGGTGAACACACAAAAATCTGTCTGAACGGACAAAACCCCTCTTAAATCACACAGCCTTTTTTTTCAGCACAAATGTGGTTAACACACATAAACAAAAACATGGTCCGATTGTTGTCTATTATACGGCAGTTCCTACTGATAGCACCAAACGTAGCTGGCGCCACCAAATATTTCCTTGCAAACTTTACAAAAGCCATCACAAAGCTCAAATGTTCATCTACTGTGCCATGTGCTAGTCAGGGAGTTGGAAGTCGGAAGCATGAACTGCGCATTCGTCATTCGAGAGACCTGCACAAAGAGCGTCGTCTGCAGCGCTGCTGCTCGTCCACCAGCACAGTAGCAGAACTTCAGTTTCACATTTTTGGCTGCGATTTTGTCAAAAATGCTTAACACAAATAATGTGGTTTTTTTTTTGGTGTTTTTATATCTCTTTGCTCACTCTAAACTAATACATAACACAATAAATCACAATAATCTCCGTGCTCACTCTTTACTAATAATACATAACACAATAAATCACAATAATCTCTTTGCTCACTCTTTACTAATAATACACAACACAATAATCTCTGTGCTCACTCTTTACTAATAATACACAATAAATCATATAATAATTTGGCAAGGTTGTGTGTGTCTGTGTGTGTGTGTGTGAAACACAAAACAGGCCTTATAACTCCACCATTTTTCGACCGAATCGCTTCAAATTTGATGTGAGCCCTAACGGGGTGATGGCAACGGCAACCGAGGTGGCCATGTCATTTGCGCGGTTTGGCAAATGCGCGAAACGCGTATCTGCCGGCCTCTCGGCGCCCGTATCTCCGGTATTTCTGGACCGATTGCCTTCGAATGTGGCAGGTAGATGACTGGGGACGTTGACTATCGATGTGCCAAACCGGAAGCGAATCGGTTCAGAAACGTGCGCGATATACGCCGCTTCACCTTTTCACAAATAACTCCGCCGTTTCTTAACCGAATCGCTTCAAATTTGCTGTCAGGCTTGCTGTGGCAGGGGTGAAGCCTGGCAGTGTCACTCTCAGAGCAGCGCCAACGGGAAACAGGGCCTTATAACTCCGCCGTTTCTTAACCGAATCGCTTCAAATTTGCTGTACTCAGCGTTACCAGTACTTGGCGTTACCGTTACTAGGCATTACCGTTACTAGGCGTTACCTGTACTTAGCGTTGCGCTAGTCACAATAAATCTCTGTGCTCACTCTTTACTAATACATATCACAATAAATCACAATAATCTCTCTGCTCACTCTTTACTAATACACAACACAATAAATCGCAATAATCTCTGTGCTCACTCTTAACTAATAGTACATAACACAATAAATCACAATAATCTCTGTGCTCACTCTTTACTAATAGTACATAACACAATAAATCACAATAATCTCTGTGCTCACTCTTTACTAATAATACACAACACAATAAATCACAATAATCTCTGTGCTCACTCTTTAATAATAGTACATAACACAATAAATCACAATAATCTCTGTGCTCACTCTTAACTAATAGTACATAACACAATAAATCACAATAATCTCTGTGCTCACTCTTTACTAATAGTACATAACACAATAAATCACAAAAATCTCTGTGCTCACTCTTTACTAATAATATATAACACAATAAATCACAATAATCTCTGTGCTCACTCTTTAATAATAGTACATAACACAATAAATCACAATAATCTCTGTGCTCACTCTTAACTAATAGTACATAACACAATAAATCACAATAATCTCTGTGCTCACTCTTTAATAATAGTACATAACACAATAAATCACAATAATCTCTGTGCTCACTCTTTACTAATAATATATAACACAATAAATCACAATAATCTCTGTGTTCACTCTTTACTAATGCACAACACAATATGTCTGAGTCTCTTTCTCTCTCTCTACGATATGTCTGTCTCTTTCTCTCTCTCTCTCTCTCTCCTCTCTCTCTCCATTTGCCTGTAACCCTCTGTCCCTTTCTCCTCTTCTTTCACTTCCCAACTAATCTGCACCACGTTTCGCTCCTCTCTGTGCCTCTCTCTCTCTCTCTCTCACACCACACTCTCTCTCTCTCTCTCTCTCTCTCTCTCTCTCTCTCTCTCTCTCTCTCTCTCTCTCTCTCTCTCTCTCTCTCTCCATTCACCTGTATCCCTCTCTCCTCTTCTTTCACTTCCCAACTAATCTGCACCACGTTTCGCTCCTCTCTGTGCCTCTCTCTCTCTCTCTCTCTCTCTCTCTCACACACACACACTCTCTCTCTCTCTCTCTCCATTCACCTGTATCCCTCTCTCCTCTTCTTTCACTTCCCAACTAATCTGCACCACGTTTCGCTCCTCTCTGTGCCTCTCTCTCTCTCTCTCTCACACACACACACTCTCTCTCTCTCTCTCTCTCTCTCTCTCTCTCTCTCTCTCTCTCTCTCCATTCACCTGTATCCCTCTCTCCTCTTCTTTCACTTCCCAACTAATCTGCACCACGTTTCGCTCCTCTCTGTGCGTCTCTTTTTTACCCTTTCCTTCATATTTTTCACACCATTATTAAGATACAACCTATCAAACACAAGATCACACACACGAAAAAATATAAGATTTTGAAGGGAAAAAAAACTTACTTTCAGAAATGAATCCGGCGTAAATTCGATCTTCTTCACTGCATACTCCTTCCCATCAAGGTGATTTCGAGCCTGATGAGCAAAATTTACATCTTTAATATTGTTTGTAAAAAGAAATAAGGAAACATATGAATGAATGCAGATAAGTGCTTATTTTTGTGCTAAAAGTAGATGTCTAAACCTTGAATGCCTTTATCATTATGGTGTGCGTGCGTGTGCGTGTGCATGTAATGCATGTATGTGTGTGTGTGTGTGTGTTTGTGTGTGATGCATGCATTGACACGTCCCGACTATGCTATGCTTCTTATGGGTTAGAAATCCCTACCATTCTTTGAGGAATTATGATTTTACTTCATTCATGCGCAATATATAAAACAGCTCATAATTAACCCCTTGACTGCCAGAGAAAAATTAAAGAAAAATTCATTGGGTAAATCATGACATGAAAAAGACAACTGATAGAGCCAATCTGAGAAAATGGTCTGGGGATATTACTCTCTTGATTATGTTAGAGCAAAAGCCAGCATATCAGAGTTATTCCTCTTCATCTGATGACGTCATCAGTGATGTGATCAGGTCAGTACGTAATACGTTGGTGGCAGTCAAGGGGTTCAATAAGAGTTGCAAACAAAGACAGAACATATACATGTAGAAAGAAACGGAAACGGCAGATAAGATAGTTGGGCAGACACTCGTGAAAATATTTTTTCCATGTACCATATTTTTTTCAGACTATAAGGTGCATCCCCTAAATTTTACACAAAATGTTTGATTTAAACTAATATCTATTCTATCTATATACTTACCGTTTCACTACGAACTGAGTTTACTCTTCCAATTTGGAGCAAAATGGTGGATTTTGATTAATCCTACTATCTATTTAATTTAATACTTACCAACACTCAAAACAACTGCATTAGCCTAAAACAACCTGGAACCTTACCCTAGCACATAGCTAAAACGAAAGTGGCCCCAAGGGACTGCACCCATACCGCAGGGAGTAGCGGGAGTGACTCCCCTTACTTCCGGGTATGACGCGCACCCTTGGGGCACCGGATATGTCATTCATGTAATTTTACAGCCCCGCATCAGGAGGGAGGCTGGGAGGGAACATTTTTTGTTTTGAGTGTTGGTAAGTATTAAATTAAATAGATAGTAGGATTAATCAAAATCCACCAATCTAATTTAATCATACTATACCAACACTCAAAACAACTGCAGATTACCACCGTGGTGGAGGGTGATGCGTGCCAACTGACACACCAACAACCCCAAAAGCATATCAGTAAAAGAGGGGAAACACTCCTAAGAGAATCCCCCGAAAGATGTACAACATCCCTGAAAATATGCAAATAAATACCCCCAAACAGTCATGTCAATGATATACCAAAGAACACAGAGAAAAAACAGAGGCACAAAAAACACCGGAACTCACACTACAAGGAGACCGGGACCTGCGAAACGACCACCTTCTAGATGGAAAAGGAGTCGTCTTCGCCCTGAGCAGAGATATCCCTCAGGTAAAACTGAAGAAAGGTGTTCTGCGACTACCAGAACGCTGAGGCCATAACCTTCACAAGAGGGACACCCTTGACTACCGCCAGGGAAGAGCTGATGGCCCGCAACTCGTGGGCGCGAATGGGGTTATCAGGTAACCTAACCAGCGAGCGGGCATAGGCCAACTTAATGAGGTCGAGGAACCAACGGGACACAGTACCCTTAGCCACATCGCTGCAGTACTTGGGATTAAAGGAGACGAACAGGCGACGTTTAGCCCTTCTGAAGGACTTGGTACGAGCCAGAAGAACGAAGAGCCCTAACGGGGCAGAGGAAGATATCACGATCATCAGGACCCAGAACGGAGCGAAGACTCGAAAAAGAGGCCAAGGGAGAGGAAACATAACCAGACTGGTTCTTGCACGGAACTCCGGGAGAAAAGAAAGGGAGACAGACGAGAAGTCCTCCTCGAACTGACATCCTTGGTGAGACCTCTCAGAGCATGCAAACCACTGAGGCGACGGGAGTGGCGAAAGAAATGAGAAAAAACTGTCTTGAGAGTCAGAAGCTTAAGAGACAACGACTCCAGGGGTTCAAATTTGACCCAGAGAAAAGCCAGAACCAAAAAGATGTCCCACTGAGGACACTGGACCGTTCTGGACGGGGCTTGGAGGCGCACAGCGTCCAGGAAGTGAGAAACTGGCAAAGCCGAGAGATTCCCCGTAAACTTGGAACCTAAAGACAACGAGATCGTGCTAATCAAGACCGCCCTATAACCTGACAAGGTTTGAGAGGAAGAGTTCCTAGTTCTAAGCAAGTGAGAGAGGAACTCCACGAACTGAACCGTTGAGGGACGAAGCGGGTCAAACTTTCTCTCCTGACAAAACGCAAACCAGGTGGCCCAGCGAAGATCATACAGATCGTTTGTAGACTTACGCCGAGAGGCGACCAACAGATCCACGGTGCGCGTGGAAAACCCCTGAGAGCGAAGGCCTAGTCGGACAGCCGCCATGCGACCAGGTTTAGCCTTGAAGGGCAAGGGTGTCCGACCCCGCTTCTTGACTGAAGAAGAGTGGCGGGAGTGAGATTGAGCGGAAGAGGACCGTCTTGCGCCATGTCGAGGAGCTCTGGGAACCAATGGCTCGTGGGCCACATTGGTGTGACGAGAATCAAGTCCGGGTGCTCCCGGAGGACTTCTTCAACACCCGGGGGATTAGTGCCATCAGAGGGGAGGAATACAACGGCATGCACTTCAGCAAGAAGTGCGAGACAGTGGTGGCGTACAGCTTAGCGGTACGGTAGCACCTAAGGCCATGGAACTCATACTGAAGAAGACAAACTCCGCATCGAGTCACCTAGAGCAGCCAAGGCCTGATACATTACGGACTATGAGTGGCCGGACCGGGCCACTACACACTGCTACGCCCTTTCGAACTGGAAAATATCGATCGAAGGGGCGAGTCTGGGTCAGAAAACAAACTGGACAAGACTAGTTCAGAATGTCGGGCAAGCAAAGGACCGATGGCGGGATAGAGACAGCTAGTACTAGGATGAGAATCCGCAAGAGCAGCAGATTCAGCCTCTGACCTAGCAAACTGAGAAACCACGGTACGAATGTGCGACTGCACTTCGTAACCAACTCTACATGCTAAGACCGACGAAAGGGACCCCCGTTGACTGGGTGAAAAACCAGCGGAGACAATTCGATCGGTAGGGAGGTAAAAATAAAAATAAAAAACTGCCTATGAAGTAGGAACAGACAGCAACAGCAACATAGTTGCTATCGCATGACGTCAAATCGAACCAGATGACGCGGAAAAGTCCCCACCGAAAAGGAAAACATGTAGACAAAAAGCGAAACAGTGTGCAAACGTGACGATGACACACCTCGACCTAAACCATAAAAAACGGTCGGAACGAGACGCCGAAGACCAAAAAGGGGGGGGGCCTGAAGGAAGGCAAAAATCACCCCGTCGAACAACTTTAGGTTGAAAGCTGTGCCGTTCGGTGATCTGACGGCTGAGAAGGGAAGATCATGCTAGCCGGACAGTTAAAGCCAGATCGGGATGGAACCAGTCCGAAACAGGATGACTGGAACGGCCGAACGAGTCAACAGGTTGAACAACTCATGGTTGAAACCGTGAAAGAAGGAGTGCGCACTCTGACTTCTCTCTGCAAGGGCCTATGTATACCCAGGCCAGAGGAAGGAGCTCCGAAATCGACCCCATCAGACTAAGAAAACCGAGGGGACAGCGAAGTGTGACCGCCTTCGTTACTGAGAGGTCGGACACCACCTGTGTCCTCCGAGGCTGAGACTGTGAACAGAGTATCCAAGTGACGTCAGGATAACCGTGGAAAAAAACCCATTTCAACGGTACTGACTTGGAAACGGTAGAGAACAGAAGAACAAAAAACCCTTTAAACGGCCTAAGAGATCGCCGGCCAATAGAGTCAGAATGGGCCGAAAACGGTCGGAAATTTTTGATAAAACCGGTTGACAGGACCGGTTGAAAAAGTCGGGAATAGAAACCCGGACTGGGATCGTTCACTCGCGCCCGCGCCCTTCAAGAGAAGGTCCTCCACTTCCTCTGGAGGATCTCCAACGGACAGGATCGCCGTTTCTTGGAAGGCTCGGCCTCCTGTTGCCACGAGAAGACTGGGAAGGGGGGCCTCAAGGCCTTGAACTGGGGAGGAGGCCTAGAGGAGTATCCCACACTCTTAGAGCGGGACGCGAAGTACCCCGGACGAAATGGTTGGGACGGGGCTGGTTCAACAGGGCCCGATAGATAGCCTTCTGGCTATCAGCTGACTTCCTCTTTGAAGAGGACTCGAGAACTGGGGGAACCGATTCTTCCCCGAACAAGCCCGACTCCGGAAGGGGAAGAGAGCGCAAAACGCTCCTTTTCCCTGGACGAAAGAGACCTGTTCTGCGCCAGAAAGAATCCCGGGCCAAGGCACAGGTTTGAACCTTCAAACCAGCCGTGACATCAGAGAGGCTCTGTAGCACATTGCCCAAAAGGGCTAGAGAGACTCCAACGGAAGCTTCATCCACCTGATCAAAGAACTGAAAAACCGCCGGTGAATCAGAGGCTGATTTGCCTAGAGACTCCGCCAAGGTTTGCACGAGAGAGGTGGCCATGCCACAAGCCCTGAGAGAACCAGACAGAGATTCCTCGAGAGACTTGAAGGCCGAAGGCTTGAACGTGACGGGAGGAACAGCAGCAGGACCCCAAGGACTCCACCTCCTCAGAAGAAGGTTTGGAGACGGAGGGGAAGGGCAGGTATTCCGTCGGTAGGGGGACGAAAGGTCTGAATCCAGGTACCAAAAAGGAACCGAACTGAGACGAGGCCGGCTGAGAACGCCCCAGATTAGCCTCAGCAATCTGTTTCAACGAAAGGACCTTGCCGGTCCTCAACGTGAACTCCGCTTTAACCACCAAATCCTCCGGGAAGGAGGGGGCTTGGAGAGTCAAGGAGCTCTTGGCCTGCAGAAGAGAGCCAACCGCGTGATCAGTGGCGGACTCCTGATGGGAGGAACGCACAGGTACCACGTAAGGGCACGATCGAGACAAAATCTTGAGAAGATTCTGAACCGAGGACTCAGTGAGAGAGTGAGGGACCTCCGACTGAGGGTCCAGTTCCATGTCTGACTCAAAGTCGGACTGAAACTCAGAGAATTCCCTGGAGGGGTCTGGCCGTTGAAGCTTCTGATAAGGGCGGCCCAAGAGTCAAACACCACCGGAGGCCATGCCTGGCAGAGGGCTCTGCCGGTAGGGAGTGAGAGGATCACTGAACACCGGCCGGAACCGGGAGAACGTGGCGTCCTCCGTGCGAGCGGGACATTCCCGGTTGACCCAAACCGGAGGAACGAACCGGAAATTCATCATCGGAATTTTCCGGTTCTAGGCGAACCCTTTCCCGGTATGTCCGCGTTGGCCAAGCAACCGGGAGACAACCGGATGATTACCGGGTAAACACCGGGAGAACCGGAGGAAACGGTCTCGCAACCGGGAAAGGCAAATAACCGGTTGCGGTGGGAAAGCCAAGAGGCTCCAACCGTGCCATCCCCCGGTATGTCCGCGTTGGCCAAGCAACCGGGAGACAACCGGGAGAAACCGGATGAATACCGGGTGAAACCGGGTAAGCACCGGGAGAACCGGAGGAAACCGTCTCACAACCGTGAGAAGCGAATTTCCGGTTGCGGTGGGACTGCCAAGAGGCCCCAACCGCGCCAGTGCCAGGATCACTGGAGAGCCATCCCCCGGGAGGGGGGTATGGACTCTTATCGGTATTGAAGGTGCCCCGCACCGACCGATTTGACTGTCCTGGTAACCTCTCCCTCGAACTGAGTGGAGGATTTGAGCCCGGACTCAGGAAAGGGAACAGGCCGTTCCCGATCCTGGAGGTACCTCCCAGGTACCACCGGATGATTGCCTGACAGACTGGCCAGTCTGGTGACAGAGGAGTCACCTCTGTCACTAGGCAAGCTCCCCGGAGGGGAGCCTCTCTGTTCCGTAAACATCAAGCCCACAGGACGGAAACCAGAGGTGGAAAGGGATTGCCTATCCCTGTTGAGGTCGACGCTGGCCTTAGCGGACAAGGGCCTCCTGGAGGCAAGCCTGTGAACAGAAGAAGGAGAGAGGGCTGCGCCAGTGACAGTCTCACGTTAGAAGAGACAACTGGCGGAACCCTCTCTGGCCTAAACATAGAACCGAAATAGGAGGAAGATTCTGTCGATGCGAAAGGGAGAACCCTGAAACCCGAAGAGTCCAAGTGACGTAGTACAAAGCCTGCGAGTCCAACGGAAAAGGAGAAGGAGCAGAAACCTCCGAAGGGAGAGAAACTGGAATGGGCTCCGAAACCGGTTAGGCCGGTGTAACCGAAACGGACTGTGACTGGACGTTAGACGTAGGATTTGTGAGGGGATTAGACGAAAACTTCTTGAGAAGATTAAGAGAACCTGCCCAAAGGGTCCCTAGTGAGAGAAGAAGAGTCAACTGACTTGGAAAACAGAAAAACAACCGAAGAGAAACTGCTTTCCCCGAAGTGGAAACCGAGGGGTGAAAGAAGCCATAATGGCTGACGCCACCCCGAAAACGAACAACAGAGTGAACGAAATAATTTTTCAACTAAAACGAACACCAAGAAATGACAATGAAATAATATCGATAGGATGACTAACAGCCTTCCCAAGAAACTGAATAGAACAAAGCTAAACACGGAACGAACCCACCAGATAGACAAGAGTCAGAAAAGGCGGAGCAGGGTAGGCCCAGGTGTGGTTGAAAGGCTGGAAAATTTAAGAATGACATATCCGGTGCCCCAAGGGTGCGCGTCATACCCGGAAGTAAGGGGAGTCACTCCCGCTACTCCCTGCGGTATGGGTGCAGTCCCTTGGGGCCACTTTCGTTTTAGCTATGTGCTAGGGTAAGGTTCCAGGTTGTTTTAGGCTAATGCAGTTGTTTTGAGTGTTGGTATAGTATGATTAAATTAGATTGGTGGATTTTATTTAATATAACTATCTATTCTATCTATATACTTACCGTTTCACTACGAATGAGTTATCTCTTCCAATTTGGAGCTAATGCCAATTACCAAAGACCAAAAAGTCTTAGTCTTCACAAGACTAACTTACTTCCCTTGGTCTGGTTAAGCAATACCACTGAGCTGCTGCGGATCCCCTTTCTGACGTCACTTCCGGGACGCCAACTTTGAATCATGATAAATTTTTTAACTTATCTAATAGTGACGATGTTTTCGTCGGAGGGAGGTGGGTGGGAACCTATGATCGTAGTGAAACGGTAAGTATATAGATAGAATAGATAGTTATATTAAATAAAATCATCCAATCTATTCTATCATGTTACCGTTTCACTACGAATGAGTTGTTTCCCAACGAGGAGGTGGGTAAGAAAACATTGTTGAATTTTAAATTTTCCAACAATCCTCCACAAAAGAGCAAACGTTTCATACCCATAATATCAAAAAGCGGGATAACCCAGGGAATCCCTGTGATAGCACCGGAAACATACATATGAACATATAATTTAATTCCCCCAACAGGCATATACATATGCATCCCAAAAATAAACAACAACAACATAAGTTACCGTTAGACCAAGGAGACAGGGGTCTGCGCCAGCACCAGCTTCCTGATGCCGAAGGTATCATCTTGTCTCCTGGCGGAGAAATGTCGTAGATAGAAGTTCAGGAACGTGGTCTCTGACTTCCAGTAGGCGGCCTCCATGACGCTGGATAAGGCCACACCCTTGATCATGGCCAAGGAGGAGCTGATAGCCCGAATTTCATGGGCTCTCAGGGGGTTTGGGGGCAAGGATTTGTCAGCGTTTGAGTATGCTAATTTTATAGCATCTACCAGCCACCTAGAAATGGTGGATTTCGAAATGTCTTTCATGTATTTGTCATTCAGAGAAACGAACAGACGTCGTTTGTGCCCTCGGAACTGAGAAGTTCTCTTCAAGTACAACCGAAGGGCCCTAACTGGACACAGGAATCTGTCGGTGTCATCAGGAGCAAGAATGGTGCAAAGACTCTGAACTGTCACCGAAGGAGAGGACGCCTGAGCGGACTGGTTCTTAGCACGAAACTCCGGAATGAAAGACAGTGTCACGGATCGATCCGAAGAATTGAACTCAATATCTGAACCTAGACCGCTAAGAGCATGGACACCACTAACCCGCCTATCCGTAGCTAAAGACAATAGAAAAACTGTCTTGTAAGTCAACAACTTGAAAGACAACGAAGTTAAAGGTTCACATTGATCCCGAAGAAAGGACAGAACAACGAACAAATCCCACTGAAGAAGGCGAACGCCCGAGGACACAGACTTGTTGCGGACCGCATCAATCAGATGTGAAAGTTCAATAGCTAAGGAAAAGGAAGGATTTCTCTTGCCCGTAGCTACCGCTATAGTATGCACAACAGAAGCCTTGTATCCATTTAACGTCTGAGCGGATAAGCCGCGGCTCTGGTGCAGGTGAGCCAAAAACTGAGTAAACTCCGGACCGGAAGGATCTAACGGAGAAATGCCATGGGACAAACAGAAACCATACCATGAGGCCCACCGTATGTCATATAGTTTGTTAGTACTCTGTCGTCTCGCCTTGAGTACTAAGTCCACAGTCCGTTCTGAGAGTCCGCGTGCTCGCAGGCCTGACCGCATAGTAGCCATGCGGTCAGCTGAAACAGTTGGGGGTTGGCGTGGCTGACTCCCGTGCGTGGTTGAAGCAGAGTGTGTTCTGTGAGTCGAAGAGGGACGCTTGGAACGTGTGAGAGGCTGGTGAGTTCTGGGAACCAAGGGCTGGTCTCCCAGAACGGGGCGATGATGATCAGCCGGGGTAGATCGCGGCTGTATTTCTCGAGTACCTTGGGTAGGAGAGACGTTGGAGGGTATGCATATGCCGACATTCCTGTCCAGGGCATCGAGAAGGCGTTGCGCGCTAGTGCCTGAGGGTCCCTCATAGGTGATACGTAGACAGGCAGCCTGCAGTTGAACTTCGTGGCGAAAAGATCCACGTGAGGTTTCCCCCAGAGGGACCACAGCGGGAGGAGAGACTGATGCGCAATAGTCCATTCCATGGGTAAGATCTGGCCCTTTCTGCTGAGCTGGTCCGCTAAAACGTTCAGTTTTCCCGGGACATACTCCACCGTCAGGGAGATTTGTTTGGCTTGAGCCCACAGAAGGATCTCTTCCGCTTTCCTCGAGAGAGCAGGCGATCGTGTTCCCCCCTGACGACGTAGGTAAGACAGGGCTGTCGTATTGTCGCCGCAAACGGTGACCCACTTGCCAGTGAGACAAACTGCAAACGACTTGAGGGCCCTCGCCACCGCTTCCAATTCCAGCAGATTGATGTGAAAGAGTGTCTCTGCGAGAGTCCACTGGCCTGAAGCCTCTCTGTCGTCGAGGTGTGCACCCCAACCAGTTTTGGAAGCGTCCGTGTGAAGGAACAGTTGTTGCTGAAGAGGTCTGATAGGAACTGTCTGGTTGACCCAGGTACGGTCTGTCCACTGTTCGGTTGCCTCTAGAAACCAGTCCCCTAGCATCACTCGGTGTTCCAGCTGAAGGCGAGAGATCTTTCTCTGAGCCAGCAGGCGTTGCAGTGGCCGTTTGTGGACCCGTGCCAGGGGGAGAAGGTCTGCTACTGATTCCATCAGCCCGAGTAGACGGAGTAACTGGCGGGCAGAAGCTGAGGTTTTCTGTCTGAGGGCAGTGACCGACTCCACGAGGGCTAGAATCCTGCCATCTGAAGGCCGAACGGTGAATTGGACGGTGTTGAAAGACATGCCCAGGTAGTTGAAAGAGGTTGACGGAGTCAGATCCGATTTGATGTCGTGGATACGAAACCCCAGAGAAGCGGACAGTTGAACCAGGGTTTCCGTTTGACTCAAGCAGAGAGCGCGAGAGGACGCCAGTAGAAGCCAGTCATCCAGGTAGACGCGAAGGCGGATGGATTGTGACCTGGCAATCTGCACAAGTTCCTTGGTGACTCTTGTAAAAATCCAAGGGGCTGGAGACAGGCCGAAGGGCAGGGCCACAAACTGGAACGTCTGTTGCCTCCAGACAAAGCGAAGGAACTTCTGCCGCGACGGGTGGATGCCCACATGGAAATATGCGTCGCGCAGGTCGATGGATGTAGCCCAATCGTTTTGAAGAATGGACAGACGGATGGAAGAGGCTGTCTCCATCTTGAACTTGTCCGTACGGATGTACTTGTTCAGAGGGGAAAGGTCCAAGACAGGGCGAAACTCTCCGTTCTTTTTGGGGACCACAAACAGGCGAGAGTAGAACCCCGAATCCACCGGAGCCACTGGAATGATGGCTCCCTTCTGTTGTAGAGAGGCGACTTCTTTGTCGAGAGCTTCGAATTTTGCCCGGTCTTGGGGTGCTGGGAAGGAGATTGGGTGAGAGGACAGGGGAGGTTCCCGTGTAAACTGGAACCTGTAGCCTGCCCGCACGACCTGAAGGATCCAAGTATTTTAGACCAAACGTTCCCATGCAGGAAGGCATTCCCACAGAGAACCAACGCTTGTAACGGCCGAAAAACCTGGACCCCCCAAAGGTCGAGCGGGCTTTAACGAAAAGGCTGTTTTCGCCCCGAGAACGCAGTACGGATGAATCGGGGAGTGCCCGAAGCAGCCGATCCGCGCCCTGAGAACGAGGAACCACGGGTTGAAGAGGAGGGAGTGGGTTGGAAAGCGTGACGGTGGCGCTGACCTGAAGACTGGTTGTAGGGGAAGCGAGAAACACGACCCCTAGAAGACATCATCCTGGAGGGGGTGTGACTGGCTGGCTTGAACTCTGTGCGCGCGCGCTTAGGTTGAGGCGCGGCAAAACTCTGACTCGCAGCCTTACGAGCCCACATCATGAGTTGTTCTTGAGAGAGATCATACTTCCGTTTCTTGGAGCCTTCCAGAACGTCCTTGACCGTGTTCGGGTGGAAGGTGGCGGAAGGATGGGACGGGCAGGAACGTAGAGTGGAGCGTTCTTCGAGGTCCAGTCGGAGTCTACAAGACCGCACCACAGAATCTCTGTATGTAGCAGCCAGTTGAACCTTGGTGCTAGCAGCCACTGACGAAATCGAGTTCACTGCTTTGTTGAGCGAGGCCAAGCAAACACCTAATGCACGTTCATCTATCGACTCAAGCAGGCTAAAGTCTTCTGGTTTAGCCGTAGTGGTGGAGCCCACTAACTGGGACAGAGTCTGCAGCATGGAGGTAGCGAGAGAAGAGGCTCGGAGAACGGCGTAAGACGATCTTTCCAAGTTGTTAAACGAGGACTGTGAGAAAGAGACCGTCGATTGTCCTCTCTGTGGCCTAAAATCCAGAGATTGTTTCTCTTGAGAAGACACATTCGAATGCGAAGGCACAGGCACAAAGGTACTGGATAGCTGAAACGGGGGGAAGAAGTCTTTCTTCAGGAATGTTCCCGCACGAGACGGAATTGGGTCCGGTTGACGTGGAGGGGGACCATCGTCCTCCTCGGTCAGAATCTGAGGTTGAGTCCAGAGAATAGAGTCAGCACGTCGAAGCTCTTGGTGAATAAACGGCGAAGTGTGAAGAGCAAGTCTTGCTTCTTTCGGAGCCTGTAATTCTCCGAAAAACTGTGGCTGTTCCTTGCTGGAATTCGACTCCGAAAGAGACATCAGCTTGATGTCCTGACAGTATGGACGGAGAATATCTAAGTATCCTTGATAGTTCCCGGTAGAAGGAACTGGCTCCACTTGTACAGGGGGCTCAGAAAAGACGCTGCCCTGCTCCACCCGTGAGAAACGATCAACGTCCTGATCTGTTTCGACACCAGGGTGTTGATGATCGGGAAATCTCTCACGCATGACCCGACGAACTTCGTCTCTCACTGCTGAGTCAAATTCGCTGTCATCCTCAGTGTAAGACGGACGAAAATCATCTTCGACAGAAGAAATATGAAGACCCAAGCCAGAGTTCCTTGAGGGAAGCCCATGCGGAGTTTCATCCATAGAAAATCTCTCTGTAGCGGGGACTGTTCTGTGCCGCGACAGCATAGTCCGTTCTGACGGGTCAACGGCCGTTGTCCGTATGCGGTCCGTGCCGACGGTGCCCACGGGCACGGTGCTACCGGTACGGGTAGCAGTTTCTAGTGTCACGTGACCGTGTTTCATCGGTTCACGGATGACGGAGCCGTTATCTGCCTCGCCCCACGGGCGGCCGGAGTCCCCATGACGGGTACCGGTTTGGGACCGCACATGACCGGACTTCTTCCAGCCCCGCGCCATGCTGCCGCTGCCGGACAATGCGGGCGGACTTACAGGTCTAGAGTTACGAATTTGCCAGTTTCTGGGAGAATCCATCCGTGGAAACACACACTCACGTGAACAGGAGTCGTAGACCGGTACTGGGTCCGTCCGTGTCCGTTCCTGACGGTCATAGAAGTGTCCGTCGAGATTTTCATCCGTTGGGAAGATCAGTATGCCGGTCTTTCTCTCCAAACTGGCCAGTTGGTCCGTCGAGTAAGAGGTTGAAACAGCCGTTTCAAATCCGTCGAAACTCCGAGAATGGTAAGGCACTCTGTCTCTGAGGTTCTCATGCGCCAAACTTGGTGTTTCATCCAACGATACTGAGTCACAGTCAAGTTTAGTATTAGTCCTAGTCGTGGTGGGCCTCACTGAACCACCTGACATCGACACCAACGAAGAGGACGGGACCAAAACTAACCCCTTGTTCTGTAACTCTGCCAGCATATCGGATACTAACGAAGACGAATCTACCAAGGAGATGACATGTTCCGTCTGTTCCACAGACGGCCCCAACACGGCAGAAGTACTAGAAGAAGAAAGAGTAGGAAGGAGGGGGGGAGGGGGGGGCACTTTCTTCTTCGAAGACGAAGAAGAAGAAGACGACCTAGACTTAGAACTGGACTCTTTCTTAGCACTAGAACTAGAACTAGGTGTAGAGGTAGAAAGGAACTTCCCTTTCTCGTCCCTAGCCTGCCTCGACAACGACGACGAAGAAGAAGCAGGAGGCACAGAAGTGGCACCGATGTCCGACAAGGGAAGTAAGTTAGTCTTGTGAAGACTAAGACTTTTTGGTCTTTGGTAATTGGCATTAGCTCCAAATTGGAAGAGATAACTCATTCGTAGTGAAACGGTAACATGATAGAATAGATTGCCATTTTACCAAAGACTATAGTCTAAATAAAAGACTAATTTCCTTCCCTTGGCACAGTTGCCGTGCGGATATGTAGTGGTAAGCCCCGTGTGACGTCACTTCCGTAGCGGCTATTTCAAGTCAGGATAAAATGTTCTGAAACTTGTAGTACAACAATGGTTCATAGGAGGGAGGATGGGAGGGAACCTTTTTTCGTAGTGAAACGGTAAATATATAGATAGAATAGATAGATATATTAGTTTAAATCAAACAATCTATTCTATCATGTTACCGTTTCACTACGAACTGAGTTGATTGCCAACAAGGAGGTGGGCAGAGAAACATTGTTGGACACTCAATAAAACCCACACAAAAAATAAAGAACAAACAAGTCACCCAAGGAGACCCAATCCTCCAAGTATCCATAGACAGGACACCTAGGTAAGGTATAACTTGCATAGATCATCAGACCCATCATTCCCCCAAAAAGCATGGCTATGCATACAAACAATTAAAAACTAAAACAAGATACCTTAATTCAGCGAGACAGGAACGTGGGTCAGGATAGCCTTCCTGATACCAAAAGAATTGTCCTGTCGTCGTGCAGAGAAATGCCTGAAGTAGAAGCTGCTGAAGGTGGATTGAGACCTCCAGAAAGCGGATTCCATTATGCTTGCCAACGGTACACCTCTGGTCATGGCGAGAGAGGCGCTAATGGCCCTGATCTCATGGGCCCTAATGGGACTGGGGGGTAAGGCTTTGTCGGCACGGGCATAAGCCAATTTAATGGTACAAACTAGCCACCGGGAGATGATGGATTTGATAATGTCCTTAGAATAATTCTCGTTCAAAGATATGAACAGTCTACATCGTTGCCCCCTAAAAGAAGATGTCCTCTTCAAGTAAAACTTAAGAGCCCTGACTCGGCATAGGAATCTATCTTCATCATCCTGAGAGAGTATCTGCTTGAGACTCTGAATCGTAATGGAGGGCGAAGAGGTCTGAGAGGGCTGATTCTTAGCCCAAAATTCTGGAAAGAAGGACAAGGTCACTGACTGGGGATCGGAGCAAAACTCAATGTCGCTATCCAGACCGCTAAGAGCGTGGACACCGCTAACACGCCTAGCAGTGGCGAGAGACACCAGGAACACAGTCTTGAAGGTGAGTAACTTAAGCGAAAGTGAAGACATGGGTTCACAGTAATCCCTGAGGAAAGACAACACAACAAAAATATCCCACTGAGGAAACTTAACAACCTGAGAAACTGACAAGTTGCGAACTGCATCAATAACATGAGCCACTTCTACAGAACTCGAGAAGGAGGGAGACTTCTTGCCTCTAGACACAGCTATGGTATGTACAACAGCTGCCTTGTAGCTGTTAAGAGTTTGCGTTGATAGACCCTTATCAAAGTGCAGGTGAGAAAGGAAATGGGCAAACTCGGAACCTGAAGGGTTCAGGGGAGGGATACTGTGAGAAGAACAAAACCGAAACCATGAGGCCCACCTTACGTCATAAAGTGAGTTCGTGCTTTGTCTTCTGGCCCTCAACATGAGGTCAATCGTTCTGGGTTGGATTCCACGTGCTCGCAGACTTGACCGCATAGTAGCCATGCGGTCAACCGAAACGTTTCTGGGCTTGCGTGGCCAACTCCTGTGCGGGGTTGGAGTAGGGTGCGACTTGACAGATGCAGGTGGATGGATGGCACGTGTGCTAGATTGACCAGCTCGGGGAACCACGGACTGGACTCCCAAAACGGAGCAACGAGGATCATCCGAGGTTTGTCGCGGGAGTACTTCTCCAGAACTTTTGGGATGAGCGAGGTCGGAGGATAAGCATAGGCTGACATGCCCGTCCATGGTATGGAGAAGGCGTTGCGCGCCAGAGCTTGTGGATCCCTCATGGGAGACATAGTGTTGAAGCCTTGAATTGTACTTGGTGGCGAATAAGTCCACATGAGGCTTGCCCCAAGCTTCCCACAGGGGCAGAAGGGACTGGTGCGCGATAGTCCACTCGGTCGGGAGTATCTGGTCCTTCCTGCTGAGTTGGTCCGCGAGGACATTGAGCTTCCCCGGCACGTACTCCACAGACAGGAAGATGTGATTCGAGTGAGTCCACCACAGAATCTCCTCCGCTTTCTTTAAAAAAAGGTATTTTCCAAAAAAAAGGGGCCTGAAGAGTCATTATTCGACTCAACTGCTGAAAAGAGCCAACTGACTGAACAGACGAAGATTAGCTCTGAGGCCGCTGGATTTGAACCACATAAGGACAAAAGACTGTCCAGAAGGTTCTGAGCGGAAGAGTCTGAGCTCTTGACCGGAGATTCCCACAGGAATATGAGTCTCTGTCTGAGGCAGAGTAAGACACGGCATAAAGAGAAGGGGTCTGAACGTGCAAAGAATACTTGTACTGCAGGAAGGAACCGACAGATTTGCCAGTTAAAGAGTTTGAAATGGGCTGGCTAACACGAGCCAAGTCCAGAAAAGCATTGCTGAGAATGCCTAACAACCTCTGGCTAGAAACATCAGTCCCGTGAACCTGCTGGCTCAAACGAGAGTCTGCAGAGAAAACCCTGATACAAAAGTATGGAGCAAACTGAAAAAGTTGCGAAACGGAGACAAAGCAGAACTATCTGTTCAACTCTCCTTCCGAAAACCAACAAAAGGACCCAGCTGGCTGGGTCAGGATCCAATCTGGACCAGATGTGGACAAGCATTGCTCAGAACGTGGAGCAAGTTTCTGGCCCGAAAAATCATCCGATTCAACCTCTGAACGAGCAAACTGAGAGGCCACAGTACGAATGAGCATCTGCACTTCGTAATCAACTCTACGTTCGAAAACCGACAAATGGACCCCCGATGGCTGGGTCAGAGTCCAGCGGAGAAAATTCGCCCGGTTGGAACATATTGAAGAAATGAATGCTGACGTAGGTAGGCTTACAAACAGAAACCGAAACATAATTGCCTATCGCATGACGTCAAATCTAACCAGATGACGCGGAAATCCCCCAACTGCGATTGGCAACAAGTTGACGAAAAACCGCTAAAGTGTTCCAGAGTAACGTCGACACAACCTAGCTTATCGGTTTCAACGGCTCTGACTTGGAACGAGTCGCCGTTGACAAAAAAGAGGCAAAGATCACCCAGTTGAACAACTCTCGGCTGCAACTGTGATGCTCGAGGAGGAGAGGTGTCCTCATCATCCATCGCAATCTGTGGTGGTTGGGTCCACAAGACCGAGTCTGCCCATCGAAGTATTGTCGTATGAATGGCGAAGTATGAAGGGCCAGGCGTGCGTCCTTCTGGGCCTGTAATTAGCCGAAAAACTGCGGTCGATCCTTAACATGGAGTGATTCTGACTGCGGCATAGGCTTGATGTCCTTGCAAAATGGGCGAAGAATATGCAGATAGCCTTGATAATTGCCGGTGGAAGGTATCGGATCCATCTGTACAGGGGGCTCAGATATGTAGCTGCCCTGTTCCGCCTGCGAGAACTGATCAACGTCCTGATCAGTCCCAGCAGACGGTTGCTGAAAATCTGGGTATCTGTCTCGTAAGGCGCGGCGAACTTCCTCTCTGACTGCTGCGTCAAACACGTCTAAGTCCTCCATATCGGACGGTTCAAAATTTTCATCCACGGATGAATCTTGCCTGAACGCTCTGGAACGCTTAGGGAGGTACCCAGACTGATTTCCATCCGTTCCTTTTTTAAATTCATCCGTTGGAATTCGCTGTGAAGGGGACGAAGTTCTGCTCAAGGTGGGCGTTGGACGGTCCATTGAGACATAGATCGCTCTGCAGATGGGAACCATAGCGGTAGTGGCGGGCGGTACGGTGCCGCCGGCATGGGCCGCGGGCATGGATCTGCCGTGAACGGGCCGTGCTGGCCGTAACGGGTTCACGGTGCCATCACCGGGCTTCCTGTCCGTCACCATCAAGATTTTCCTCCCGTGGAAAAAATCGGAATGCCGGTCTTCTTTTCCATTCTGGATAACTGCTCAGCAGAGAGGACGGTTGGAAAATCGGTTTCATCCGTGTAGAATCGAGGTGAACGGTAAGAGACTCTATCCCTAGAGTTCTCATCCGAGAAAACAACAGTTTCATCCGTCTGAGCTGTGCCAAAAAAGATTTTCCCACGGACGAAAATCCTGGAAATTGCGCAGGGCGGTGGTGGAGGCCCCCCCCAGAAGAAACCACCCGTGGCTGAAGAAGATCTGTCCGCTAAGTTAGAGACAGAACATGGGTTAGTGTCAGTCACAGTAGCGGTGGTTTTAGTAACAGAAGATGACCATGGCCGACGGTGCTAGGAAGACCAGAAACCGAGGAAGATGTTGTCGAATCCACACAACATTACAGAGTTAGTGTTAGGACAGTTGCGTACAACTAGACTAGGGAGAACTCTACCCCTACTGAACGATCCTGCATGGCAAGAGCCTAAACATAGGAAACATAAGTCGTAACAGACGACACCCCTGAACAACCAAAGACATGGTTGCCACACGGGAAACAAAGCGTTCAAATAGAACAAAATTATAGCAGCAAAAAACACTAAAATAATTTGGCTAAATTACTAGCCAACCAAACCTGACCCCCAGTGCGGGGATGGGAACACAAAAGAGAGTAGGATGTGGTCTGGTTGGGTGCACACGATAAGCACGCAATACCCTGTTGCTAATAAGCACGTTGCATATGATAAGCGCCCATGACAGTGTCCAATAAGCGCGCGTGGCAGTGTCTAATAAGCGCGCATGTCAGTGTCTTAAAAGCGCCCATGATAAGTGTTTTTGTTTGACTAAAAAACTTTGTTTTTCGTGTTCAGTTGTTGTTCCAAGTTTTTATAGGTCACACACACACACACACACACACACACACACACACACACACACAGAAGCCAAAGTTTGCTTGATGCTAAGCACGTGAACTAACTGTTTGGTCCTCTTTTAAAGGGACAGTTTGTACGTTTATCACGTGCATATGTCATTCTGATCAATCAAGGTTTTTTTCCGCTGTTTAAAAATATATGGTCTTATTTACACACCCGCTTAACAAACATGACATCGCGCGCTTATCGAACATGTCACTCCGCGCTTATTGGACAAGACTGTGCGCACTTATGGGATACGATAACGCGCGCATATGGGACGGCGCATATGGGGTCGACTGCACCGGTCTGGTCAAGTAGATATAGAAGAACAAATCTGAGAGAAAATAATCAATGGCTGCTCCAAAGTGGAAAAAATTCATTATGATTCGAAGTTGCCTCCCCGGACGTGACGTGGACGAAGGGGTTCCCCTACAGCTCGGTGTATTACATGGCCAGACCAAGGGAAGTAATTTAGCCTTTTAGACTAAGACTTTTGGTCTTTGGTAAATTAGCATTTGCTCCAAATTGGAAGAGATAACTCATTCGTAGTGAAACGGTAACATGATAGAATAGATTGAAGATTTTGTTATTCTATTTTCCTACTATAATATAAATAGTCATATTATAAGGCACAGGGGTCTTAGTCTGGGGGGGGGGGGGGGGGGGGGGGGGGGGGGGTACAGTGGAACCTCCCTTTTAGACCTTAAGAAATCATCAAAAATGAGGCCTTAAATAGGAGGGGGTTGCTTAGGGAGGGAATGTCAGTACATATACAAAGAAGGGCAATGTCTCAGATAAGTAGGTCTTAAAAGGGAGGGGGTCTTATAATAAGGGAGGCTCCACTGTATCGCCATTTAGTCCGAAAAAAATGGTAGAGTGGAACCTCCCTTATAAGACCTCCCATTATAATAAGGCCCCCTCCCACATAAGACCTACTTCTGTGCTCTTCTTTGTAAGTACAGTGGAACCTCCCTTATAAGACCTCCCATTATAAGACTCCCTCCCACAGAAGACCTACTCCTGTAGACATTGCCTTTCTTTGTAAGTATTAAAATTACCTCCCTTATAAGACCCCTCCCTTATAACTATAAGACCTCATTTCGGATGGTTTTTGGAGGTCTTATAAGGGAGGTTCCACTGTATTAAAATTACCTCCTTTACAAGACCCCTCCCTTATAAGACCTTCAAAAATCGTTCATTATATGTAATATTAGTACTCATATTATAAGGCACAGGGGTCTTAGTCTGGGGGGGGAAAAGTACAGTGGAACCTCCCTTATAAGACCTTCAAAAAATCGTCCATTATATGTAATATTAGTACTCATATTATAAGGCACAGGGGTCTTAGTCTGGGGGGGGGGGGGAAGTACAGTGGAACCTCCCTTATAAGACCTTCAAAAATCGTCCAAAATTAGGTCTTATAAGGGAGGTTCCACTGTATTGTGTTGCTGTTTATCTCACCTGAAAAACCTTCCCCCAATTTCTTCAGCTCCACAAAGTCATCGTAGTACTGTGGAGCTTCTCTGTCAATTCTGCCCAAAAGTAAATGCATGGGTACATTTAGTACACAAAATGAAAAAAACATGAAAGACCGGGGTCTAGGAGTAATGTCCCCCTTCAGCTGAAGACAAAATTGATTTAAGAAGGTATTTTAGTTTGCTTTTTCTACAATCTATACAAATGCTTGTTTTAAAGGGTTTGAAGAATACAATAGACAGCACACAAAGTGACAAAGATCTTGTTTGACAAATTTTCAAAACAGGAAATTCCTTTTTGTGGTAAAATTAAAAAAAAATGGTTCCCACAGATCTCCAAAAGAAAAATTGAAGGATTTTTTCCCAGGACTATTCCGGCTTGGGATGAGATGATAAACCGAGGTCCCGTGTGCCCATGCAATTAGCACACATTATTTTAAACCCAGTGGCAATGAAAAAGTTGTCATTTGGTCAAAATTTACCCCCCCCCCCCCCCCTCATCAGTCACACAAAAATCTCATGCAAAAAATAAAAACAAAAAATTGGGTGGCAAACCAGTAATTGTCTATTTTTTTTAATAGGTGTATTCATTAGAAAATTTTGAATCAGCTTTCTTCCAACAACCTTTCTTGGAGGGAAGGGGGGACAAAGACACTGAAAAGAAAGACTAACATCCGGTCCCTTTTCCCTATATGAGTAGTGAGGACAGAAACACTGGTTATGTCCCTTTTAAACGTGACACATTTAGGTTAAATTAACTCTTTTTTTCAAACCTGAGAGTTATCTTTTCATGAGTCTGTTATACTTCGGCGTAACTCTTAAGTAGTCCATCTTACCCTTTTAGAATCTTTTTTGGGGGATGGGGATGCAAGGAGGTGGGTCAGGGTTGGAAAGGGTAGGCGGGGTTGTGGAGGGATGGATTGGGGGAATGAGTGTTAATTGGGGAAGGGGAGGGGGGCGTTGCTTATTTAAATCCGGGACTTGAAGCTTTACAATAATAATAATAATAATAATTATCATTCATAGCGCCTAATCTTAATAAAGTCTTAGCGCTTACAATAATAAATGAATAAACCAGCAAGCAATATTAATAAATAAACAACAAAAAGTTATACACACACACGGGCGCACAAGCGCACACACTAAGCACACACACACACACACACAAACGCACTACACGCACACACACACACACACAACATGCATGCACACAAACACATGTGGATGGAAGGGGCACAGTACCTTGAAAAGAAATATAGCAGGCTATGATTTGAAGAGTAGTTTTGAGAGAAGGCTTAAATGAAGAAAGGGAGTTGGCAGAACGGAGAGGTAAAGGGAGTCTATTCCAAGTGGAGGGGGCCTAAAAAGAGAAGGGGCGTTCGCCAAGGGTCTTGGTGCAGTAACGAGGGATCTGGAGGAGAGAAGTGTCAGAAGAGGAGCGTAACTGTCTAAGAGGTGTGTAAAGGTTCAGAAGATCAGCGAGATAAGGAGCCAGACCATTCAGGGATTTTAATAGAGCAGGCAGAGCTTGTAGCTGGTTGACGTTCAGATTCATCCAAAGCTTGATCAACTTTTTCTTCTAAATATAGCCCATGTAAAAAAGACTAATTTCAAGAAGCCATAACTTGCTTATTTGTTGACCAATTTAGACAAATTTGGTATCATTTTAAAGGTCGTTGCATGCTCTTTCCAATGGTATAGGTTTGATTAAAATTTGACAACATATAAATTTGACAACATATAAAAATTTTAGTATATTTTTCTAACCATTCTAATTCCTACTCTATGATAGTCTATCTCACTTTTTCCGCAATGTACCCAAAGATAGTTTTCTAGTTCTTTTATTTTTCGCATTGCGCAACCTCTTAACTTAAGTCACTGGAATGTCTAATGAGACGGCGTGAAATATTGAAGACTTGAAGAATAAGAACCCCGCGACGTGGCTGACGTAACTTTACGTAACTGGTGCAACAAAAACAAATCAGAAATCTGATCTTGTTCATGAAGTCTGGTTCTAAATTAATTCTATGAACTTTTTTGAACATATTTTCTTAGTAATTTTGGTCATTTAACTTTGCCTGCCCCCTTAAGAATCAACGGTTAACTGGATCAACTACGATAATGTAAAGGCGTAATGTAAAAAGACAATAACTCACTGATTGCATACAGCTTTTGTAGGCATGACAAATGTCACTGTGGTTATGGGGTGATCTCCCGTGGCCGGTACTGCTTTTTACCGAAAAGAACCGAGAAGAACCGAAAAGAAGTCTTAAATGACATTTTTAGCCGATATTCAGATTGAAAAATTTGAGCCAAAGATAGAAAAAGAGTTCTTTCAGCGTTGTTTGGACGCACTGGAGCAATTTCTTCGGCCAAAGATTTGGATTCTCTCGGATCCTCTCGGAGAGTCTCCCGGGTGTTAGTATAGTATAGGGACTGGCTTCATCAGCCTAGGCCTCGCGGCCTATCAAGCGTCCCCTTCGTACTTTTCATCAATATGGGTTGCGTTTGCGCACTCATAATTTGATTTCAAATTTATTCATCATAATCATAAAACAATTTGGACAACTGTACATGTCTAGATGATTTCGAGCGAAAATGGTGTTTTACGTCCTCTTGGTCTGAATCAGACACGGGACATGTGTAAATACAAATATGGTTGGAACAATACTGGAGGCAATGCCCGGAGGCAGTACGAAACCAGTAAAGTCCCAATTTTTTTAAACTATTAATACAGATAGCTGTAGCGGTGACCACGCCTCGGTTAAACCTCATCGGCTATGGCACCGAGTCTAGAAGATTTTTAAATATGTTAGTATTTTGTGCTTCTTTCACTTGGACTGGAAGAGCATTCCAAACTTGTGCAATTCGGTTAAAAAGTGAGTTTTTTCTTAAGTTAGTATTGCTGTGTCCCATTAAAATTTTAAATTAAGAATTCCTTGTTTTAAATATAGTTAGATAATTGAAAAATGTTAGTAATATGTATGTTGTCAAGGCCATGGAAAATTGTACAAGTCTCAATTAGGTCCCCTCTAAGTCGTCTGCCTTTGAAGAATGTAAGTCCAGGTACTTAAGTCTTTCATTATAATTCATGCCTCTGCATTCCCTTAGTAACCTTGTTGCTCGTCTCTGGACCCTCTCGATGAAAGAAGAACAGTTTTGTTTTACGTCCTCCCGGAATTAACCATGTGGGACATCCCTCTCGATGGAAGTTCAATTTAACGTCGCGTATCGGCTTTCGCCATGTACGACGGGCTGAACAAACCAACCAGGGTATAAACAAAAATTTATGTTCCTGAATCACTGTCTTAGCCAAAAGGCTGAGAAACGATCAGAATTTTTCTAACCTCTCGATGGCCACTGATTGCCTTTTTAAATTTGGATGCCATACCACATTTGCATATTCCACATGGGGTCTCACAAGAGCTTTGTACAATTTTAAAAATACAAATTTATTAAGGTAAGAGAAACTTCTTTTTATAGGTCCAATCATTTGATTTACTTTATTAATGACATTATGGATATGAGCATCGAAGGATAACTTACAGTCAAACGTTACTCCCAAGTCTTTTTCACAAACACAAGTATCAATGTTTTGAACTCTATTGTCCATATTCATATAATACTCTTTACCAGGATTCTTTTTACCAATGTGCATGACTTTGCATTTCGAAACATTAAAGTAGAGATTCCATGTATTAGACCACTCTTGTAGATTATTTAAGTCCTTCTGAATCTGACTATAGTTATCAGTGTTATTATAGAGTTTTGCATCGTCTGCAAACATTTTACAGATGCTATTTATACATTCAGGGAGATCATTAATAAAAATTGTAAAAAGTACTGGGCCAAGAATACTGCCTTGCGGAATACCACTTACTACTGGAACACTTGCCGATTTGGCCTCATTTACTCTAACCACTTGAGTCCTACCAGAGAGAAAACTTCTAGTCCAGTTTAAGATTCCACCAGTAATTCCATATGTTTCCATTTTTGTTAATAGTCGTTCATGCGGCACTGTATCAAACGCCTTCCTGAAATCCAGGTATATTATATCGACAGTATTCCCCCCGTCTGTCAATTTGGTAATGTCCTCAATAACTTCTAAAAGTTGTGTGACACATTATCTGTTGCGCCTGAAGCCATGCTGACATTCAGCATATAGTTTATTATCCGTTAAATGAGTAACAATTGAGTCTCTTACGAAAGATTCCAAAACTCTACAACACACACAAGTTAGGCTTACTGGCCTATAATTGCCGGGATCAGCCTTGGAACCTTTTTTAAAAATTGCTGTTACCTCAGCTTTTTTCTATTCATTGGGTAACTCTCCAGATTCAAGTGATTTATTTTTAAAAAAATACTCAAGGGAAGGGCTAATTCATAGCTTAACTCCTTAAGTACTCTAGGAGGAATCTGATCAGGGCCTTGTGCCTTTAGGGGATTTAGATCCTGTAACTTTTTTTTGCACTGCGCATGGGGTTACTCTCAAGTCACATATGGACACATTATTAGATTTAGAACAAGCAGTAGGGGTTGGTATGTTATTCAAGTCTTCGCTTTTGAAAACACCAGCAAAAAAATCATTTAAAGTTTCTGCTTTTTAACTGCATCAACAGCTGTGCTAATATTGCTATCATCCGCTCTTTTTAAAACACTGATTCCCACGTTAGCCTTTGTTTTTTCTTGAACATATTTCCAAAACTCTTTTGGATTTTGTTTACAACCTTTAGCAAGTTTCTTCTCGTAACTTCTTTTAGCTTTTTTAATAACTCTATTACATCTGTTCCTTGCCATTATATATCTACGGTAAACACGACCTGATTTTGTTTTGAGAAAACGTTTATATAGTTTGTATTTCTTCTTTATTTTTCTAAGGGCCTTTTTGTTCATCCATGATGGCCTAAATCTTTTATCTTTCTTTGATTTTATCTTAGGAATGTTCTCATCAATTAACATGTATTATTGACTTTAAGCCATTCCAACCCAGGTTTATGTCTACACTGTCTATATTTGACCAATCCTCTTTTTTTGTAATGATTCCCTCATTGCATCATAATTTCCTTTACTCAATTTAAAAACACTTTTTTTGTTGTTTCAAACACCTTCACCCTTGGTAGATTAAGTTGGAAGATTAACATGTCATGATCACTCTTCCCCAGAGGATCCAAGTGAGTTATATTAGAAATTAAGTTATCATCACTGACAAGTACAAGATCATCAATATTAGATTTTTGACCAAGTCTGTTGCGAGTCGGCTGCTTTACTTTTTGTATCAGGAAAGACTCTCTCAAACATTCTATAAAGTCATTATCTTTTGTTCCTGTCCATGTTCCATTCCATTTAATATTAGGGAAATTGAAGTCACCCACTATGCATATCTTATAAAATTTTGTTAATTTTGAAGATGTAATTGTATTAAGTAGTTTCTCATGGTTATCCAATGATGAATTGGGGCTTTTATACATGCATCCAAGTAATATTTTTTCACCATTTGTATTCTTAAAATCACACCACACACTCTCTTCAAACTTTAAATCATTCATACCGGTATATTCCTTTGCTTTAAGGGATTTATGTACATACAGGGCTACCCCTCTTTTTCTATTATCATTAACAAAAAGATCATAGTTAGAAATATGTACATCAAAAGATTTATCATCTAATCCCACCCTGTTCTTTGGTAATGTCTCTGTGAGACCAATAACATCAGGTTTTAAGTAATCAATTCGAGTCAGGAATCCACCCACTTTATTACACAAACTATCAACATTGCTATATAAGAAAGTATAACCACAAGAATAGTTAACATTTTTACAACTATTTACATAAGTATTTGGGACTTTGGGTTGAAATTGTCACTGTTTATTTGGACAGCCCACATCACTGGTCTGTCCTTGGGGGGTTTCGGTTTTCTCCCCCTTAGCTTCCATCTCTGAGGTTTTTGGCTTTGACACCACCTTCCAGTTCCTAATGACCAAATCCTTTTCTCCGTCACCTGTTCTCTGCTTTTTTTCAGCCAGTAACTCTTGCAGTCTAGTCCTTTCTTTGGGGGTCAAGTCATTGTTGAAGTAAACCTTCTTTGCATCAGTGTTTCCCTGATTCAGTGAGGGGGTCTTTTTCATGATATCTTTTTTCTTCTGCCCAGAACTGACAGTCAGTCTGAGCATCCGCGGTCTATTCCCTCCCTGTCTTCCTGACCTGATGGGATCAGACAGATCACCTTTCTCCAATGACACAGAGCACTTACTGAGCAGCTTCTCTACCTCCTGCATGTCATCATTTTTTCTTTCCTCACCTGTGGGTTTGGAACTCTCTTTGATGTTTACAATTATAATGTTATTCTTTCTTTTTTCTTGTTCATCCCTTTCCTCAAAGGCTTCTGCTACTTTCTGGTCAACAATCTCCTTGATTTCTTCTTCCTGCCTTTTGTCCCTACATTCATTTTTTTTAGAATGTTCAGTCTTTTTTCAAACAAAAAGAGCAACTTATCCATTTTGGCCTCCAGCCTAGTCTGCCCCGAAGCCTGACTCTCACTCTCAGTGCATGTCTCACAAACCCAATGCAAACTCTTGTCTCTACTCAATCGCTCGAACATATCCTTTTCAATTTTAACACACGGTTGATGCTCCCAATGCTTGCAACATTCGATTGACGGAATATAACCTTCTTCACCGGGTTCCATGCAAGGTTCATCGCACACTAGACACTGCCAGAGTATCAGCTGTGAGAATGTAACAGTCGGCCCTTTTTCATTGACAAGAGTTTCCACACTTGCCGAGCTGCCTTTTTTGCCTGAGTTTGAAGCACTTCCTTTGCCTTTCTTCATTTTTACAAATCCCAAGGTAAATTCAGCAATGATTGACAAACAAATGATAGAAACGTACCTTTTGTTCTTGGGTTATGTGTTAGGGGTTAGGAGTTGAAGAAGTGCAAAAACAAATGAAACGGTTCAACGAGTGAAGTGAAAGTTGAGGTGAGATTGGCGTGAGTAGACCTAGTCAGTCAAACTGAAAGTTAATGGTCGGACCAAAATTGCCACAAAAATCTTCAAAAAAACAGGCTAAAAAGCCCACAGAACTAATCCTGTGTGCCTTGAATACTGACATAATTCTCCTAGCCAAATTTTGAAGCGTATAAAAGCGGCTGTCCAAGTTATTTCGAAAACACATAGAGAAACTGATGCCATTGCTCACAGAAAACGTCCGAGGCCTAGAAAAAACAAATCTACAGTTAGAAAATGTCCTCTGGACAAACAACAACTGTGAAAGCATAAACCATGTCCTCAAGCAGGCTTTCGATTGGAAATCGCTGAAACTGTCTGATTTTTAATTTTTAAAAAGCTTCATTCTGTTGCTTGTGCTCAAATTAGTGAGTCAGAAAGATCATTACATGACACTGGAGAGTTCATGCTTGATCCGGAATACAGAAAATTCTTTGTTCCCAGGGACACATGGCTTTTTGAAAGCCAGAAAACCAGAGAGAAGCGATTTCTAAAATTTTTGAGGACACCCAAGAATGCAGACTCTCTTTTGGTGAGAAGCCAAATGGGCAATGCCTCTGCGGTTGAGCCAAAGCACAAAGGCAAAAAACCTGGTCAGAGAAAACGTGCAAGAAGTGTGAAAACAATCACTGAGCACGCCTCAAAAAGAAAAGTGCCCGAAAGAAATGCAGAGCTTCATGCCAAAAAACTGAAGCGATGATGATGATTATGTTGATGACGATGAAGATGTTCATGATAGATTAGCTAACTACTCAGAGTAAATAATAAAAAAGTGAAATAAGTTACTTTAGAAACGAATATATCTTTTGGTTTGCTTTTTTAATTCTTGCCTTCTTATTTACTCTGAGTAGGTAGCTAATCTATCATGAATCATTGATTTAGGCAACATTGATCTTCATTTTCTTACACTTTTGATGATGATCATGATGAAGATGATGGCCTTGATAATAAATACATAGCTCATTGTTTTTCAATAACAGGTCTTTGTGGTGATTTCCTATGTTTGTCATTATCATAATTATGAAATCAAACACACTTTGCAAAACACACACACACACACACACACACCGGCACACGCACACGCACACGCACGCGCACACGCGCACGCACACACACACACACACACACACACACACACACACACGCACGCTCGCTCGCACGCACGCACGCACGCACGCATGCATACACACACACACACACACCACACGCACACACGCACTGACGCACTCATACATGCACGCAAACAAAGCCCTAAGTGCTTAGAAATAACAGAATATGACATACATCGATCAATGGAAGAAAGACCACAAGAGAAGACAAACAGTCACAGAAACCGGACAGAAACAGGCACACACACAAACACACACTCACACACAAACACACACTCACACACAAACACACAATCACTCACAAACACACATTCACACCAATGACGAACAAGGAGTGCGGGACAGAAACTCAGAAAGTCATTTATTTGTCATAAAACCATCAAAGGAATTATTGACACAGATATGGTAAGCACATACCACCAAGGAAAATCAAAACAAAAGCATAAGGCAAAGTTAATGACAAAATATAAGTCGAATAACCAAACACAACACATATAATAAATTAAGTTACTATTTGTATAAAATCCATTCAACACAATTTTGAAATGGAAATAATTGTGGATAGAGAGAGATAGATTATGATCAGAAGAGAAAGCATCAGGAAAGTCATGAAACTGCACAAGTGAAACGTAATTTTCCTTTAAGTTTAATTTTCCAACATTTATAACAATTTTTCAATCTGAATATTGGCTAAAAATGTCATTGAAGACTTCTTTTCGGTTCTTTTTGGTTCTTCTCGGTTCTTTTCGCTTCTTTTCGGTAAAAAGCAGTTGGGTGCTCTGTGTAGTGAGAGGGCGCTGTTTTCGGGTGCGAGAGAGAATAGAGAAAAATAGAGATTTTACGCCTTCTGGGCCATTTGGGGCAATTCAAATTATACAGATACTGGAAAATAAAATTGTTTTCGGGTGCAGAGGAATGATTTTTTTGTTATGGTTTTAGGTTGACTGTCACGTGACTTTTGCACATGGACCATGGAATGCCAGTCAACTCAGTCGGCCTTTTAGCAGGTCGGCCTCGGGTACAGGTCAACTCGGCCTCAAACCCTGGGCCTGTATTAACGTGAATACAGGCCCAGGGCCTGTATTCATGTTACTTGTTAGCATGATGCTAACTTAGAAGCTCTTCCAATGTCCTATAGGATTTAACAGAACTTTTGGAAGAGCTTCTAAGTTAGCATCATGCTAAGTCTCATGCTATCTCAACGTGAATACAGGCCCTGGTCATTTCGGCCTCGGATTCACTCCTCTTATAGTAAAAACGTGCACACGGGTCTATGCACCATTCCATGTCAACATGTAACATTTTAATGACTATGTCACGTCTGACAGCCTTATGACAAGGCGATTTTGAGTTATATGAATTATAGACCTTTAAACTTTCAGTCTCATTTTGCCCATGAGACGAGCCTTAATGTCTAGCATTCGTCTCATGGGCAAATTTGACTGAACTTTTCTTTATTTCATGAGATAATTGGGGTGGGCTTCTTACCCGCCCATGCGCTTTTTACCCCGTCTTCCCCAACTAGCCAACGCCGAGTAACAGTAACGCCCAGTACTGGTAATGCTGAGTACTGGTTTTGGTTTTGTTTCTTTCTATTTTTTTTTTACATCTTGTTTTTATTCCCCACCGCACACACACCCGCCCTCCCCCCAAACCACCCACACCCCCACCCGCCCCCCAAATAGGTGGAAGACAATAGCCGTGAGAGACAGAGAGCAAAGAGGACAACTGCTGTTCCGGTTGGATGAATGAAAATTTGTTTAACGTCCTCCACCCCGGAGCAGGCACAGAGAGAGACAGAGAGAGAATGAATGAATGAATTTTATGAGAGACAGACAGAGAGACACATAGACATACAGAGACAGGAGACAGAGAGAGAGACAGACAGACACAGAGAGGCCCTACAAACAAAGACAGAGAGGGGGGGGGGGGGCAGAGACAGAAAGTGAGAGAGAGACACAGACAGACAAACATACACACAGAGAGAGACAGACAGAGAGACATACAGACTCCCCACTCCCCACGCAGTGACGTTGGGCAAAGACCTGGCATGGGCCACTCACAGCTTGAAAAATAACATGAAAAGTGCTCTGAAAAAGTCTAATTTTTAGTCAGGCAATCTTGCTATGTAATCCCCACATTCAGCTCCTCAATTATGCTAGAAACGCCATATACCTACATATAAACTACACAACAGTGATGTTTTACAATGTTGGATTTACTTCAAAGGAATTCAATCTACTAATAGAGAAATGCAAACGATCTCGAAAAAAAACCCTTTTCTTTTCAGTGCACAATCCCAGAGACACGAAACAAATCAAACGCCACTGTCTTTAACGAGTGGTTAGTTGAGTTAACTGGCCGATTTCCCGTCGTTACATTAACTGGCGGTTACGAGCCTCAGTTAGCGCTAACTACGGTTCATGAATACCGATTTGTTCCATTAACCGAGGGTTGACCACGTGTGTCAAGCTACTATCTGATGAAAACCTTACTAATACTACTAACCCATGAAAAGACTACTATTTTTTTCAGCAGTTAGTCGTATTACTACTAACTGATGAAAAAAATAGTAGTATTTTCATGGGTTAGTAGTAATACTAAGGTTTTCATCATATAGTAGCTTGGCTTTACGACTATCTAGTGAAATGATTCCTGTTGGAAATTATGTCCCCCCCCCCCCCCCCCCCCTCTCTCTCTCTCTCTCTCTCTCTCTCTCTCTCTCTCTCTCTCTCTCTCTCTCTCTCTCTCCCCCTCTCTCTCTCTCCCTCTCTCTCTCTCTCTCTCTCTCTCTCTCTCTCTCTCTCTCTCTCTCTCTCATCTCTCTCTCTCTCTCTAACCACTGACACTGGTCACGTTGGCCTAATTTTACCGTTTGAATGCTAATTAGTGTATTAGGAGTTCATATGAACAATTGTTGATGTGGTTGACCAGTGGTCAGTGTCACTGACCAGTGGTCACTTTGGCCTATTTTCACTGTTTGACTGCAAATTAGTGTATTAGGAGTTCAAATGAACAATTTTTGATGTGGCTGACCAGTGGTCAGTGTCACTGTCCAGTGGTCAATTTGGCCTATTTTCACTGTTTGACTGCAAATTAGTGTATTAGGAGTTCAAATGAACAAAGTTTGATGTGGTTGACCAGTGGTCAGTGTCACTGACCAGTGGTCACTTTGGCCTATTTTCACTGTTTGACTGCAAATTAGTGTATTAGGAGTTCAAATTAACACATTTTGATGTGGTTGACCAGTGGTCAGTGTCACTGACCAGTGGTCACTTTGGACTATTTTCACTGTTTGACTGCAAAATCGTGTATTAGGAGTTCAAATGAACAAGGTTTGATGTGGTTGACCAGTGGTCAGTGTCACTGACCAGTGGTCACTTTGGCCTATTTTTACTGTTTGACAGCTAATTAGTGTGTTAGGAGTTCAAATGAACAATTTTTAAGGTGGTTGACCACTGGTCAGTGACCCTGACCACTGGTCAACCACATCAGACCTTGTTCATTTGAACTCCTAATACACTAATTTGCAGTCAAACAGTGGAAATAGGCCAAAATGACCACTGGTCAGTGACACTGACCACTGGTCAACCACATCAAAATTTGTTGAGAGAGAGAGAGAGACAGAGAGAAGAGAGTCAGACAGAGAGAGAGAGAGAGAGAGAGAGAGAGAGAGAGAGAGAGAGAGAGACAGAGAGACAGACAGACAGACAGACAGACAGAGCTGTACAGACTTAGTATTGCTACTAACCCATGAAAAGACAGACAGAGTAGTAACTTGACAGCTACTATCTGCTGAAAACCAGAGAGAGAGAGAGAGAGAGAGAGAGCTAGAGAGAGAGAGAGAGAGAGAGAGAGTTCATAATTTCCAACAGGAATCATTTCACTAGATAGTCAGTTAAAGCCAAGCTACTATCTGCTGAAAACCTTAGTATTACTACTAACCCATGAAAAGACTACTATTTGTTTCATCAGTTAGTAGTAACTTGACAAGCTACTATCTGCTGAAAACCTTAGTATTACTACTAACCCATGAAAAGACTACTATTTTTTTCATCAGTTAGTAGTAACTTGACAA
>CM065709.1:26485833-26493333 GCA_017654935.2 Phymorhynchus buccinoides | reverse complement strand
CAATCGGTCAGCGACCCATATGGACGGTATTCCTGAAGATTGGATCTTCTTGTTGAGTATGATAGTCACGTGGTGTAGTGCTTTTATATCTGTATTGTTAACAAATCTGGACTTTACTGGTGTTGCACTGCCTCCGGGCGTTAATTGCCTCGAGGATCGTTCCCACTATCTTTACATCTCCTATACTTAATGTCCCATCATGTGTGTCTGTTCCGGACCGGAGGACGTTAAACAGATTTTCATTCATAGTCGTGGTGTAGTGACGTTAGCAATGGTGGTGATGATAGTGGCGGCGGTGATTATGATGAAAATGGTGATAATGATCAGCAGATATTTAGGATACTATCGATCACAGCTGTTTTACCAGTCTGGTTCGATTTCAAAGAAGTTTTCTCAATTCATGTAATCAAAAGGTTACATCAGATCCCTTGATCATAAGCCCTCTCTCTCTCTCTCTCTCTCTCTCTCTCTCTCTCTCTCTCTCTCTCTCTCTCTCTCTCTCTCTCTCTCTCTCTCTCTCTCTCTCTCTCTCTCTCTCTCTCTCTCTCTCTCTCTCTCTCTCTCTCTCTCTTTTCTTGGTAGGCCCCTATGCCCCCCCCCCCCCCTTCTTGTTCTTAAATTTATTTATTTGTTGCTTTCTTGTTGTTTGCCTCAGGGCTGAGTGAAAAAAAGCTGTAATTAATTAGCTTATCTCATTACCCTGAATAAATAACATTTCGTTCGTTCGTTCGTTCGCTCTCTCTCTCTCTCTCTCTCTCTCTCTCTCTCTCTCTCTCTCTCTCTCTCTCTCTCTCTCTCTCTCTCTCTCTCTCTCTCTCTCTCTCTCTCTCTCTCTCTCTCTCTCTCTCTCTCTCTCTCTCTCTCTCTCTCTCTCTCTCTCTCAATGTAATCAAAAGGTTACATCAGATCCCTTGATCATAAGCCCTTTCTCTCTCTCTCTCTCTCTCTCTCTCTCTCTCTCTCTCTCTCTCTCTCTCTCTCTCTCTCTCTCTCTCTCTCTCTCTCTCTCTCTCTCTCTTGATCATAAGCCCTTTCTCTCTCTCTCTCTCTCTCTCTCTCTCTCTCTCTCTCTCTCTCTCTCTCTCTCTCTCTCTCTCTCTCTCTCTCTCTCAATTTATAGTTTATTTATGTTATAAAAAACCCTATATAGATTGTTTTATCTATATCATTCATGCTTTAGTTAGTAGTAGTAAATGTGTTTGATGTCCTCCGACCTGGTACAGGTACATAATGGAACATTTAATATTGTTTAGATCGCAGCACTGTCCAGATTGAAACCTCTGTGGAAGGACAGAAACATCTCGATGAAGCACAAGATCAGGCTTCTGCGTGCACTGGTATACTACATCTTCCTTTACGCATGTGAGACGTGGACTCTCACAGCAGATCTGGACAGAGCATATCACCAACGAACAAATGCGCCAAACCATCAGACAGCACATTGCCCAGGTTGAAACCTCTGTGGAAGGACAGAAACAACTCGATGAAGCACAAGATCAGGCTTCTGCGTGCACTGGTATACTACATCTTCCTTTACGCATGTGAGACGTGGACTCTCACAGCAGATCTGGACAGAAGATTCCAAGCTATGCGGAAATGAGATGCTATCGTAAGTTGCTTAACATCAGATACACAGAGCATATCACCAACGAACAAGTGTGCCAAACCATCAGACAGCACATTGGACCATGTGAAGATCTGCTGACATCAGTACAGAAAAGCAAGCTACGCTGGTGTGGCCATGTAACAAGATCCAATTAACGGCCTTGCCAAAACGATACTCCAGGGAACTGTTGAGGGAGGGAGACGGAGGGGAAGACAAAAGAAACGATGGTCTGACAACATCACAGAATGGACAGCAAAATCATTTGCAGAAACCCAGACTCTGGCTCACGACCGACAGAGCTGGAGGAAGTTGGTGAAGACGTCACTGTTGCGCCCCGATGACTCCTCACGGAGCTAAGGGAAGGAGGAGGAGGAGATAGTGGATCGATCCTGGAGGTACTGCAATACCAGGGAAGCTCTAAATTAATTAGAAGCAAATATAGTGGACTGATAGTGTAACATTTAGTTGTGTTGTAACGCAGACGGTTGGTTGTAATTTTGGATTCTGTTAAAATGATCTGTGTGTGCTAGTTAAAATCCCTTTCAGTCAGGGCTTACGATATTAGTATATTGCATTTTTTTTTTCTCACTTCAATTCGTAATCTCTCTCTCTCTCTCTCTCTCTCTCTCTCTCTCTCTCTCTCTCTGCATGAATTCAGTTCATTGACATTTTCTCTTCCTTCACTTACAAAAACTCGCTTGCCACGCATCAGGCGGATGGTCTCCCCTGGAAGAACGATGTCCACCAACCGCGTGAACGCGCGGTTCGGGTGGTTAGTCAAGGGACGCAACTCGTTCTTGACCTCGACCTTGAAATGGCAGTGACCCTGCTGCGCCCTTGACCCCGCCATGAGGTACTTGCAGTCTTCGTACAGCTCCACGTGCGCCCCGTCGAAGGTCGTGTAGTGTGGGTCTCCCTTGGCGAGACAGGTGCATGGACCTGGCACAGGTATTAGGTATTAGGTACTTTATAGTCACAGAGGCGTCTCTGTGAAATTCGGGTTGCTCCCACCTGGAGAGCGCGTGGCAGCCAGAGGCGCGCGCGCCACCTTTTTTTTTTTTTTTTTTTTTTTGCATGCGATTTTTGTGTGACTGATGAGGGTGGGTGGGTAAGTTTTGACCAAATGGCCACTTTTTCGTTGCCACTGGGTTTAACGTGTGCTAAGTGCATGGGCACACGGGACCTCGGTTTATCGTCTCATCCCGGAAAGACTCCACGTTCAGACCGTAAGGCCTAGTGCAAAGTGAGAGGAAACATCCCCTGTACCCAGGTTCGAACTCGGGTTTACTTGACACGAAGCGAACGCGCTACCACTGTGCCACTCTACACCAGTGGTGGAATAATGAAAACAAAAACAACACCCTTAAAGACACCTCCCCCCCCCCCCCCCCACACACACACACGTTACGTGTCACATTCCCTCTTATGCTTGGAAGATTTCTTAAGATTTCTTACCAGCTATGAGAGGGAAAGCACGTGAAAACCGTGATTTTGACACGTGACGTGGTGGGTCTTTAAAACCCTTTCATCGCCACTGTCGCCTCTTGGCACCACAATGATTTAACACCCATGTCACTAAAAATGCATCAATAGAGGATCTGGTATCCCGTGACCTTGTGTTCTTAATCTTGGGAGGTAAGGATAGGCCCTATTTTTATGCACGTCACAGAGGAATCCCCAATATTGCAGACGACATCTTTTCTCTACCCAGGGTAAGTTTAATGGTAAATTTTGGCTGAGGAATGGCTAGCGTTGAAAGGGTTAGATTGAATTAAGTGAGGCTATTAGATAAGACAATGAATATACACAAAGGTTTATAACTTCCCATTAAACGTAGGCCACCAATACAGACAGACCCAGGTTCATCCTCTTGTTAATGTAAATTTATGTTTCATACTTTTATTTAATGTTTTTTATTTTACACGGTGGAATTCAAGTTTCCATAACTTTGGTTTTAAAAAAAGGGAGTTAATTACGAGAAGTTCTTTCCCATAAGGATGAACTTGGGTCTGTATTGTTGTGGCAACTACTTTCACTTTGCTAGGCGAATCGGTGCCATAAATAACTTTGGTTAAAAAAAGGGAGTTAATTACGAGAAGTTCCTTCCCCTTATTCATTTCACTATATCCTCTCTTTTAGCCTCACTATTTCATATAATTACGGGCAAAAATGTAGTCAGACACTAGTCTAGTCGACCGGTCGTGGCAAATGACCCATTTTCTTAGATTTTCAGGAATGGGCATCTCAAGGATTCCAGAATCGCCCCTATTAAGGCCGGGTTCACATTAGACGCGTAGCTTAAGTTCGGTACGGAAAACCCTAAATAAGTGGAAGAGAGATGCCAGAATCGCCCCTATTAAGGCCGGGTTCACATTAGACGCGTAGCCTAAGTTCGGTACGGAAAACCCTAAATAAGTGGAAGAAAGATGCCAGAATCGCCCTTAACCCTTTCACCGCCAAAGTCGCATTTTAGCACCACAGTGATTTAAGACCTATGTCATTAAAAGGCATCAAATTGGGGTCCATTATCCAAAGACCCTACTGTCTTAGTTTTGGGGAGTAAGGATAGACCTTGTTTTATATATTTCACAGAAGAATCCCCAATACTGCAGATATTTTGTTCACAGGAAGAATGGCCCCAATACTGCAGATGGGATTTTAGACGCGTGTGGAAGAAAGATGCCAGAATCGCCCCTAAGGCCGGGTTCACATTAGACGCGTAAGTTCCGTACGGAAAACCCTAAATAAGTGGAAAAAAAATCGGCCCTATTAAAGCCGGGTTCACATTAGACGCGTAATGTACGGAAAACCCTAAATAAGTGGAAGAAAGATGCCAGAATTTTAAGGCCGGGTTCACATTAGACGCGTAAGTTCCGTACGGAAAACCCTAAATAAGTGGAAGAAAGATGCCAGAATCGCCCCTATTAAGGCCGGGTTCACATTAGACGCGTAAGTTCCGTACGGAAAACCCTAAATAAGTGGAAGAAAGATGCCAGAATCGCCCCTATTAAGGCTGGGTTCACATTAGACGCGTAAGTTCCATACGGAAAACCCTAAATAAGTGGAAGAAAGATGCCAGAATCGCCCCTATTAAGGCTGGGTTCACATTAGACGCGTAAGTTTACGGAAAACCCTAAATAAGTGGAAGAAAGATGCCAGAATCGGTTCACATTAGACGCGTAAGTTCCGTACGGAAAACCCTAAATAAGTGGAAGAAAGAAGGATAAAAGGTTACGCATATAGGGGAAATTCGGACACGTGGGCAAATCTTTTACCTTCTTTGAAGAATGAAATTGTGGGTGGAGGGTCATAAAGGCGAACTTGGCATATTCTTTGGCTCAAGCCACAAACCTATAACTCACTTTTTTGTCGGTGGTCGGTCTGGAGGTCGGTCCAAAATTGTCGCACATGACAAAATGTCGCATTTCAAATCGAGGCTACACTTCAAATTGAGGTATCTCTCTTTAAAATGATGTATTTTAAAAGCGTACAAAATAATAAACATACGTAATACAGACACTACAACAGACACGACGAGTATGCGGTGCTTCTTTTGATGAGTATAAGTAGGATACATCGTTTTAAATGTTTTCCAAAAGATATAAAAAGTTACGAAATGGTGCAGAGATAACATTCTGGTTTACAGATTAAAATTATTGAAAAGCCAGGGGAGGTGACTCATGATTGGAGTGGTAAAAATAGACCGCATGCCACAAACTATTGCGATTTCGCGCTTGTTTGAGATAGATGCTTTGTTTTTCTCACTTTGGTTCTGACCCACACCGCACTGCTAGGTGATTGGTATCGTAATCAACTTTGGTGGAGGGGAGTTAATTAGAAAGAGAGTATTCACCCTTTGTTCAATTTCGTCTTTCCCTTCTTTGTTTCACTTATTTATGGATTGCGCACGGGTTTCCGCATGGAGTATCCGCTTATGTGTGTACACGGCCTTAATGGTTATATTCAGTTTATGGATGCCGGAATTGAAAAATAATATTTTTTAGATTTTCAGGGATTTTTTTTTCTTTTCAGAGTAGTGGAGCTAGACTCCAAGTGCAGAACAGAGCAGAACAGAACAAAACTAAAGAAAACTTCTAAAAGCAGAACAGAACAGAACAGAACAACGCTCATCCGTTCATCACTCACCACTAGGGGGCTCTGTCGTCGGGGGAGGGGTCGTGGTCTGTACAGTGGTAGTTCGTGTCGAGGTCGTTTCCATGGTGCTGGACAGGTCAAAGTTCAAGGGAGAGCTCATTTCCACGGGGGCTTCCGTAACGACCTTTCTGATTGGCTCCCCACTGCCGAACGGCTTCAGAAAGTCAATGAGCGTCTTGGGTGGTTCTGGCTCATCGACAAGATCTTTTGTATTAGGGTCTTCATCATTTGGATCTTTAGGTGTTTCGGGATCTACTGCCTTGGGATCGGGATTGGGAAGTTCAGGGATTTCTTCTTTGGGGATTTTAGGGATCCATTTCGATTTAAACGATTTAATTTTCTTGTCAGTTTGTGGTGGAGGAGACATCTCTTTAGGTTTGAGCTTATCAGTGACAGTGTGTTTTCTTGTTGGTGTTAGCTTTTTGGGACCGGGTGTGGGAGATTTAGGCGATTTGGGTGATTTCGATGAATGTTTCTTTGATAGTGGTTTTGTATGAGGTTTATGTGGCCATCTTATTATCTTATTTTTGTCAGTTTTGTTCGACAATTCGTGTGATTTTGATACAGATTTTCCAGGCTTGGACCTCGACTTTTTATGTGATTTTTTGCTTTTTTTGTTGCTTTTTGGTGATCTGGATCTGGAAAATTTCACAGATCTCATGCTTTTACTACCGCGTTTTGGTGTGTTGAACATCCAGACTTTTTTGGATTTCTTGCTTATATTTTTGCTTTTGGGCGTGTAGATTTTATGTATTTTCTTGGACTTTGCACTCTCTTTCTTGCTTTTTGGTGTTTTGTGGGATTTCATGGAATGTTTCCTGGAATGTTTCATGGATTTAACACTAAAAGGCTTGGACTTTGTACTGTCTTTCTTGCTTTTTGGTGTTTTGTGGGATTTCATGGAATGTTTCATGGATTTAACACTAAAAGGCTTGGACTTTGTACTGTCTCTCTTGCTTTTTGGTGTTTTGTGGGATTTCATGGAATGTTTCCTGGAATGTTTCATGGATTTAACACTAAAAGGCTTGGACTTTGTACTGTCTCTCTTGCTTTTTGGTGTTTTGTGGGATTTCATGGAATGTTTCCTGGAATGTTTCATGGATTTAACACTAAAAGGCTTGGACTTTGCACTCTCTTTCTTGCTTTTTGGTGTTTTGTGGGATTTCATGGAATGTTTCATGGAATGTTTCATGGATTTAACACTAAAAGGCTTGGACTTTGTACTGTCTTTCTTGCTTTTTGGTGTTTTGTGGGATTTCATGGAATGTTTCATGGATTTAACACTAAAAGGCTTGGACTTTGTACTGTCTCTCTTGCTTTTTGGTGTTTTGTGGGATTTCATGGAATGTTTCCTGGAATGTTTCATGGATTTAACACTAAAAGGCTTGGACTTTGTACTGTCTTTCTTGCTTTTTGGTGTTTTGTGGGATTTCATGGAATGTTTCATGGATTTAACACTAAAAGGCTTGGACTTTGCACTCTCTCTCTTGCTTTTTGGTGTTTTGTGGGATTTCATGGAATGTTTCATGGATTTAACACTAAAAGGCTTGGACTTTGCACTCTCTTTCTTGCTTTTTGGTGTTTTGTGGGATTTCATGGAATGTTTCATGGATTTAACACTGAAAGGTTTTGCAAATGGCCGAAGAATATGCTTGTTGGTTTCCTTTGTTTGCATAGTATTGGACGTCTTTTGAGACACGGATTTGGATTTTGACTTGTGCGAATGTTTCAATTTTATC
>CM065709.1:26475833-26480833 GCA_017654935.2 Phymorhynchus buccinoides | reverse complement strand
AGTGTATAAATAAATCAAGAAATGCATAAAACAATAAATAATTACATAAATAAATAATAAATTAATAATAAATTAATAAATTAATAAATAAATAAGTCAAACCCGCACCTTTCGAACAGAATTGTATCTTTAACGTCCTAGTTGTCGGAGTCTTTTAAAGACACATTATCCATTATTTCTCGCCTGTCCATCTTTAAGCTTTTATATACTCCCATTGATATATAAAATTAAAAACATATCCAAGGGAAAACGAGATGGCAATCATACGATCGTACTCCCAGGTGTGCTTTTAATTTATGAGAATACGCCTGTATAGCTTGCCCTTTAGATAAAGCGAGATGACGGGCGTCATTTTAGATACACTGAGGATAACTCGTCAAATTTTGTTCAAAAATAGAAATTATCAATTACTTTTGTATGTTTAGCATACAAGAAAGATTTTAGAGTGGCCATCCCTAATTTTTTTTATAAAAAAAAATGTTTGCAAGTCGCTGACTCGCATCCTGCGGTTTCAAGCTTCGATGCCATTGTTGCATTGTTGCTATGGTACTTGACCGAGAAATGGAGGTAATCAACTCTAATTTTCACGAAGTGCTCTCCCTTATGTGTGTTTTTTTGTTCCGAACATCGTCTATTCTGTCATTTTGTTTTTTTCCAGATTAGTTAATAAATAGTTTCGGCTCTGACTGACGAGTAGGTGACATTTAGGGGAAGACGGGGTAAAAAGCGCATGGGCGGGTAAGAAGCCCACCCCAATTATCTCATGAAATAAAGAACATTTCAGTCAAATTTGCCCATGAGACGAATGCTAGACATTAACGCTCGTCTCATGGGCAAAATGAGACTGACATTTGCTTCATTTCATGAGATAATTGGGGTGGGCTTCTTACCCGCCCATGCGCTTTTTACCCCGTCTTCCCCTATATGCACAGACATTCACACAGACAGAAAAATGCACGGTCCCTTAAGTCATTCAAGTTGTTCGGGCCATATATGTCGGGAATTAATAAATAGCTGTCAATTTGATGCATTTGCTTCAAGGGAAGTAAGTCTGTGTGCACACCATACCTTGGTCACTTCTAAACTCGCTTCGCTCCCTTAGACCACAATTTTGCCTCTGACTTTGCTTTTGTAGTGGTTTGTTGTGGGGAAACCAATCGGTGTAGAGAGGTTTTCTATATAAAGTCTATATATATAAAAAAAAAAAGTCTGATCTGTTACTTCCCTGTGTAAAAACCAGTAAGCTTTCATTTCTCCTTTTGTTTATGTATGTTTTGTTTGTATGTATGGCTGGAGTGATTTGTGAGTTTTTTTTAAAAAATAATTCAAAACCGTTGCGATGCGAATGAGTACAAGCTTATAGCTCTGCAAAGTACTCCCATTCATATAATGATATAGAAGTGACCGTACAGACCCGAGTAACGTGTCAGGTTACAAACTAATTTGAATGCTGTAAATCCCCGTGGGGATACCGGGGGGTCTTTCGTAAAAAATAGTTCCCCCACCTTCTGGAAGTTCTGTGCTTGAAATTTCCTCTAATCTGCCACTCTCTTTGACTCTGCCCCCTTTTCCCTTTGCTTTCTGTCATCTACTATCTTTCTGATTTATTGGCCCATTCTCCTGCCTTGTTTACAAATAAAACAAACAACAACAAAAACTCCAAATCATTTTTAAATTCTGATCGCTTCTCGGCCTTTTGGCTAAGACAGTGATTCAGGAACATAAATCTTTGTTTATATCCTGGTTGGTTTGTTCAGCCCGTCGTACATGGCGAAAGCCGATACGTGACGTTAAACTGAACTTCCAAATAATTGTTCTCCTTTGAGCTCCTCCGAAATCAGACTGTCGGCTGTACGCAGCGGGGAGACAGTGAAAATTGAAAAACGGACACATGCGTCCACCTTACCCATTATGACCGTATGGCCTGGGAACGCAGAAAATAGAAGAAGAAGAATGCTGTAAAAGCCATAAAGTACTAGCAACTTTCTTTATTCTTACTCTGGCTTTCACGTTTTAACCCTTTCACCGCCACCCATATTTCAGCCAAAAATGTCCATTACATTTACCTGGGTAGATATCAAAATCTATCTGCAGTACTGGGGATTCTTCAGTGACGCATATAAAATAAGGTCTATCCTTACTTCCCTAAACTAAGACAACAGGATCTTTGGATAATAGACCTCAATTTGATGCCTTTTAGTGACATAGGTGTTAAATCACTGCGGTGCTAAAATGCGACTTTGGCGGTGAAAGGGTTAAAGTCCCACCGGATCACGTGTCATAATCACGGGTTTCACGTGTTTTCCCCCTTATAGCTGGCAAGAAATTTTGTTCTGACCAAGTTTGACTCCCATACAAACGCCCCCAAATTGAAAACGAAACATCGTTTTAAAGAGCAGCCTCAATTTGAAGTTGGGGGCATTTGTATGTGGGTCCCAGCTACCCAGAAAAAAACCCACCAAGCGACTTAATCGTGGTGGGTCAGTGGGTCTTTAAATTTGGCCCAAGTATTCGAAAACATCTGCTATTCATAATCATAGATAATCAAGATTATCGCCACTGACTTTAGTATTAAAAAAAAAGGAGAGAAAAGAAATCGTGAGTCAATATACTCAGCTGGAAATGTTGGTAATTTATTGATGTTCAGATCGTGGCCTGTTAGTATGACAAAGTCAAGAGTTATAGCATATAATTGTATGCACACCTGCGTCTGTTTACCTTTAGTATATAGTACATAAAATGTACACGACTCCAATAGGAAAGGCAAGCAAGGAAGCAAAAGCGAAGAAAATCTTTGTAAGTTTAGCAGTAGTTTTTGTTTATCGATTTTTTTTACCAGCCGCGAAGCAAGGCTGAGCGGAGCTGGCAATGTTTTCAGTGGATTCTGTTCCTGACTATCTATCTATCTATCTATCTATCTATCTATCTATCTATCTATCTATCTATCTATGTATATATATATCTATGTATATATTTATCTATGTATCTATCTGTCTATCTATCTATCTATCTATCTATCTATGTATCTATATCTATCTATCTATCTATTTATCTATCTATCTATCTATCTATCTATCTATCTATCTATCTATCTGTCAGTCTGTCTGTCTGTCTGTCTGTCTGTCTGTCTATCTATCTATCTGTCTATCTATCTATCTATCTATCTATCTATCTATCTATCTATCTATCTATCTATCGATCTATCTATCGATCTACTTAGTATGAATATAAATCTCAGTTATTAGCTGAGCTCCATACCCCTAATCTGAAGGACTAAAACGTTGGTGCATTTGAAATGCAGAATAGTTTGCTTTGATAAAACTTTTTTGTGTCCAATATCTGTATTTGTGAACCTCAGAAACAAACTCAGTTAGCTTTAAATTAACTTTACAATATGTTCTGTGTTCTGAAAATACAGACAAAAGAGTCTTTCACAAGACGAAACAGCTGTCTTTGCATAGGCACTGTCCATCTCCCCCATTGGGAGAAAAAGCAAATCAACACATTATTTTCTTCTTCTTTTCGTCTGAGTATGTAAAGTAAGATTAGGATTGATTTTGTCATGTGTTTGTGCACTCCTCAATTTCTATCATGATAAAGATGAGTATGAAAAGGAGGATTGGGGTTTTCCCCGTGTGTATGTGCTAACTTCTTAATGTATGCATGTTAAAAATGAGCATAGTTAATAATATTAGGTTTGAATTTTTTTTGGGGGCGTTACTATAAAGGGTTGTATTTTTTCATGCTTTATATTGCTTTGTCTGTGCTCATTTTCCTTTTTCATTTCTACTTTTATATTTGTAAAAAAAATGTCCAGAAGGCTGAATGTAAAAAAGCATGTTATTGCTTATTCTATTTCCCTCTATAAATAACATTAATTCAATTCTATTCAGTTATCTCTCTCTCTCTCTCTCTCTCTCTCTCTCTCTCTCTCTCTCTCTCTCTCTCTCTCTCTCTCTCTCTCTCTCTCTCTCTCTCTCTCTCTCTCTCTCTCTCTCTCTCTCTCTCTCTCTCTCTCTCTCTCTCTCTCTCTCTCTCTCTCTCCTCTGTATGCATGTTTTAGTATAGCTATAGGGTATACTGCATGTTGTTGTTGTGTGTTTTTTTGTGTGTGTGTATGTGTGTGCGAGTACGTGAACGAGCTGTTCATTTGAGCTTGATTTTCTGCCCATGCTCTTCAATGTAGGGGAAGACGGGGTAAAAAGCGCATGGGCGGGTAAGAAGCCCACCCCAATTATCTCATGAAATGAAGCAAATTTCAGTCTCATTTTGCCCATGAGACGAGCGTTAATGTCTAGCATTCGTCTCATGGACAAATTTGACTGAAATTTTCTTTATTTCATGAGATAATTGGGGTGGGCGTCTTACCCGCTCATGCGCTTTTTACCCCGTCTTCCCCTACTGTGAGCATGCCTCTTGTTATTTTCTGTTCTTTTTATGCATTTTATGCTTTCTTTTTGTTTTCCTTTTCTTGTTATTTGGCTTTTCTTTTTCCCCCCTCGAGGGCATGGTGCAAATAAGCTGGAGCTTATCCCTTTACCCTCATTAAACATTCGTATTCGTATTCCGTCCCTCCCTCCCTCGTTCATCACTCTATGATGATTCACATGCTCACCAGTCGGCAGTTTGTGGAGTCCTTAGTGGTGACAGATTTGAACAAGACGATACAGTGGAACCTCACTTTTAAGCCACTTCCAAAATCATCAAAAAATTAGGTCTTCTTATGGAGGGGGTCTTATAAGGGAGGTCGTTTCAATGCTTACAAAGAAGGGCTAAGATGTCTCAGAGAAGTAGGTCTTATGTCTTATGTCTTAAGACACTTACAAAATCATCACAAAATTAGGTCTTCTTATGGAGGGGGTCTTATAAGGGAGGTAGTTTCAATGCTTACAAAGAAGGGCTAAGATGTCTCAGAGAAGTAGGTCTTATGTCTTATGTCTTAAGACACTTCCAAAATCATCACAAAATTAGGTCTTCTTATGGAGGGGGTCTTATAAGGG
>CM065709.1:26440833-26470833 GCA_017654935.2 Phymorhynchus buccinoides | reverse complement strand
ATACAATAATAGCGGCTGAATCAATAACAACCAGCCTTTGCAGAATAGCTACTGAGTGACGTCAACACAGTGTGTGTGTGTGTGTGTGTGTGTTGTGTGTGTGTGTGTGCGTGCGTGTGTGTGTGTGCGCGTGCGTGTGTGTGTGTGTGTGTGTGTGCGTGCGCTGTGTGTGTTTGAAAGAAAGAGAGAGAGAGGAGAGAGAGAGAGAGAGAGAGAGAGAGAGAGAGAGAGAGAGAGAGAGAGAGAGAGAGAGAGAGAGAGAGAGAGAGAGAGAGAGAGAGAGAGAGAGAGAGAGAGAGAGAGAGAGAGAGAGAGAGAGAGAGAGAGAGAGAGAGAGAGAGAGAGAGAACGGAGAGACAGAGAGAGAGAGAGAGAGAGAGAGAAGAGAGAGAGAGAGAGAGAGAGAGAGAGAGAGAGAGACGAGAGAGAGAGAGAGAGAGAGAGAGATCGAGAGAGAGAGAGAGAGAGAGAGAGATCAACAACAATACAACAATATTGTATTGCCGTTAGCTTACAGCAAAGCCCTTGTGGCGAGGGGGGTTACAATAGGCCTACTGGAGAGAGAGAGAGAGAGAGAGAGAGAGAGAGAGAGAGAGAGAGAGAGAGAGAGAGAGAGAGAGAGAGAGAGAGAGAGAGAGAGAGAGAGAGAGAGAGAGAGAGAGAGAGAGAGAGAGAGAGAGAGAGAGAACACCAGTACACCTCAATATCACAAAAGTCATTTATCTCACACAAACTCACAAACAGACACCAGACTTGTAAATGGACAGAAACACACTTACACTTAGTGGGAGTGTTAATTTTCCTGGAAAGAGGAGGGGAAGACGGGGTAAAAAGCGCATGGGCGGGTAAGAAGCCCACCCCAATTATCTCATGAAATGAAGCAAATTTCAGTCTCATTTTGCCCATGAGACGAGCGTTAATGTCTACCATTCGTCTCATGGGCAAATTTGACTGAAAATGTTCTTTATTTCATGAGATAATTGGGGTGGGCTTCTTACCCGCCCGTGCGCTTTTTACCCCGTCTTCCCCTACGTGTTTATTTCCTAGGCGCACTCTTTTTTTCCTGGACTGATACTGTGACAGGGGAGTGGTTTTTTTCTAAGAAAAGAACACACCCAGAATCAGGTTTTTTCCTAGGAAAATAACACCCGGGGAGTGTTTTTTTCCTGAAGTCTTTTTCCCCCAGCTACACCGGGAGGAAACTGCTTGGCGGGGCTGGGACACGGCTGAGTAGTGGAGGATGTGATCATTGAGGATCTAGCATTAGTTAAAAACAAACACTGAAAAAAACACCTTTAATTATACTTATCTGTAAGTTGTTAAAAAATCGGGACTTTACTTGTGTTGCACTGCCTCCGGGCATTGCCTCCAGGATCGTTCCCACCATCTTTATACAGTAGCCTATCTACTAATGTCCCATATGTGTCAGTGTTCCAGACCGGAGGACGTTAAACAGATTTTCATTCCATGAAAAAAAAAAAAAAGAAAGAAGAGAGAGAGAGAGAGAGAGAGAGAGAGAGAGAGAGAGAGAGAGAGAGAGAGAGAGAGAGAGAGAGAGAGAGAGAGAGAGAGAGAGAGAGACTCGAGAGAAACTGAGAGAGAGAGAGAACGGCTGGACGGACAGAAAAATATTAAGTATCAGTACTCTAGGTATGTTTGTTTAAAAAAAAGAAAAAAAGACGAAGAAAAATACATAATAACGTGCATCATCCTTAACTGGGACATCAGTAACAATTTTTGCCATTTTTGTCAATATTGGTTCAGTAGTTTAGGCCTACGGTAGATTAGTTTTAAGAAACAAATATTGTCACACAGACACACACACACACACACATAAACCATGCAGAAATCCTGATTTCATTGATTAGTAAAAGCCAACCCCCTTATAACTACACTTTATTTAGACCATTATTTCTATAACCGAACGTCATAACACAAAGCACCTTTTTATTTAGAAAACAGTCACATCAATGACGGAAATCAAAATATCACGAGTGGAGGCGAAACACGAGAACGCACTCCGAATAACCACGTCGCTTTCGCTTCCATAATTATTTAGCGGTTCGCCAATCGCCAACACCCAGTTTCGACAACTTATTGGTGCAGCAGTTTTGTTGTTTGGTTCCTTGTTGTTTCGCGTTGTGATTTTTTTTTTCGGCTGCTCGCGACGCTTCACTAATCTCAAAGCAGACACTCCCGAAACCTGCGCTTGAAAAATAAAACCCATCTTTAAGTACACCCCGTAGATATTTGCATTTTGTTAACCCACATAGAAACTCATGCATTATAATCTAATACGACGACATCAGGTTGCATTAATTCTCTTACGATGTTTTCTACATCGTTTCGCATAGTTCACCCTCTTAAATTAGAGGGTCCTGTCACACGCGTAGGAATTTGTTGCGAATTAGGTCATCGCTTTTGTTTCGGTGTAGAACGCCATTTCGAATTTGGTGACAAGACTTTTGATCGAAATAGTTTTGATCGATCAACATGGCTCTAAATAAGATATTGTGCCTGGCTTTCATGTTCTGTTTTGTGCATAAAGGTAAGCTTTTTGAGTTGTGTTTGGTCTGTAAATCGTTCGGAAAACTAGATTATTGGCAAGTAGGGCCTGGCTAAAGGAGAAAAATGGAAGAACTCGAAGAGCTCTACGCCTTTACCTAGCCTAGTAAGGGCAGATCACTTTGTGAAAGTTATTTCATGCGATTTTGTGGACCTAGTACACAGTAGTAGGCACACACTTGTGAAACATTTTCATTAAAATGCCTCAAAAAGTCACAAAGTGATGTATTTGAAACATATGCTGTCCTGACTGAATAAAGTTAGCCTAAATTTCGTCAACTGACTGGGTCATACTCATACTCATACAGTCATAGACCTGTGGCTTCTTTTTTTCAGACCAAAAACCCGGAAGTGAATGACCTTTACTTTAGAATTAGACTACAGTTTAACACTTTATGTCTTGTTTCATGACATTTTTAAAAACCTTCTCGACGAATGGAATGACTATAAGGCAGTTATGTATGATTACGATGAATAATATTAATAAAAACTGAGTGTGCGACAGACCGAGACAAATAACTAAATAAAATAAAACATGGGACAGGAAAGCCTTACGACAGTTATGACTATGTTTTGAGTCCCAAAATCCTAATCCTAATGACACTAGGCTGATCCTAACTCTATCCCTTTCCCAATTTTGGCAGAATCTTGCTTCTCAGTGATATTTTAATTTTTCTATGTGAAATGTTCTCTCCCCAAGTTCTTCACTCACTGGTAGTGGTAGGTAGGTGATGTAGGGCTATGCATAGGCCTCTCGGCCCTTATTACGCCCCTTCTCAATGAATTTGACTTGACAAAATTTATTTAGTGGTTTGCGTCTCTTAAATCAAAAACTAATAAAAAGATAAATCTTTAAGTTTAAGAGAATGGCTTTTTTATATATATTTTTTTTATTCATCAAAACATTTAAATTTTGTTATCAAATTTGGGTTTTCGTCCAAAAGATTTTTGAATTAATTAATGCTAGGTGCATTCTTTATGTTAATTGGTAGATCATTTCATATATGAATAACACGGTTAGTATAAAAGTTTTTGCGGGTGTTAGTATTTGATCTGTTATATAGTGTTAAGAAACAATTTACCATCACTATTTCTTGTTTTGTCTACTGTGCATTTTATGAAAAAGTCATTGAAATTTATATCATCAAGATTATGTACAATTTTATAGGTTTGAATAAGGTCCCCTCTAAGTCTTCTTCCCTTCAAAGATGGTAATTTTAGAAAATGGTGTTTTACTTCCTGAATTCAGTGAATTGGACCCAGGGCTTCTTCTTCTTTTTCTTCGCGGCTTAGGCAGCCAACTTCATCACGTTGAAGATTCTGCTGCACTTTAGGGGGTAGTACGAAAAAGAAAGAAAATAAGTTCAGCAAAGATAGGGTAGAAAGTGAACTGATGAGATATTTATGGAAAAAGATAGAGCCCAAGATGGTCAGGAGTAATTTAAGTATTTTTTGATAATCCGTTTGCTATGTATAATAATGTAGTAGGATAATAATTTTATGAGATAGATTCTGCCTAGGTGTAAAATATCAAGATCAGGGTGGAAGGGGGGTGGGGTGTTTCATGACAATCACAATGACACTAGGCTGATCCTAACACTATCACTTTCAGATGATGGTGGTTGTTTAAAGAAAGAAGAAAAAAAGAAGGTTCCCAATTTTGGCAGAATTTTGCTTCTCAGTGACAATTTTCTATGTGAAAAGTTATCTCCCCAAGTTCTTTACTCACTGGTGTTTTACGTCCTGAATTCAGTAGACTGCCTTGGTGTAAAACATCAAGATCTGGGGAGGTGGGGGGGGAGTGACTGAAATTTACAGACATACAAATTCCTCGTTCTAAATTCAAATCATTCTCAGATTTTTCTCCTGATTTAAATGCAAACTGGGTGTAAGTCTAAAAAGAACCAGTGTGGGACTAAGTCTAAGTACTAACAGTATGAATAAAGAGGAAGAACAATCTATATTCCTACATGTATGCCATTGGTACCACACACATTTAGTCCCACATTTTGTGGGACTAGCAGTATGTGGGAGTAAACGGTGATTAAGGCGTGTGTAACGTAAGTGTCCCGCGCGACTCGCTTTCTTTATTTCTTATCTACACCCCCCCCCCCTCTCTCCTTTTCATTTCTCGACCAGCCGCAGCTTCAAACAGAAACCGATTAAGGCAGTTATCTCTTTGAACCCCGATCTACTTACCCATCACAAGAAAGTGACAACCACGGTTGGGCCCCCTTCAACCCTTCCTTTCCGAGCACGAGAAGGATTTGAATGTCGGCACGTGATAAGGATGTAACTGGCGCGTGATTGTTCGGTACTAGTATGCATAAAATTATAGCATCATCTTGTGACGTGTCAATTGCTATAAACCAATGACAGGCTTTCATTGTTTGAAAGTGAAGGCTATAATTGGCGTAGTGAGAAAAAGTTTTTCACACAAGACGCTGAAACCTAGCTAGAGCAACATTGCAGACTCAACCCCTCTCCCAGCCAGTTATAGCCCAACTACAGGGCATCGTGGGCCGGACGATTATCCCGGACTCCACCAAGCACCAAGACGGGACCGCCGCCAAGACGACCCGCACCCAGAATCCGCGAGGAGACCACGCCTGAACCGTGCCATCCCGCGAAGCCGTAACCGGAACGACTGGGAGCTACTCTCACCTGATGAGCAAGCCCAGCCAACCCAGCACTCGCCGATCACCACGGAGGAACCTGACAACAGCTAAGTCCAGCGGACCGCGCCAATCATTTGAACTTTCCTCCGGACACTGAAAATATTAGTGACCCTTCCTGCTTGGGGCTAACCTTCTAGAAAGACAAAAGTCTTATAAATCCTTTCGGATTCCATTGTTTTTTTATCCATATTTTGTTTTGGCGCCATTGAGCTGCTTTATTATTATTGTTGCATAATCTTATGCAGATTTTGGAAGTAAATAAAATACAAGTGTCAAATAATCCTGAACCCTTTGGTCAGACTGATGAGAGTGGGAGTCTTGTAATTTCATGTAAAACCCTACTTCTCTCTGTCTGCCATTTAGAGCAATTCAACCACTTGTATTTCTTACAACCATACGAGCCAGAACCCGGGCACAAATATAAATTTATTAGATGAAAAGGGGCCGGGAAAGTTGCTCATCTCCCATACCCTAGAGAAGTGGGTTAAAGGCAAATTTTCTACTTGAAAACTTAACACACTAAAAGTCTCCCCTAGGGACTTAGCCTTTTAACCCATTACCTCACAGCGTGCAGGTCCAATAGTTGTGGTACCAATGGTTGTCGTATGCTTCCCATGTAATATGTATACATACATGTATTCAAGATTCTCTCTTTTCTGTTTTCATCAGCCTCATTTAACTAATGCGCATCACAAGGATTTTGAATTATTTAAAAAACTCACAAATCACTCCAGCCGTATAAACAAACAAATCAAACATAAACAAAAGGAGAAATGAATTATGAAAGAAGATTACGGGTTTTTACTTCAGGTTTAGAGTATTAGACATGATAGGGAAGTGGTAGATGATAGATCAGACTTTATTTAGATTTTTTTAATTAGAAAAACTCTACACCGACTGGTTTTCAACACAACAAACCACTACAAAAGCAAGGTCAGAGGCAAAATTCTTGTCTAATTGAGCGAAGAGAGTTTAGAAGTGACCAAGGTATGGTGTGCACAAAGATTTACTTCCCTTGAAGCAAATGCATCAAATTGATAGCTATGTATTAATTCCAGACATATATGGCCGGAACGACTTGAATGAGTTAATCGGGTTGAAGATTCTGCTGATTTAGGGAAAAATAAGAGTCCTAGCAAAAAATGAAACAATGAATTATGAATATTTATTATTGTAGATGAAAATGAATGAACAAAAATAGGTTTAGAAAAATAAGGGGAGGGGAGGGGAAGAGAGAGTGTGAGAGAAAGTAGGTTGGAGATTGCTCAGGATTAGGGCACACACACACAAAGTGACACATTAGACACGGAAACCTCATGGAGATTGCTCAGGATTAGGGCAAACACACACAAAGTGACACATTAGACACGGAAACCTCATGGAGATTGCTCAGGATTAGGGCAAACACACACAAAGTGACACATTAGACACGGAAACCTCATGGAGATTGCTCAGGATTAGGGCAAACACACACAAAGTGACACATTAGACACGGAAACCTCATGGAGATTGCTCAGGATTAGGGCAAACACACACAAAGTGACACATTAGACACGGAAACCTCATGGAGATTGCTCAGGATTAGGGCAAACACACACAAAGTGACACATTAGACACGGAAACCTCATGGAGATTGCTCAGGATTAGGGCAAACACACACAAAGTGACACATTAGACACGGAAACCTCATGGAGATTGCTCAGGATTAGGGCAAACACACACAAAGTGACACATTAGACACGGAAACCTCATGGAGATTGCTCAGGATTAGGGCAAACACACACAAAGTGACACATTAGACACGGAAACCTCATGGAGATTGCTCAGGATTAGGGCAAACACACACAAAGTGACACATTAGACACGGAAACCTCATGGAGATTGCTCAGGATTAGGGCAAACACACACAAAGTGACACATTAGACACGGAAACCTCATGGAGATTGCTCAGGATTAGGGCAAACACACACAAAGTGACACATTAGACACGGAAACCTCATGGAGATTGCTCAGGATTAGGGCAAACACACACAAAGTGACACATTAGGCACGGAAACCTCATGCGTTTATGATCCGTAAAACGGTAAATAAGTAAAAGAAAGAATGAAAAAATATGTGCATGGGGTGCGAAAACGCATGCACTTATTTCTTCCTTCTTTTGTTTTAAAAAAAATATACTTTCAGATGACGCTAAGCGCATTAGGTTTACACATCTAATGTGTGTGTACCCTTCCCTTACTGGCCTTAGTTTGTTACGCTCTGTGTTACTGCTATTGGCCACTGCAGCTAGGGTTATTAACGCCCTTTACGGCAAGAGTTAAGCCCTTGTTGATCAATATCCAAAAGGGCTCTTGCAAAAGGCAGCCATTAAGTGGCCTCAAATAGGGTTGGCGAGAGTTATGCCCTTGTTTGGTTCAGGGACCCCCATTTGGGGGTCTATGAAGTACTAGAATTCTAGAGGACCCTCTAATTTAAAAAAAAGTCTAAAAGAATGTGCAGTGGGTCCCAGGGATGAACTAGAAAAAAATATTTTTAGCAATCACAATGCCACTGGGATCCTCTATCCCACCTCTAGGACGCTCTATACTGTAACTAGTGTAAGTGAAGGAGTCCCTGGGACCCCTTGTTTTGCGGGATGATTGGGAGCCCTGTAGTCAGTACTCAACCATCTTCCCCCACCCACCAAGGGCATTCACTCTTGCAAAAGCTGTTCTTGGCAGTGGCCAATACTAGTGGAATTGAAATACAGTGGAACCTCCCTAAATATAAGACCTTCAAAAATCATTAAAAATGAGGTCTTATAAAGGAGGGGTCTTAAAAGGGAGGTAATTTTAATATTTACAAAGAAGGGCAATGTCTCAGAGAAGTAGGTCTAACGTGGGAGGGAGTCTTATAATGGGAGGTCTTATAAGGGAGGTTCCACAGGGGTCGCGCTAGTGTTTTTGAAAACGCGTTTTGCTTACGCAACGTTGGCAAAAAAATGCGTAAGGGAAGCAAAAAATCGCGTCAAAGAACAAAATGATAAATCTAAGCTAAAAACAATGAAAACAAGACTAGCAACAAAAACATGCATTTTTATTCACTAATCGGTCATTTTCGGCAATCACGGCGATCCTCAAAGTCGACACGAGCCCTGTTATCACCCCAATGCGCTTACAGTGATTTTCCCGCCACACTGCACTGCGCCTACGTCACAGCAGTACTGAAAGCAGTGGCACTTTTCTATAGTCTGTTCCAATGTTTGGTGTAGCAGAACCACTATACGTGTAAGGACCGTAGGACTTCCAATGTCTGATTCACCATCTAGACTCAGATGCGATTTTGAGCGGACGTCATTTTGCGTAAGGATTACGCGTAAACGCCGTAAAAATGCGTCGGCGATTTTTAAAACGCATCAAATACGCAAGAAACATGCCTGATTCCACTGTATAACAGATTTTTCAGCCCCCAGTGAGCTGAAGACATTTATAATCCAGCCCCAAATCAGCCCACAGCCCTGAAAAGCCGGATTGATTTTTAAAAAGACAAAGTTCTTGGAGAATGAGAATGTTTTAAATCAACTTGCTATCGATAAGTTTTTGAACGCTTTGAAAATCTTAGTAATAGTAATATTGTAATAATATTCCCCCATGGGGATACCAGGGATCTTTTGTACAAATAGTTCCTTCACCGTCTGGAAGTTCTATGCTTGTAAATTCTGTCACTCTCTTTGACTCTGCCTTTTCCCTTTGCTTACTGTCATCCGCTGTCTTACTGGTCCATTCTCCTGCCTTATAAACATTTCTATAAATTCTTACAAAGATTTCTTCAGCCGAAGTCGGACATGCTGGGCCTAACTATTTCTTAGGTGCATAACGGCAGCATGACGCATCTACGCTCGTATGACAGGAAGCTGTCTGAGCGAACGAAGAAGAAGAAGAAGTAATAATATTAATGCGCCTGTGTTTCTTTTATTTTGTGGTGTTTCAGTGGCTTCACAGATTAGTACCGATGCTGAACTGATTCTGACTCCGCCGTATTTGTACATCGATCATCACCTCGCTTTGGATGGAGGGACCGTCACGGTGCAGTGCAAAGCCGTTAGCGTGGGGCTCAACGAAGTGATCCGTTCAATTATCATTAACCGAGCAAAAGCAGACGGCAGCACCGAAACTCTTGCACAAATTTATGATGGAGACGCCATACTGAATGTTAAAGATCTTCCCGGAATGAGTGCGACAGCGTCGATTGCTAACACGGGTGAGAGGTTTATCACCCTCACTATGGAGAAAACCGCGTGTCAAGATGCTGGCAACTACACTTGCAGGTTGCAGGCGACCAAAGGCGTGGAAGTACCGAAGTATCCCGAAAAGACGACCAGCCTTAATGTTGAAGGTAATTTTCTTTTAATTTATTTTTTAAAGGTAATTTTCTTTTTTTCTTTTTTCTTTTTCATTTTTAGATCAAGAAGATAAAGCAAACAAACAACATCCATGAATTTAATAAACGAATGTTTTGATTCATGTTCATTGTTCATGATGCAACTTAGCTTTCTTCGGTCTTTCATAATGATACAAAACGGCGCTTTGTTTTACTTTCATTTGTAGCATTTTGTTTTATTACATTGTCATGGCCAGGGATGTCCTGAGCCCTGGTCATAGGAGATACTGAAAGTGCCCTTTTCCATTTCTCCCTGTCAGGACAAAATAATAATGTCCTATTGGAATTTATACTGGGGGACTTTGTTCTATTAATGTCTGCAAGGGTCAGATTCGGGTCCTATTTCTTATTTCAGGACAATTTGTGTGGTTCATAATCTTCATTTGTGACCCAGCACCACCAAAGGGACATTAACTTAAATTAACTTAGTGTCAAACTGACCATTCTGAGAAAATTATGCGTAAATGAGAAAACTTTAGACAATTCTCTTTCTAATGATACATTACAAGAACCATTCTTGTATCTTTTTCCATTCCAGAGTTATGAGCATTTAAAGTTAGTAGGGTGAGCATCGCCATTTTGAGAAAACAGTCTAAAGTCTAGCTTAGCTGAAGAAAACGCATTGACCTACTTGTTTTAAAGCACTTATAAAGACCATTAAGAGCCCATATTAAGTATTAACGCACTCGGGACTGGCCAAATTATTTCCCCTTGTTCTGTGAGTTAGTGTGAGGACTGGGCATTTGACTAGGTTCATAAAATAATCACCAAAACCAAGTTGTGAAGAGTTAGGCATCAATATTTTTAGAAAAGATTTATAGCAACACCATGCACTAAACGATCATAAAATATCAGATTCCTTACCTTCGTTGTTTGTCTCCTTGACAAAAACAGCTAACACATAGAAAGAAGGAAAATTTCACATTCCGATCTTTGACCCCCCTCTACAACCAAAGCTGAATGTAAAGTCTGCAATGATTGGTTGATTTCAAGAGAGGCAAGGTCAAAGCAAACTGAAAATAGGTTATGACTTCGCACCGGAAAGCTGGTTACACGCCAGAAATCAAAACCTCTTGAAAACTTATGAGCCGGATCCGGGCCATTCGTCCTAAACGGTTGTGCGAGCCATGAGCCGGATCCTGCTCATTCGCCCCGAGTGAGTTAAAGATTGTCTTTTATAAATTAATTTATATGAAAAATAAGATGTTAGAGAACATGAAAATACCCATAACAATTGACAAAATTGTACACAATTTTTAACAACTTAGATGACATTAGCATTGATTCTCTTTTTACACTATCCATTTATAACAGCACTAGAAATCAAGAGGGAAAATTACATATTATATGTAATTTTCCCTCTGGTCATATACAGCGTTGTAATATAACTAACAGGCGTAAACATTGTTTTAGTAATCAAGTTGCTAACCTCTGGAATTTACTAACACCTAACCTAAAAAGAGCACCAACACTAAATTAGTAAATACCTTCAAAAATCTCCCTGACAAAGATGAAAATTTTAGTCAACTATTTTTTGAACATGATGATTGAATTACAATCATAATTTTAAAAGGCATGCTTATATGCAAACAAAACAGTGTCAATGAAGGGACGTTTATAAGCCGCGAGGCTTAGGTTTGAGCCAGTCCCACACTATACTATACTATACATAAATGAGATTTTTGACTTTGCAATCCTGTTGTGAGAAACTAGCCCAGTGACTTAACCCTTTGCACACTGCACATTTTCCCTGCGCACTGCACATTTTCCCTGCGAGCTGCTCTCCCAGCCTGCAGGTTCTCAAAAAGAGGTACAGTGGAACCTCCCTTATACCCCATGGGGATACCGGGGGGTCTTTTGTATAAATAGTTCCCCCACCTTCTGGAAGTTCTGTGCTTGTAACTTCCTCTAATCTGTCACTCTCTTTGACAATGCCTTTTCCCTTTGCTTACTACTGTCATCTACTATCTTTCTGCCTTTACCGGTCCATTACCCAGCCTTTGTTTTTTCAAGAAACATTTTCAAAAACATTTCCTCCAGCCGAAGTCGGACTTGCTGGGCCTAACTATTTCTTAGTTAAGTGCATAACGGCAGCATGGCGCATCTGCGCTCATAATTGACATGAAACTGTCTAAGCGATCGAAGAAGAACAAGAAGAACCTCCCTTATAAGACCTTCAAAAATCATCCAAAGCGAGGTCTTATAAGGGATGGCTCTTATAAGGGAGGTAATTTTAATACTTACAAAGAAGGGCAATGTCTCAGAGAAGTAGGTCTTTTATGGGAGAGAGTCTTATAATGGGAGGTCTAATATAAGGGAGGTTCCACTTCCAATGTACTAGTTTTATTACAAAACACACACACACACAAAAACCGACATTAAAGTGCTTGCAAACCATTTAAAATCACGCAACGAGTTAAGCGATCATTCTGATGCAAATAGCTTCAGAATTTACATGTTTTAGTCATTAATAGTTTTTGGATTGATGAGGAAGGTAAATGGAGGTTTCTGCCCGACAATTTGTTGGGCGCAGGGCGGAATGAGTTAATCACTTAATGTCCCTTTCACATTTCTGTGTAATTTTGTAACTTACTTATAAATACAATTAACAATAAATAATGTACAATTCCATCAGGGCTTCTGATAGGCTGATTTTTGTTTGGGTCCCAGGGACCCCTTCTTCAGATTTCTAATGGGTCCCAGGCTAACTTCAGTGGGTCCCCAGGCCATTGATACCGCATCCAGAAACGTACAAATATACACATACCTCAAAGTCGGCGATTGGCTTCTGCTGAAAACTTTACGTTTTCCAGACACTTTTAGCCACGAATCCAAAGACATTGTCACGATTGTGTTGTCTAAAGTAGAGCGGAAGGCATTTTCCGGTTAGGCCTAAACGAGAAGCATTGTGGGAAAGGGGAAGTTTCATAAGGGAAACAACTCTCGCATCGTAGCAGACGATGCCTGTCGCCGACTTGAGGTGTTCGACTCTCTCTTAACTTGATTTTGTATTCGTTTTTCATGATTTTTTTGAGTGCGTCCCCAGGGACCCGTTTGACATGCATTCAATGCGTCCTTTTGACTTTCAATGCGTCAGGTACGCATATTTTTGCGTTTTCAGAAGCCCTGGTCCATGTTGTTCATTCCAGTTACAGTAGAGTACTCTAAATGCAAAATTCAGGGGACAAAGATTTCTTGTGTGCTAACGATTATTGTGTTAACTTAAGCATTAGCAATAATAAAGAGGGGTTTTGTCCGTTCAAACAGATTTTTGTGCGATAACTACCATATTTTTCAGACTATAAGTATAAGGCGATACTTTTTCCCCGACTCGGACCCCTGTGCCTTATGACATGACTAATAAAATAGTAAGAAAATATAGTAACAAAATCTGAAATTTGGGGGGTGCGCCTTATACAAAGCTGTGCCTTATGCGTCTTATAGTCCGAAAAATACTGTAATTTTTTGTATCCAGTTTTGTGTTAAGTAAAGTGTACTCCACTCTACATATTCTTTGCCCTGCATACATGTTAATTGCTGTTGATTACTGACTTTTTTTGTGCTTTATATTTTAGTGAAACCTGGGAACGTTACTCTAAAGGCGACCCCTTCGTTCCAAACCTACGACGTGAACGAGACGCTGACTATGCTGTGTAACGGTCCTGTGGGCACGGTGATTGACAACAAGCCGGTGGTGAGTCGTCATACATTTAAGATTTTGTGCATAGTCTTCTTCTTCCTCTTCTGCGTTCCCAGGCCATATGCAGACCTGCCACTTGCTCCGATTTCAGAGGAGCAGCTCAGATATGTTGAGCTTTGCTCCTAGCTCCTCTTGCAACCTCCCCAGCTCCTATATTTTAAAATCTGTCTTGTATACATTTTCCACTCGATTTCACAACAAAGAGCATGCATTCAAAGCACCAGCTAATGGACATCTAAGGGTCAGCATGAGACAGTGAGGGGCTACACGAAGCATAGGCCTATCTCAGGCTAAATGACCAACAAATATTGTAGATTGGTCAATATTTCTTTCTCTAAAATGGATCTCAAATTGACAATGGTCAATATTTCTTACTCTAAAATGGATCTCAAACTGACAAAAACGACTGCATGTTTGAAGAACAAAAGAGAAGGCCGCACATTTCGAAGTAGCAATGGATTTTACTGGGAGGCCAGTGCCAGCCCCTAGATTCTCGCTCCTCTTTTTAATTTTCAGAATGTGGCAGGTCTGCATATGGCCATAATGGTTAGCTCATTCAAGTCGTTCCAGCCATATATATATATGTCCGGAATTAATAGATAGCTGTCAATTTGATGCATTTGTTTCAAAGGAAGTAAATCTGTGTGCACACCATACCTTAGTCAATTCTAAATTTGCTTCGCTCCCTTAGACCACAATTTTGCTTCTGACTTTGCTTTTGTAGTGGTTTGTTGTGGGGAAACAAATCGGTGTATATAGTTTTTCTATATAAAGTAAAAAAAAAGTCTGATCTACCTCTTCGTTAGATGTCTAGAAGTAAAAACCCGTAATCGTCTTTCATTTCTCCTTTTGTTTATGTACGTTTTGTTTGTGTGTGTGGCTGGAGTGATTTGTGTTTTTGCAATTAAAAAAACACCCCGTTGCAATGCGAATGAGTTAAGGTACGTATGTGTCCGGTTTTCAGTTTTTACTGGTCTTTTCGCTGTATACAGCTGACACATTCTGATTGCAGAGGAGCTCAAAACAGAAAATTTTTATTTGGAAGATTTTTTTGGAAAAAAGCCGGGAGAATAGTAATAATAATAATAATGACCATGGGATGGGAGGGGGGTTGAGGGTGAGGAGGGAGGGGATGAGGGGGGCTGGGGGGAGGGGGGCTGGAGGGGGGAGGGGTGGGATGGTTGGGTGTGTGTGTGTGGGTGGGTGTTCAGGGGGGTGGGTTAGGGTTAGGGTTAGGAGGGGGCCACAGTTCTCAACTGATCAACACCAAATTTGGTATCAAGCATCCTTGGCACCCTCGGAAGGTCATGCCGCCCTTACTTTTTGGAAACCTCCGCCAAGGGGTCGTGGGGAGGGGGGGACCACACGCAGCTCCACACGCACTTGCGGTTAGTAAATCCCAGCTGTTCGGGTTTGTTTCCTTTTTTTGTTTGTTGGTTTGTTCTTTTCTGTCTGTCCCAAGGATCTCCCGAACCGTTTGACCGAATTGCTTCAAATTTTGTGTGGTGGTGTATCCCCATGAGAGAAAGGCATCTGTGCAAAACGTTTTACCGTCCTGACCTTCAAAACCGAAAATCGTTACGGGGCCATAACTTCCACACCACAGGACCTAGAGTCTTGAAACTTAGCATGGATGTACTTTCGCTTATGGCCATTCTGATGATGGCGTACCAATCAAGGTCAAGGTCAAGGTCAGGGAGATCGGTATGCCTTGAAAGTGGTATGGGTCTAATCATTGGGTTTTACTGTCCCACGCATATCTCCCGAACTGCTTTACCGAATCGTTTCCAGTTTTGTGTGGTGGCGTGTCACCATGAGAGAAGGCATCCGCGCATAAATTATCGCCGTCATGACCTTCACCTTGGCGTATGACCTTGAAAACCGAAAATCTTTAAGGGGCTATAACGTCCACACCGTTGGTCTTAGGGACTTCAAACTTGGCATTTAGGTACTTTGGCTTATGGTTCTTCTGATGATTGCATACCGATCAAGGTCAAGGTCAAGGTCATGGAGATCAGTAGGCCTTGAAAGTGGTAGAGGTCAAAAAATTGTATTTTCAGCCACAAAAGTAAAAATATAATATTTTGCGGACCTGGCGAAACCGGTACTCAGCGGTACCGGTACTTGGCGTTACCTGTACAAGGCGTTACCGGTACTAGGCGTTACCGGTACAGGGCGTTGCGCTAGTTTTATATATTCTCTCTCTCTCCCAGGTGACGTGGATGTGGCAGAGCAGGAACCTGACTGTGTATCCCATCACCAACAACAACATCGACGAGATCGGTTGGGTGAACGTGCAGAACGACACCGACAACGTGGTGTACAAGGACGAAGGGGAGCCCATCCCGGAGCCCAACGCCTGCTACGAGAGCCGCAAGTCGAAACTGACCATGACCCTCTTCAAGAAGGACTCCAACCGCATGTTCCGGTGCTACGTCCGTCGCAACGGCATGGACTACAAACAGTTCGCCGATTACTACACCGTTGGGACTGTCAGAGACCGTAAGTTTAAAAAAAAATTTTATTTCTTTATTTTGTACATTTTCTATAGCGTTTATTCATCAAAGCTCTAAAAATTGCTTTACAATTTGTACTAAAGAATGTATATTAAAAACATATAATATGAACAAACATTCCTATCCCTCACCGTCAACCACCCATCCCAATGTTCCATCTCTCATTATCGAACACAGCCACACAGAAAGAAAAAACATGAACAATTATTGTAAACAACATAATATGCGACGTAGTATAGCACACACACACACACACACAAAACACACACACACACACACACACACACACACACACACACACACACACACACACACACACACATACACACATGGAGAGAGAGGGAGAGAGAGAGAGAGAGAGAGACATAATCTTGGTAAAACAAATTCATAATCCTTAGCAACACTATTTACAAACATTAAAAATAAAAAGGTTTTTTTTCTATTATTTTTGTCCTTGGCTCGCAGAATTGAACTTGGGGTGTGTGTCAGTGTGTGTGTGTGTGTGTGAGAGAGAGAGTGTGTGTGTCACTGTGTGTGCTAAAACATGCCAATCATTCCAATTTGGGCACAATTTCTTCTGCTCTGACTAAGTTTTTACCCCCACCCTTCCGCTCTATTCCGTCAAATTCCGCTCTTAAAATATCAACATCAACGAAACAAGCGCTATCGATCGCACGATGCAAATCAGCACAGCTGCCGTGTGCATAACCAAGTTTGCCATTTTGAGATTTGTTTCCAGTTCTTAACTTTTTGTTTTGTTTTGTATTTTGCGCTATCGGAAGTTGATTTCCGAAGTAGAACTGTAGCCCTCAGGTGGAGAAAAAAAGAAAAGAAAAAAAAGTTTTGCAAAGGTAAAGATGTGCCACCCCCCCTGCATTTCTCGATTAATTCAATTTTTCCGTTTTTGCCTTTCTTACCAAAAACATAAAGCTGTATTTTATGAACCTTTTTCAGCTAATTATCTTTTTGGAATAATAACCCCCCCCCCCCCCCTATAAGACGGGAAAAACCGCAATGAACCACAACTGTGACAAATGCAGCGGTGTACTGCAGTACATAGGGGGGGGGGGGGGGGGGGGGGGGGGGGGGGGGGGGGGGGGGGGGGGGGGGGGGGGGGGGGGGGGGTGTCCTATTAGATAATGGCCTTTATCATGACTGCAATTAATTATTGAACAAAGATAATTAGCTGAAAATGTTCATAAAATACAGCTTCATGTTTGGTAAGAAAGGCAAAACCAGAAAAATGGTATTAACCGAGAAATGTAGGGGGTGTGGCACAACTTGACCTTTACCAAAAGTTCTGCTCTGGATACTTGGACGAGTGTCGGAGATTAACCCTATGCCTCCCGATCAATCGAACCGAGAATCGATCCTATTGCATAAGAGAAGGGGAGTAACTCCGAACGCCACACCAAATCTTTTATCTAAAAAAAATCACCCAGAATAAAGTCAAACTCACGTTTCATTTCTGAAAGATGCATATTGAATAGCAATGATGATATTTTCATTCGAAAGCTAACACAATGTCACACAACAAACCATGAATTAGAAGAAAAAATCCGTAATGGTGCTCTGAGCATCACGCCGAGTCAATACTGCACACGTCACGTGGAAAGAAAAAACAAATTTGGGGTCACTTCGAAAAATCCGTTCAAAAAGACTAGTGGGTGCTTTCCCTTGCTGTAAAAGACCAAAAACGGATCAGTGAGTGTCAGGAACAGGAAGAACTAACCTAGTATATTGCATTGTGGGTAGGGAGAAAGTGAAAGTGAACGTACTAGACCTGGCGTTCAGCTGGCGCAATCGGCGTTTACGCGAGCCAGGGAAGGAAAAATATTTGGGCGGATTTGGCGTCTGCAATTATGAGAGGGTTAAGCTGTAGTACAATGTGTCCACTTGCTACTTGATATAGTTTATAACTTGTAACAGTTCACATTTAGAATTGGATAGATTATACTTTGTACGTTTCAAGTAATTTTAAAATACATTTTGTAACTTTTAACTAAGTATTTTAACTACTACACTGTTTTTTGCCTTGTGTTTTTATCCTTTATTAAAAACAGTGTAGTAGTTAAAATATACGCAATTTGCGTGCTCGCCAGCCAGTGCATGTTCAAAATGAAACATTCTTCGGCTTCAACTTCAAGTTCAAACACTCTAAGAGTGTAATTGGTTGGTTGATTGGCTGATTCGTTAGTTGCCGTTTTTGGGTTTGGCTGGTAAAAATAATAAGTCACCAGCCAAAGGCCAATTGGCTGGTGACTTATTATTTTTACCAGCCAAACCCAAAAACGGCAACTAACGAATCAGCCAATCAACCAACCAATTACACTCTTAGAGTGTTTGAACTTGAAGTTGAAGCCGAAGAAAGTTTCATTTCGAACATGCACTGGCTGACGAGCACGCAAATTGCGTATCGTATTTCCGGTGCGTGGGAAAACATGGATTGGAAAACATGGATTGGGAAAGGAATCTCGCGTGAGAAAGAACATCGTTTTTTTGCCCACTCTCATTTGGCAGGTGAAGCGAATTATAAACTCAACAATTTATGTTTCTCCACTCGCCATGGCGAGTAAAATACTCGCTTGTTTCAGGGCTGCAATACCAATAACAAGTAAAGTTGAAATTATGCAAGTCAATTTTTCTTGTGTGCTTGCAGCTCAGGAAACGACCACCCCTGGGTCAGATGGTGGGGATTCTGGAGGTAAGCCAACATTTTTTTTTTTTTTCTCAACCCCATTCTTCTGTCTTTGTTTTGTTAAAATTAACTCTTCTACTACCAAGTATTACTTAGACTGTTTACTGTTGAGCACCAAGTAATTTTTGCAGCTGCACTGATTTTCGCACATACTCACTTTAAAAATTCATTAAAAATACTCGCTCGAATCATCACTAAAATTTACCTGTGTCGATCTGCTGCTGCAAACCCAAGATCGTTTCAGCAGCTCTTTTTTATTCGCCTAAGTTCAGATTCTGCCACTTCTTTCACAGTAAATCCAGTGAATGCTTCGTCGTCACTGTCGCCATCTTGTAGAAGTTCACGCCAAAAGTCATCGTCAGTTTCCATCGTCGAAAACGCGACGAAAATCGATTGAAAATTGCAAAATTTAGCCTACAAATGCAGATGGCGGAAGATTGTGCTTTCCCTGAGCGAACTGCGCATGTCACGGAAGTAAAAGATGTGATGTCACTTCATATAAATAGCGCAAAGGAGGACACCGGGGTTTCCCTAGTATCTGGCGGTCAAACCCGCCCATGGCTAGCAACGGTAAACAGTAAACCGGGCGGTTCAACCCGCCGACGGCAGCAGAAGAGTCAAAAGCCGAAAGGTAGTATCGTGGGTGCAACTTTTCCTGGTATACAAGGATTTCCTGTTTTTGAATTTTACCAGAAAAGAAATTTCCTGTTTTTCAAATTTGTCAAAGAAGATGTGTCTACAGTACTTTTCTAACTTTTTCAAATAAGCGTTTTGTATAAATTGTGGAAAAAAGCAAGCTTAACCCTTTCACCGCCAAAGTCTCATTTTAGCACCACAATGATTTAACTTCGATGTCACTAAAAGGCATCAAATTGGGGTCTATTATCCAAAGACCCTATTGTCTTAGTTTTGGGAAGTAAGGATAGACCTTATTTTATATCTGTCACAGAAGAATCCCCAATACTGCAGATGGATTTTGTTCTCTACCCAGGTAAATTTAATGGACATTTTTGACTGAAATATGGCTGGCGGTGAAAGGGTTAAATACTTTCTGATTCATAAATCATGTTTTCCTTCAGCTGCAGGGGGAGGGACATTACCCCTAGACTCCGGCCTTTCATGCTTTTTTTTCATTTTGAGTAGTTGCACCCTTGAATTCTATCTTCAGTAGAAGAATTTATTATAAGAAGGCTATTTTTATTAACCCCTCTATTTTGTTCTTTTTGTTTTCCTTCCCGTCCCCGTCCAAGTGCTGTTTTATTTTTTGTGGTCGTTTTCATTAATTAAAAAAAATAATAATCCTGGTATTGCTTTGTTCATTTTGTTGTTGCCCGATTGGAAAGCTTTTCTTTTCTTCTTGAGTTTTCTGTTTTAATACATGTGATGCAGTACGCGAATACCCAGCTAAAGTCGGCCAGCCACAAGAGAGAGAGAGAGAGAAAGAAGAGAGAAAGAGAGAGATTTGATTGATTGAAAAATTGTTCAAAATAAACTATTAGAGATAGATGAATTCTGTTTTTTGCCTGTTAATCTGTTGTCTCTGGCCTTTCTGAAAATATGAATAAGTCAAAAGTGATCATTTACGACATTAGCCTGGTTTTCCTGTGCTGCATCACCTATGTTGGTATATTCATGCTTTAAAAAAACAAAATGATTTTTTTTTATGCGAGTGAAAATTGCTGAGTGAATGGTGAATTTTTTATATATTTGTTTTACTTTATATACATTTTTGGTGTCATGCTTTTTTTGAAAACTTTATATACATTTTGGGGGTCATGCTTTGTCATTTTGTTTTAATACAGTGGAACCTCCTTTATAAGACCTTCAAAAACCATCCTAAATGAGGTCTTATAAGGGAGGGGGGGAGGGAGGTAATTTTAATACTTACAAAGAAGGGCAATGTCTCAGAGAAGTAGGTCTTTAGTGGGAGGGAGTCTTATAATGGGAGGGTCTTATAAGGGAGGTAATTTTAATACTTACAAAGAAGGGCAATGTCTCAGAGAAGTAGGTCTTTAGTGGGTGGGAGTCTTATACTGGGAGGTCTTATAAGGGAGGTTCCACTGTACTAATTTTACAAAAAGGGTTACCGTTTTCCACCTTACTTTTGCACCTTTTGTCAATACAGTGGAACCTTCAAAAATCATCCAAAATGAGGTCTTATAAGGGAGGGGTCTTATAAGGGAGGTACTTTTAATACTTACAAAGAAGGGCAATGTTTCAGAGAAGCAGGTCTTATGTGGGAGGGAGTCTTAGTTATAATGGGAGGTCTTATAAGGGAGGTTCCACTGTATTAGACAAACAGGATTTTTTGTTTTTCTAAAATCTTTTTTTCAGTCCTTGGTGGTTTGGGGTTTGATTTTGACACCCCACCCCTCTCCCTCTTCCTCCTGTTTTTATGTCGTTTCCTACATTTATTTAGCTTCACCATTAACCCCTTGACCGCCAGAGAAAATTACGGACAAATTCATTGAACAAATCATGCCATGAAAAAGAGCCAATCTGGGAAAATGGTCTGGGGATATAACTCTCTTGACCGTGTTAGAGTAAAAGCCAGCATATCAGAGTTATTCCTCTTCATCTGATGACATCATCAGTGATGTCATCAAGTCAGATACATTATATGGCAGTCAAGTGGTTAATACTATTTTTTTTATTTAAAGTAATACTAATAGTATTTTTCCTCCCTTTTTAGTGGTTTGTTTTGTTTTGCAATTTTAACTTTGGCATTCGTAAATATCTCAATAAATGTGTGAATTATTAACCCTTTCACTGCCAAAGTCGCATTTTGGCATCACAGTGATTTAACACCTATGTCACTAAAAGGCATCAAATTGGCGTCTATTATCCAAAGACCCTATTGTCTTAGTTTTGGAAAGTAAGGATAGACCTATGTCACAGAAGAATCCCCAATACTGCAGATAAATTTAATGGAAATGTTTGGTTGAAATACGGTTGGCGGTGAAAGGGTTAACTTATATTTTTTGTTCCGTCACTTATAGTTTATTGTTCAGATGATCAATGTTTTAAATGTTTGTGTCTTGATTGATCATCTTTTTTTTTTTCATCGCTTTTTTGTTTGTTGTATTTTTCAGATTCACAACGTAAGTTGATGCTTGAAAAAAAAAAAAAATCAAGTACAGGTTTTGTTGTTGTTGTTGTTGTTGCAGAGCTTCAGATTGTCAGGGGGCCCGGGTCAGTGACCCATATGATATTGACCCCTCATTTTGTGCAGTCAGGGGTTATATGACCCACTGAGTCTGCGCTAAAATTTAGGTGTTGTTCTATTACCGTAATACATGGACTACAAGCCGCGTCGTAATATAAGCAGCACCCCCTACTTTAAAAAAAAAATCTGAAAAAAGTAGCGCATAAGCCGCGTCGAAGCATAAGCCACGTCGAAGCATAAGCCACGTCGAAGCATAAGCCACGTCGAAGCATAAGCCACGTCGAAGCATAAGCCACGTCGAAGCATAAGCCGCGTCGAAGCATAAGCCGCGTCGAAGCATAAGCCGCGTCGAAGCATAAGCCGCGTCGAAGCATAAGCCGCGGAAGCGTGGCGATGCACGATGTCCGCTTCCGGTTGAGTCTGGAGTTGATCGCGGGTGTGTTGACTGCCAAAACGAAAGTGTCGTACTGCGAAGCAAATCGTCATTTTTGTGAAAAATATACCGAAATCCAGGTGATTTGTTTGTCATCAACCGTGAACAAGGCCACAGATCAAAGGTCTGAATCAGGGATGCCACTGAGTTGAGTTTACTTTCAGTATTCGGTAACGTATAGCAGGCATCAGAATTGTCAGAGGATTTGCAAGTTTCAGAGGATTAAGAATTCCTGACAGAGGATTGACTTCGAGTTCGACTGTCAGAGGTTTTGACTTTAAATTGAGCATTATCGTTTCTGTTAGTGTTATATAGTATTTTAAGCTATTTCTGACTGCATGAAACCTTTCAGTGTTGTCCCTCTACAGTCTGGGGTCTTGAAGGCCCTTGTATCCCGGTTTTCAGAGGATCAGACTTCAGGCAATTCTGATGCCTGGTTTAGGTCGCGGCACTGTACTAGCTGCAGGGGTGGGGTGGTGGGGGGTGTGGGTGTTAAAAAAAAAAGTTGCGGCTTATAGTCCGCGAACTATGGTAGTATGATTCACTAACGCATTCAGTACTCGTCCATTATATTCAGAGCTTAATCTAGAGCGCGGGATTGGTAAAAATCCCCAAAAATTTTGTTCCTTCCCGCGATAATCGGCGCGGGGAGCGGGCCGAGTCCCGCACATTTGCAGAACGGCCCGCAGTTTTTACCGAACGATGCGGGATACCTTCGTCGTCTGCTAAACCCGTCGTCTGGACAAAGTATCGAGCAGGAGTGAAGGATTTCTCGACATTTCATTGGTTCTTGACAAAATGTTAGTGTTAATCAACCAATCGCGTTCTTCTCGTTCTACCGACAGGAAGTTGCGAGAGTTTCGGCCGCCATCTTGAATGTTCTTCAAAATGAAGCGGGCAGGGACCCTGTTTGATTTTGATTTTCGCGGAGGCAAAGTGAAGACCAAAAAAATCCTGTTCCAAGCGAGTGTGAAGACCTCGAAGAAAAGGCTTCTACATCTAAAACGTCGGAAAAGAATGACAACAGTGGCAGTGCAAAGGAACATCGGCTCCAAAATGACTGGTTGAAAAAGTGGCCGTGGCTGACGAAGATTGAGACAGGGATGCAATGTACATTGTGTTTGAAGCACAATAAGAACTTATGTATGTGATGTGGGGTTGGATGGGGGAGGGGGGGGGGGGGGGGGTATGTATGTGATGTGGGGTTGGAGGGGGGGGGAGTGCCCCCCTTTTTTTTTATATGAAGGGGGGACTGCCCCCCTTTTTTTTATATGAAGGGGGGACTGCCCCCCTTTTTCAGAAATCCTAGATTAAGCTCTGATATTGGAAATTGACCCCTCATTTTCTGTAATCAGGGGTCATAATATGACCCATGATGTTTGAAAACAATCTGAAGCTCTGGTTGTTGTACAGTTGTTGTTGTTGTTGTTAACAGTGTCTGATTTGCATGCACCACTGACCAATCGTAGAGAAGTAGTACGTTCACTTTCTTCTTGGCCCCTTCAAAATACCCCCTTACTGCATGTCTTGAGTGATGCTGATCAAAATTATGCATGGTTATATAGGTATATGCAGACCTGTTTACTCTACTCTTTTCGAGTAGTATTCTACTCAATTTGGACCTCTACTACTCTTCAAAATTGAAAATAATTTTTGAATTATTAAAAAATCCGCACAAATCACTCCAGCCATACACACAAACAAAACATACATAAACAAAAGGAGAAATGAAAGAAGATTATGGGTTTTTGCTTCAGGTTTAGACATAAGCATTTTCTCTAGTGTCAAATTATTTAACCCCTTGACTGCCATCAACGTATTACGTACTGACCTGATGACATCATCAGTGATGTCGTCAGATGAAGAGGAATACCCCTGACATGCTGGCTTTTGCTCTTGCACAGTCAAGAGGTCCATATCCCCAGACCATTTGTCCAGATTGTCTCTATCAGTTGTCTTTTTCGTGGCATGGTTTGCCCAATGATTTTTTCATTGGTTTTCTCTGGCAGTCAAGGGGTTAATGTTGCATTTAATATCAAGGTACGCACACTGATGCTGACTACCAATAATCAAGAATTAGGTTTGTTACATTCCAGTTTATTCATCTGCCTTTGGAAAATCACAATTTTGTGATGATGGTTTATAGAGTCTAGAGAGAAGAGTCTATGCATGCATGAGTATGGGTGGTGGTTTAACACATTGACGGCGGGCCACGTTTGGAGTCGCGGCCCTTGAACATCACCCACTGCCAGGCCGCGTTTAAAGTCGCCCAACGTCGCCCAACGGTATAAGGTAGAAAACTCATGCAAAACTCTTGACCACAGTTTTCCGTACTTTCTCGAGTAGTTTCCCTTTAAGCACACTTCCGTTTTCTTCCATTTCTTTGTGTCCAATCACCGATTTGACGCCAATTACAAACGAAAATGCCAAACCATCGTGGTCTAACGAGAGAGGAGATTCTCCACATTCTGGATTTGAATGAACCTGATGATAACAATCCAAAATACTCGTTTTCTGACTCAGAAAGTGATGAAAGTAGCGAGGAGGAGCATGAAAACGAAGCTAGTGGTACTAGTACAAGTCAAGAGACTGAGAGTGTTGGTCGTGGTAGGGGTGGCGGCAGGGGGTGTCGTTTTCCCCCGTTTTTCCACATTTTTCAAGTCGGCATGTAAAAAGCGTTATTCCTATCAACCTAAAAAATACACAGACGAATTCAGCAGCCTTTTTTCAGTAAGTATGCAAAATTTGGTTGCAAAAGGACATCATTCAGCTTCGTAAGACGCGTTTGTTTACAACCACCCAATTTCTATAAAGAGGGCCGCGGCAGGGCTGGGCCTGCACTGAGAATAGGCCGAGGCAGCGTCACTCCGTCAGTCACAATAGTGTTAACAAGTTGTGTATTGTGTTAATTAAATTTGTATTATATATGTCTGTTGTCTAGAATGTCCTCGTGAGTAGTGGGATTATGTTTAAATTTTAATTATTTTTTTTTTTAGCCGATGTTCCTGTTTTCGCCAAATGAGTTATATTGTGTAATTTGATTTTGTTGTTGGTAAAAGTAATGTGTACGACTACAACAAACGAACAAGGACACGACAAGTGTAAAGTGACGTTATTTAATTCACAAGAGCCACAACAAAACATCTGGATATTTCGGCGAATGCGCCTTTATCAACAAGGATATCCGTCCACACACAAGAAAACAGCGAAACGGCAAAGATAGCAAAAGTAATGTGTAACAAATATGTATGAATTAACTTCCCTGTTATACAACTTGTTAAAGCATGGAAAAACAAGAACTACAAAGAAAGATTAGAATTTCTTAATTTGCCTTTTCTCAAGGGAAGAAGACTCAGAGGAGATAGCATACAAGTACATAAATTATAAATAATTCTGATGATATTGAATTCAGTGATTTCTTTGTCAAGAGTTTTGTTTTGTATAAGTGTTAACAGTTTCGTTTTTAGATAACCTGTTTTGCTAACTCAATTGATGGACTAACAGTAACAGGGTTTTGGTGTTTTTTGTGTGCATGCAAAGGGTTACATAGTGTTACTGTTAACTTGGGTCTTTCGTGATACTGTTTCTTTTATTTTTAAACGCATGTTTTACTAACACGGTTGGTTGATTAAGAATTACTTGCGCTAAGGTCTCATGATGGAATCTCTCAATTCTGCCCTTTCTATTTTGGTTAAACCTATATTATCTTCGTGTTCACCTATTATGATCGTGTTAACCTTACGGATCATGTTAAGCTAAGATGCTCGTTGTTAACTTTCTGTTTTTATGCTAACCTTGACATCAGTTTTTTTGTGGTTTTTTTGTTCCGCTACTTTTTTCTTCCCCTTGTTTAACCCACCCTCCCTATGATGGCACAATCTGTTTAAATGGGGAGTATGGGCTTGATGAATTTTGAATGTTACCTTTTTTTGCTATTGATGTCCCTTTGATAAAAGTAAAGCTATGTGTGGGTAGTGGGGGAGGGGGGGGGGGGGAGCTAGGGAGGGAATGGGGATAAATGGGTGGATGGAGGGGTTCTTTGTCAAATGTTTTTGAGAGAGACAGAGAGAGAACATGAACATATTTTTAATATATGAGGCAATGTCAAAAGGTGCCATGCCCCACCCCTACCTCACAAAATTGTCCATAACTTAATTTTATGATGCTTATGATCTCAGTGATATATATAGGCCACTGGCCCTTAGAAAGGCCAAAGTCATACATAAACACGCATATACATAAAGTACTGGCACATTCGAACATCAATGGTACCACATATGTCAATAAAAGTTTGAAGATACGCAATGGGGCTTGATGTCCTAGAGCATTTTAACATTATGCGTTATCATAATTTTTTTCTTTTGCGAATAGCATAAAGCAGGTACAAAAAGAGTTTCCTGACTGTCTCTACAGATCCATTTCTTAAAACATTGGTGTACTGACCAGTTGCTCCACTTAGATATTTGCTTCTGATATCAGAGTACAAAGGGCATACATAAATTGCCCTTTGTAAATAAACGAAAGTGACTTTCGTCTTCGACAACATTGCATACAGGGCATAATTTGTTCAGATTTTCACTAAATGTTCTTCTAAATTGCGATCCATTAATAGGTAGAACACCAACACACAATTTGACCAGAAAACATCTATAGTCTAGAAAATGAAAGTATTGTTCAGGTTCAAATGATGTTTTAAGCAGACAAGAGAGAGAGAGAAGCTTTCCAAAGGAGTCAGAATGGTCAACATACTGACCCTGGGCCCTGAAGAGAAGAAGAAATAGAGACCGAGAGAGTAAGACTAAGAGGGAAGATAGAGAAATGTCCCAAGCTCTGGAGTAATTATAGCACAAACTTGAAAAAAAGAAGAGAAAAAAGCATATCTTCAAACCCCAAGTTGAATGCTTTATGTACATTAAGAATTTTTTTGTGCATGCGCAAAAATGTTCATGGCTTTTGTATGAATTTTTATTTTTCTTTAATCGGGTGCATGGATATGCATGATGTTGGGTGGTGGCATGTGTGTGCATGTGCAGCCTTGGCAAAGGCACGTAGTGTTTTCTTTGATGTAAGGATGGTCCATGAAATATTTTTTGAAAGGTATCATAATAATTATGGTGTTGCATTAATTTGTCCAATTTGTTTTAACCCTTTCACCGCCAAAGCCGCATTTTAGCACCATAGTGATTTAACACTTGTAACCCCGATTAAAATGATGACTCTACTCCCTGTAACCACCAAATTAATGTTGGTAAACTGGGCCCGAAATGGGGTACTTTGCTTAAAAATATATTAAAAAATAACTACTTGATGGATTGACTTCAAATGTTCAGGGTTTGTGTATAAATGAAGAATGTTTAACTTGCAATGTTTTTTTTGTTTTGTGATATTTTTGATATTGCAATTTTAACTCCAAAATACATAACGAAGTGGGTGTACGGGGGCGGTTTTAGACGGCTTGGTAGGAGAAAGCAATGGATGTCATGGGCGGAATAAGGCTTAAAACGTTAACGCCTATGTCACTAAAAGGCATCAAATTGGGGCCTATTATCCAAAGACCTTGTTTTGGGAAGTAATGATAGACCTTATTTATATATGCCACATAAGAATCCACAATATTGCAGATGGACTTTGTTCTCTACCCAGGTAAATTTAATGGATTTTTTTTGGCTGAAAGATGGCTGGCGGTGAAAGGGTTAAGTTCTAGGGGATAAGTATTGCCTGTTATGGGTGCCTCATGGCTGGGTGTATCTACAGCTGGGTTCTCCCTCCAGACCATGGTGTGCACATCCAGTAGTATTGCCTGTTATGGGTGCCTCATGGCTGGGTGTATCTATTAATTGTGCCCGTTATGTTTTAAATGTCTTAATTTCTGTCTCATGAAATTTGTTCATTGTTCACACACTATCTTATTAAACTCTTTTCACAGTTGTTTCAATATGTAAAATGCGGACTATCTATAAACCAGGGCCTGTATTCACGTTGAGATAGCATGAGACTTAGCATGATGCTAACTTAGAAGCTCTTCCAATGTCCTATAGGATTTAATAGGACTTTTGGAAGAGCTTCTAAGTTAGCATCATGCTAAGTCTCATGCTATCTCAACGTGAATACAGGCCCAGGTCTTTTTTTTTTCTTTGATTGGACTACGCAGCTTATAGACTGCTGTAGTTTGTCTTGATTTTTGCAGAAGTTTCTGAGTTTATTATTAGTGCTGTAAAATCACAGTCACATTCTCCTACCCATTTTGAGTTTCAGTTGTAGCTCTCGAAACTGGTTTTGACTGGTAGTAGATTTTAATCCAATGTTTAAAGTGATTCAGAGCATTAAGAACTTACATCTGTAGCACCTGTCAGGCATGGGAATTATTCGCGGATTTCTGCGAAATTAAAAAAAAATTGTTGCTAAATACTTCGTTTTTGTTACTAAATACTTCAATTGGGGGGCTTTTCAGAGTTTTTTGTCTCTGACAATTCCCATGCCTGACCTGTGTTTCTATTTTTGTGTTGCATTGTACACACGTTTGGTGGGGTTTTTTGGTGGGGAAATAGGCTTAATTCTACAGATTTCCGCCCCCCCCCCCCTGCTTCTGTTAACCTTTTTTGTATCATTTACCAGGGCTCCCAACCGTCCCGCAAAACAAGGGGTCCCAGGGACTCCTTCACTTACAGTATAGAGGCGGGATAGAGGGTCCCAGTGGCATTGCGAATTGTAAAAATAATTGTTTTAGTGCATCCCTGGGACCCCCTGCACATTCTTTTATCCCTGGGACCCCCTACACATTCTTTTAGAGGGTCGTTTAGAATTTTAGTACTTCATAAACCCCTAAACCTGGGAGCCCTGATTTACACAGCGGCTTATAAACTGCTGCGGCTTGTATGTGAATAAAGTCCTGATCTTTTAATGAATGCGGCTTATCAACAGGTGTGTCTTAACTCCATCGCATCGCAGCCATTGCACTAAGCTGCGAGCCTAGAAAACGCATAATTTTGAATTATTAAAAAATCTCAACAAATCACTCCAACCATACACACAAACAAAACAGGCATAAACGAAAGGAAAAAATGAAAGAGAATTACGGCTTTTTGCTTCAGGTGTAGCAAGCAGTAATAAGGAAACGGCAGTTCAACGAGTTCAGACTTTTTATTGAAAGATTTGTTTACATATATTGGTTTCTCCACTACAAACCACTTCACACGCAAAGTAAGATGTATAAACGTGGTCTAGGGGAGCGAAGCGAGTTTAAAAATGACCAAATTATGATGTGCACACAGACTTACTTCCCTTGAAGTGAATTATCCAAGCTGACAGCTTTACATTTCTTGCGGATGCAATTAGGCCGTGTACACAGATAAGCGGATATTCCATGCAGAAATCCGTGCTCAATCCATAAATAAGTGAAACAAAGAAGGGAAGAGATTTTGCGCACGTGTCCGAATTTTCCCTCTATGCGTAAACTTTTATCCTTCTTTCTTCCACTTATTTAGGGTTTTCCGTACGGAACTTACGCATCTAATGTGAACCTGGCCTTAGGCAATTCATCTTCAATGATCATGTCGCACATATTGCATATATTTATGCGGAAAGGTGTGATAGTTTCCAGTTGTAGAGGGATCCGGGATAGCGTCATAATGTCACATGATTTTGTTGGTAACGAAAGTCGGACGCCATTTTGGCTGGAGCGCCGTTTTGGTTCAGATTACAGAGGTGAGCGTCAGTGAGTTTCGACAAATCGTCACAATGGTAATAAACTGTGCAGTAGTTAAATGTTCAAGACTAAAAGCAAACATCAGAATTCAATGCGTTCCACCGCCAAGTATCTTAGCAA
>CM065709.1:26430833-26438333 GCA_017654935.2 Phymorhynchus buccinoides | reverse complement strand
GTGTGTGTGTGAGAGAGAGAGAGAGAGAGAGAGAGAGTGTGTGATGTGTGTGTGTGTGTGTGTGTGTGAGAGAGAGAGAGAGAGAGAGAGAGAGAGAGAGAGAGAGAGAGAGAGAGTGTGTGTGTGCGCAACACAAAGACACACACACACAAGCCCGCACACACACACACACACAGATGTAGACTTTGCTGCATTTTTAGCAGCTGATTGCATAGATTTGTGCTTTATAGCCGGGCCTACATGAGAGTAATCAATCGTCTCAGAAGCATGCATTTTTCGTGCATGGGGGATTCGAAAATCGTGAGAGTGACGAATTAATCATTTGTTCTCTTCCTTTCACTGTGAACACACCGACAAGCAAGCCATTCTTCTTAATCAGAATGTGTTACAGCCACAGAGGGGAAACAGAGACTGAGAGTCTACTGTAAAACCGGAAGTTAAAAACATACCGAGCCTCGTTCTGAGTATAACCCGTGACCTTTTCCCAGAGGGGTGAAAGGTCAGGAAAGTTGTCAATAGACTGACGAGGCTTATCTGTGGATTTTTTTCAATTCTGTATCAATCGGTATAATTAATGTTTCCGGACACATTCTTCATCCTATTTTGAGCTTCTTTAGAGCTCTAAAAATTGGTTTTGATCATTAATATCAAATCCTCATGTTGTAATAGGAGAATGTCTATCTTTGTGCAAATGCGTTCATTTTCTGTGGTAAGGTAGCAGACCTGCCTACCAATACGATTTTTCTGTATTTTGTACACGATTTTGAGCCCCAGTACGGTAAATGGAAAATTAATACGGCAAAAATTTGGAAGGGAAAAATCTGTACGAACCCTGAGATAGGTGTAGCGGTAACCACGCCTCGGTTAAACCTCATCGGCTATGGTACCGCCACTTACATGTGATATATGGCTCCAACCCACCTGCGTGCGCATCTCGACCATTCCAACGGAAGTGTCGCCATCTTAGTCCTTATTTGTGTGTAAGCAAAGTGAAAATGTTATCTAAATGTGTAAAGAAAACATCCAGATGTTATAAATACAGTTTAGATAAGTTTCGAATTGGAACAGCCAAATACGCAGCATCGATCTGGCATTTTTCAAAAAAAGGTAAGGACTAAGATGGCGGTCTCACATAATATGGCGCTCCTTGTGGCTGGATATGACGACACGTGGGTACCAGCCATAGAGTAGAATTGTCTTTTCTTTTAGTTTCAGGTTACTTCTCAGTTTTCAGCTTTTTAAAAATTATTTTTGTAATTGTAAAATGAGGTTATGAAGTTAACCTTTTTACCGCCAAAGTCGCATTTTAGCACCACAGTGATTTAACACCTATGTCACTAAAAGGCATCAAATTAGGGTATTCTATCCAAAGACCCTATTGTCATAGTCTTGGGAAGTAAGGATAGACCTTATTTTATATATGTCACAGATGAATCCCCAATACTGCAGATAGATTTTGTTCTCTACCCAAGTGAATTTAATAGAAATGTTTGGCTGGAATATGGCTGGCGGTAAAATAGTTAAAATGGTAAAAAGAAACTTGGCACTGTTCCACATTGTTCTTCCTCTTATTTTTCATTTGACTGTGGTTGTCTGATGCATTTCTTAATTTTTGAAAAAAAAGAAGCCTGATATAGCCCTGATATATTTGTTTTTTTATCACTGTATTTGTGTGTATTATTCACAGTCAGGCATCAGAACGGTCCGCGGATTTCCGCGTTTTTGGTAGCCACTGGCCGCGGTTTGGGCACTGCTGGCCGCAGTTTGTACTTCATGAGGCAGCGCGATCTTATTCTCAAATGGTATTCTTAAACGGTTTGTTTTCATGCTGCGCCTTCGGAAACGAAAAATCGTGGCCATGTTTGTTTTTTCTTCCAAGTTTAGAGCTCCCTAGACTCTTACTTTCACTGTTTGAGAGTTTGTTTTGATGACAGTGATTGTGATTTGGGTTTTAAAATGAGTCGATTTAGAGGATATGATCGCGTGAGACTACGATGATGTGATAACTTTGAACTTTTCCCTGATAAATCGGGTAGCGAATGATCGCAATGATGCCGACTACGGACTAGAGTTTTGTGGGGTCCGACTCAATGTCGACTCCGATTCATGGCGAGTGTTGTTCATCCGCGGATTGGACTCTCAGACCTGCCTACTGCTACGATTTGGCTGTAGCAGCTACGGAAAATAAAGCTTCGCTATGGAGCTACGGCAACCGTAACGTTGCTACGAGAAATAAAAATTGCCGCCACATTTTATTTTTGCTTATGCCGTTCCCGGTTTTGTCTGTTTCTAAGAGCAGACGCCGTGTCACGCGCGATAACCTAGTCACTTCCGTTTTTATGAAAGTGACAGCGCATGCGTTCTTATTACTTTCTCTGGAAAAAATGGCGGACTCCAGCAGCAGTAGTGATTTGGGAGATGTTTCAAACGAAGAAAAACGAACACAAACCAGAAAACGAAAATCATCTGGCATACCATCTTATAAGAAAAAACATCGGCCTGCCGCACAAGTTTTCAAAGTAGCTTACACGGAGGAGTGGCCTTGCATCGTCGACTCGGTGCGAACCATGCTCACTCACTGAAAACCTCTGCCATGCGGACTCTCTGAATCATGGCGGTAGAAACGATTGCCGTCAACACGTTCAATCGGTGAAACATAAGCAGTGTGTTTCGGCTCAGGAAGAGAACAAATCCATTGCCGTCGTTTGTGGATGCCATGCTACTGAAAATTGATGGCTGGGCTACTGATTGGGAAAATTCCAAGTAGGCAGGTCTGGACTCTGGAGTATTCTGATGCCTGACAGTAATCAATGGGACTTGAAGTTGCTCATTTTTCTTTGGTCTCCTTTTGTCATTCAGATGGTGATCCAGGGAACAAACCGTAAGTAATCCAAATCATCTTGTGTAAAAATATAATAATGCAAAAATCATTCAAAAGTGCAGAAATATTCCGAGACACACGGAAATGTAGAGGCTGTGCTTATTTTAAGCATTAACCCCTTCACTGCCCACTACGAGTAACGCTCGTAGTTGATCTTGGTTTAGATAAGCCAGGAAAGGTATATCTCTGGACCATTTTCTCAGATTGAGTGTAAGAGGTTTGGTTTAAACTTTATAATTAAAAAATCAATATTTTCTCGTTTTTCTTCTGGCAGTGAAGGGGTTAAACGGATATTTAAGCCAGTTATTAAAAAAAATAAAGGATAACTTCATATATTGTGTGATTACGTAAATGTATGTAGTTTTGCTAACAATATTGTTAGGAAATACAAGGCATATCAAGCATGTTTTTATTTCCAATTGAAAAAAAAATCGATAATTATTCTTAGTTATTATTGTATTTTCAAAACTGGTAGTTAATCTCTCCAAGTTCATTTCATAATTTCGATTACATGTGAAGTGATAATCTTAAAATATTTAGAAAATGTTGATCGATTTTGTTTTTCAAAATTGACACTTGGAACTAGACAACTAGCTTCTTTCATTATTTCAGATAAGTGATATAGGATAATCTTAAAATAATCAGAGAATAATTGTATGTTTCTTTGGGTTTTTTTTTGAAGAACTGATGATCCGAACGGACCCCCGTACCCCACGCCTGCCGTGACGTACTCTCAACCGAACCGCTTCCCTCGCAACGACCGGGAGGTTAGTGACTTAAAACCTCTGATCCGCTCGGAATGTTTGTTGTGTGAATGTGTCTTGCTTGTGATTGTGTCTTGCTTACTTCTCTTTTTTTTTCCCTTCTAGTACTTTCTCTCCTCCTTTTCTCTTGCATTTCCATTCTTAACTCACTCGGGACTGGCCGAATTATTTCCCCTTGTTCTGTGGGGACTGGGCATTTGACTAGGTTCGTAAAATAATCACCAAAACCAAGTTATGAAGAGTTAGGCATCAATATTTTCAGAAAAGATCAGCAACACCATGCACTAAGCGATCGTAAAATATCAGATTCCATACCTTCGTCGTTTGTCTCCTATTGACGAAAAAACAGCTAACACATAGAAAGAAGGAAAATTTCACATTCCGATCTTTGACCCCCCTCTACAACCAAAGCTGAATGTAAACTATGCAATGATTGGTTGATTTCAAGAGAGGCAAGGTCAAAGCAAACTGAAAATAGGTTATGACTTCGCACCGGAAAGCTGGTTACATGCCAGAAATCAAAGAACCTCTTGAAAACTCTTATGAGCCGGAGCCGGGCCATTTGTCCTAAACGGTTGTGCGAGCCATGAGCCGGTTCCGGCTCATTCGTCCCGAGTGAGTTAAACCCTGTGACTGCCAAGAGAAAATTTAAGAAAAAATCATTGGGCAAATAATGTCATGAAAAAGACAACTGATAGAGCCAATCTGGCAAAAAAATGTCTGGGGATATAACTCTCTTGACTGTTAGAGCAAAAGCCAGCATATCAGAGTTATTCCTCTTCATCTGAGTGATGACGTCATCAGTGATGTCCATCAAATCAGTACGTGATACGTTATATGGCAGTCAAGGGGTTTAAAGCATACATGTATATATATAATTTGCCATGTATATGTATATCGTCAGTGAAATTCAAAAAACCTTGTATCTCCGATTTTTTTAATTTTTTGGTTAGATACATAGTCAGCTCTCTAATTTTCTCCCAATACCTGTTCACCAAAAGCTCGTATCTCTAACGACCTTTCTATCTGGATGGAACTATTAAATAAATAAATAAACAAAAAAAATTGTGATGAGCAGCACAGGGAAAGGGAGGCTAAAGGTCGGGCAGCCACAAGAGAGAAAGAGAGATAGGAGAGAGAGAGATTTGATTGATTGAAAAAATTGTTTAAAAATAAACTATTAGAGATAGATGAATTCTGTTTTTTTGCCTGTTAATCTGTTGTCTCTGGCCTTTCTGAAAATATGAATAAGTCAAAAAGTGATCATTTACGACATTAGCCTTGTTTTCCTGTGCTGCATCCCATTTCTTTTTACGAAAGCCCCACCCCCCCCCCTCCCCACGGGGAGAAGACTCATGGAAGGGGGCGGGTTAAGACATTTCGCCTGCCAATTTTAATGCGCGAGTGACCCGGGTTCGAATCCCAGCCTCACCCTTTTTTTCTAGTTGGATGGGGAAAATCAAATTGAAAGTCGAGTCCTTCGGATAGGGACTTAATTAAAGCCAATCTGACCCGTTGCGCTTTACGCACGAAAAGAACCCCCACATCAGTTGAGAAGTCGATAAAAGCAGGGAGAAGTCCGGCTGCCTGGTATGAAACAAATTGATAAGGATTTTCTCGCAGTTACTATGAAAGCAAGTGACCTAAGCCACTCAACTATATGTCAGTTTGTTTTCTCCTCTTTTTGCTTCTTCCTCTCCAACGCCCCCCCCCACACCCTAAGTCCAACTCCCGCAAAACCCCTCCCCCCTTCACATGTACTGACTTGATGACATCACTGATGATGTCATCAGATGGAAGAGGAATAACTCTTGATATGCTGGCTTTTTGCTCTAACAAACACGTCAAGAGAGTTATATTTTTTTTTTTTTTCCCCCAAAAAAAAAAACCATTTTGCCAGATTGGCTCTATCTATCAGTTGTCTTTTTCATGGCATGATTTTTGTACAATGAATTTTTTCTTTAATTTCCTCTGGCAGTCAAGGGGTTAAGCTTGTATTCTGTTGTGTGGATGTGTCAGGTTTGTTTCTCATTTTCTGCTTCTCTGCGTTTGTTTTTTCATTGCGCTTCCTTCCTATATATACTGTATGCATTTGTGCAGGCATGTGACTGTGCACACAAATTCATGAAGACATCATGCTCTCTCTCTCACTCTGTCCTCTCCTTCTCTCACTCTCTCTCTCGGTCTCTCTCTCTCTCCTCGCCTCTCTCTCTCTCTCTCTCTCTCTCTCTCTATCTCTCCTCTCCACACACACACCTCGTTTGTGCACATGTATGCATGTACTTGAGAACTCATGCACACAAGCAATCGCACACACAAGTGCCCATGCCTGGCATACTGGACACATAGGCACGCAGCACAAAATACGTACAAGTAATCACAGTCACACTTGCAACATAAGCAGGTAACGCACGCATGCCAATGCACATGCGAGCACACAACACGACGACACACACACACACACACAGCACACACACAAACACACACAACACAAAGAGAAGTTTTCAACACTTAGTAACAAAGGAATAGTTTGTTGCTTGTCATCATATGGCTTTTCTTTAAATTATTCCCAACTTACAAGTTTTTCTTCCCTCAAGTCAGAGATGTATTGTTTTTGAGACATAATTGCATGAGGTGCAGTTCTGTCTCTCATGCACATACCTCTCTCCTTCCCTCCCTACCATCCTTTCCTGGCCTTTTCAGGTATTAGGTACTTTATAGTCACAGAGGCGTATCTGTGAAATTCGGGTTGCTCCCACTTGGAGAACGCATCGCAGCCAGAGGCGCGCCACCCAAATTTTTTTTTGCATGCGATTTTTTTGTGCGACTGATAAGGGAGGGGTGTGTGTGTGTGTGTGTGAAATTTTGACCAAATGACAAACTTTTTCGTTGCCACTGGGTTAAAATGTGTGCTAAGTGCATGGGCACACTGGACCTCGGTTTATTCGTCTCATCCGAAAGACTCCACGTTCAGACCATAAGGCCTAGTGCAAAGTGAGAGGGAAAATTCCCTGTACCCAGGTTTCGAACTCTGGTTTACTTGACATGAGGCGAACGTGCTACCACTGTGTGCCACTCTACAGTCCTAGAGAAACACACAATTACACACACACACATGCATGCACTCGTAAAAAGATCAAAATCTGCATGTCCTTGTGCATTAAATAGTATGTGTGTACAGACCTTTGTTTTGCGCGTGAGAATCAGTAGTTTGAAAAGAAGAAGAGAGAGAAAGAGAACTCGGAACTTTAGGACGTGTTTGAATATGGACGTTTTTTGTGGCCTATTGATTAATTTGAGAGAGAAGGGGGTGGGGGGGGAGAGAGGGAGACAGAGAGAAAAGTGTATGGGATGGAGAGGGGCGCAGTTGAAAGTGTAGGGGTGGGTGGGGACGGGGACGGTGACATGTGGGAAGATGGGGAAGCAAGCTTGGGCATTATTTCAGACATCTTTCCAAAGTGATTAAATTAATATAGATTAGTAGATTAAATTTTATAGTTATAATGTTTATAATAAATATATATGTATGCTATGTATGTATAATAAAATATAATATATATATATATATATATATATATATATAAAACATATATATATAAAATATAAAATTATATATATATATATATATAATATATATATATATATAGAAAATGTAATAATATATATAATATATATAGATATATATATCTTATACATATATATATATATATTATATATATGGGTATGTTTGATGTATAATATATATAACTATATTTATATGTGTATGTATGTCTAATATGTATTATTATATGTATGTATATAGTATATAAATAATAATATGAAATAAATCAATAAATATATATATATATATCTTAT
>CM065709.1:26426772-26430333 GCA_017654935.2 Phymorhynchus buccinoides | reverse complement strand
TTTTCCTCATTTTCAGGATTTTGTTTGTTTAGCGGCATCTCAAAGGGGAGGATTCAGAATCGACCCTATTAAGGCCGGCGGCGGGTTCACATTAGGACTCGTAGCTAAGTCGGTACGGAAAACCCTAATAAATAGTCGGAGAGAGATGCCAGAAGAATCGCCCCCGCCCTATTAAGGCCGGGTCACATAGGACGCGTAGTAGCCTAAGTTCGGTCCGGAAAACCTAAATAAGTGGAAGAACAGATGCCAGAATCGCCCCTGTAAGGCGGGTTCACATTAGACGCGTTAGCTAGGTCGGTACCGAAAACCCTTAAAAAGTGGAAGAAAGATGCCAGAATCGCCCCTGTTAGCGGGTTCACATTAAGAAAACCGGGCCCGGGGTTAGGGGGGGGGGGGGGGGGCCTAAGTTCGGACCCCTTTCTCTGAAAAACCTAAATAAGTGAAGAAAGATGCAGAATCGCCCTTACCATTTCCCCGACCCAAAGTCGCATGTTAGGCAACACAGTGATTTTAAGACCTTATGTCATTAAAGGCATCAAATTGGGCGTCCCATATCCAAAGACCCTACTGTCTTTAGTTTTGGAGAGTAAGGATCGACCTTGTTTTATATTTTCACCGAAGAATCCCCAATACTGCAGGCGGAAATTGTTCTATCCCAGGTACATTTTCAATGGAATATTGGCTGAAATATGGCGGCAGTTGAAAGGGTTAAGGTCGGGTCACATTAGACGCGAGCCTAAGTCCTCGTTCCGGAAAAACCTAAAGTAGTAAGTGGAAGAAAAGATGCCAGAAATCGCCCCATTAGGCGGATTCACATTAGACGCGTAAGTTCCGTACGGAAAAACCTAACTTAAATAAGTGGAAGAAAGATGCCAGACAGAACGCCCCTAGGCCGCTAGGGTTCACATTAGACGCGTAAGTCCGACGGAAAACACTAAATAAGTGGAGGAAAAATGCAGAATCGGCCTATTAAAAGCCGGGTTCACATGTAGACGCGTACAGTTTCCGCGAACGGGAAAACCCTAAATAAGTGGACGAAGATGCCAGAAGAATCGCCCTATTAAAGCCGGGCGGGTTCACAGTAGACGCGTAAGTTCCGTACGGGGAAAACACTAAAAATAAAGGGAAGAAAAGATGCCAGAATCGCCCCTATTAAGGCCGGGGGTTTCCGGGTTCAACATTAGACGCGTAAGTTCGCGTACGGAAAACCCTGAATAAGTGAATTTTGAGAACGATGCCAGAATCGCCCCCCTATTAAAGCTGGGTGGTTCACATTAGACGCGTAGTTCAATACGGAAAACATTGAATAAGGGAAGAAAGATGCACAGAATCGCCCCTATTAAGGCGTGGGTCACATTAGGACGCGTAAGTTCGGTACGGAAAACCCTAAATAAGTGGAAGATGATGATGCCAGGGAATCGCACTAAGGCCGGGTTCACATAGACACGTAAGTTCCGTACGGAAAACACTAAATAAGTGGAAGAAAGAAGGATTAAAAAGGTTACTCATATAGGGGAAATTCGGACACGTGGGCAAATCTTTTACCTTCTTTGAAGAATTGAAATTGTGGGTAGAGGTCATAAAGGCGAATGGGGCATATTCTTTTTGTTTGTGGCTCAAGCCACAAACCTATAACTCACTTTGTCGGTCGGTCGGTCTTTGTCTGTAGGTCGGGTCTCAAAATTGTCGCCAATTTTGACAAAATGTCGCATTTTAAATCGGAGGCTACACTTCACTTGAGGCCGCTCTTTAATGAGGTATTTTAAAAGCGTACAAACTAATAAACATACGTAATACAGACATTAAAACAGGACACGACGAGCGTATGCGGTGCTTCGTTTGATGAGTATAAGTAGGGATGAATCGTTTTAAAATGTTTTCCAAAAGTATAAAAAGTTACGAAATGTGCAGAGATAACCTTCTGGTTACAGATTAAAATTATTGAAAAGCCCGGGAGGTGAACTCATGATTGGATTGTAAAAAAAGACCGCATGCCACAAACTATTGCTGGATTTCGCGATGTTATGAGATAGATGCTTTGTTTTCCACTTCGGGTTCGACACCACACCGCACTGCTAGGTGATTGGTATCGTAATCAAACTTGGTTTGGTGGAGGGAGTTAATTTAGAAAGGGAGTATTCACCCTTTGTTTCAATTTCGTTTTTACCTTCTTTGTTTCACTTACGTATGGATTGCGGCAGGGTTTCCGCATGGAATATCGCTTATGTGTGTACACCGAGGCCTTAATGGTTATAATTCAGTGGAGGGATGCCGGAATTGAAAATAATATTTTTTAAGGATTTTCAGGATTTTTATTTTCTTTTAGAGTTAGGTGGAGCTAGGACTCAAGTGCAGAACAGACAGAACAGAACAAAACTTCTAAAAAGCAGAACAGAAACAGAACAGAACACGCGTCATACGTCATCACTCACACTAGGGGCTCGTCGTCGGGGGAGGGGTCGTGGTCTGTACAGTGGTATAGTTCGTGTCGAGGCGTTTCCATGGTGCTGGGGACAGGTCAAAGGTTCAAAGGGAGAGCTCATGTCCACGGGGGTTCCCGTAACGACCTTTCTGATTGGCTCCCCACTGCCGAACTTCAGGCTCTATTCAGAAAGTCAATGAGCGTCTTGGGTGGTTCTGGCTCACGCAAGATCTTTGTATGGGGCTCATCAATTTGGTCGTGATATTAGGTGTTTGGGGGTCTTGACCTTGGGATCGGGATTGGGAAGTTCAGGGATTTCTTCTTCGGGATTTAGATCCATTTCGATTTAAACGATTTAATTTCTTGTCAGTTTGTGGTGGAGGATGGTGGAGGAGAAATCTCTTTAGGTTTGAGCTTATCGTGACAGTGGTTTTCTGTGGTTGTTAGTTCTGGGACGGGCGGTTGTGGGAGATTTAGGCAGTATTGGGGTGATTTCGATGAATGTTCTTTGATAGTGGTTTGGATGAGTTTGTGTGGCCATCTTATTATCTTATTTTTGTCAGTTTGTTCGACAATTCGCATGTGATTGATTTGATACAGATTTTCCAGGCTTCGGACTCGGAACTTTTTATGTGATTTTGTGCTTTTTGGGTGCTTTTGGTGATCTGGATCTGGAAAATTTCACAGATCTCATGCTTTTACTACCGCGTTTTGCGTGTGTTGAAACATTCAGGACTTTTTTGATTTCTTGATTATATTTTTGCTTTTGGCGTTGTAGATTTTATGTATTTTCTTGGGACTTTTGCAATCTCTTCTTGCTTTTGGTTGTTTTGTGGGATTTCATGGGAATGTTTCATGGATTTAAACACCTAAAAAGGCTGGACTTTGTACTGTCCTCTTGGCTTTTGGTGTTTTGGTGGGATTTCATGGGAATGTTTCCTGGAATGTTTCAGAATTTAACACTAAAAGGCTTGGACTTTGTACTGTCTTTCTTGACTTTTGGGTGTTTTGTGGGGATTTCATGGAATGTTTCCTGGAAATGTTTCATGAAGTTAACACGAAAAGGCTTGGATTTTGTTCTGTCTTTCTTGCTTTTGGTATGTTTTGTGGGGATGTTCATGGAATGATGTTTCATGGAT
>CM065709.1:26416772-26421772 GCA_017654935.2 Phymorhynchus buccinoides | reverse complement strand
CCTCCTCCTTCTCCTCCCCGCTCCATGTCTCAGGCAAGAACTGAGATCCCCGAAAGTCCCCTTTAACGTTTCTCCGACCTGGAACATGGCACACGCGGGACAGTAAGAAATGTGAAGAAAGTGCATTGGGACGATCCTGGAGACACGGCTGCAATACCAGGAAAGTCCCGATTTTTTAAGTTAAAAAATAATCAAGATGATTAAATTTTAATTAAGAATATCCCTGCATGAACAGCATGATAACATTTTGGCCTATATCATGCTCGTGCACGTACATGCACGCTTAGGCCTACATGTACACTCGTACGTACGCATGTACGCACACGCACGCACGCACACACATATGCACACACACACACACACGCACGCGCACGCGCACGCACACACACACACACACACACACACACACACACACACACACACACACACACACACACACACACACACACACACACACACACACACACACGCACGCACGTGCGCGCGCGAAAAAGAAAGTATCTTTTCGAGAACAACGATGATGGTGATGACGACGACGATGATGATGATGATGATGACGATGATTATGATTATGATGATGATAACGACTTGGAAAAAACAACCCATTGGCAAAAATGAATATTCATGACTTCCTGAGCATGTAAGACTTAAAACTAATAAAACAAGGATTCAATAGGAAAACTATACGCATATCCGAAAACTCACAAATCAATCAATCAATCAATAAATTAATAAATAAATGAATAAATTAATTAATAAATAAATAAATAAATCAAGAAATGCATCAATAAATAAATAAATCAAAGAATGAATTAAGAATGGTGTTTTACGTCCTCTCGGTCTGGAACAGACACATAGATACAAAGATGGTGGGAACAATACTGGAGGAAATGCCCAGAGGCAGTGCAACACCAGTAAAGTCCCGTTTTTTTAAACAATACAGATAGGTGTAGCAGTAACCACGCCTCGGTTAAACCTCATCGGCTATGGTACCGCCACAAAGTAGTGTATAAATAAATAAATAAATCAAGAAATGCATAAAACAATAAATAATTACATAAATAAATAAATAAAAATTAATAATAATAAATTAATAATAAATTAATATAATAAATTAATAATAAATAAATACATAAATAAGTCAAACCCGCACCTTTCGAACAGAATTGTATCTTTAACGTCCTAGTTGTCGGAGTCTTTTAAAGACACATTATCCATTATTTCTCGCCTGTCCATCTTTAAGCTTTTATATACTCCCATTGATATATAAAATTAAAAACATATCCAAGGGAAAACGAGATGGCAATCATACGATCGTACTCCCAGGTGTGCTTTTAATTTATGAGAATACGCCTGTATGGCTTGCCCTTTAGATAAAGCGAGATGACGGGCGTCATTTTAGATACACTGAGGATAACTCGTCAAATTTTGTTCAAAAATAGAAATTATCAATTACTTTTGTATGTTTAACATACAAGAAAGATTTTAGAGTGGCCATCCCTAATTTTTTTTATAAAAAAAAAATGCTTGCAAGTCGCTGACTCGCATCCTGCGGTTTCAAGCTTCGATGCCATTGTTGCATTGTTGCTATGGTACTTGACCGAGAAATGGAGGTAATCAACTCTACTTTTCACGAAGTGCTCTCCCTTATGTGTGTTTTTTTGTTCCGAACATCGTCTATTCTGTCATTTTGTTTTTTTCCAGATTAGTTAATAAATAGTTTCGGCTCTGACTGACGAGTAGGTGACATTTAGGGGAAGACGGGGTAAAAAGCGCATGGGCGGGTAAGAAGCCCACCCCAATTATCTCATGAAATAAAGAACATTTCAGTCAAATTTGCCCATGAGACGAATGGTAGACATTAACGCTCGTCTCATAGGCAAAATGAGACTGACATTTGCTTCATTTCATGAGATAATTGGGGTGGGCTTCTTACCCGCCCATGCGCTTTTTACCCCGTCTTCCCCTATATGCACAGACATTCACACAGACAGAAAAATGCACGGTCCCTTAAGTCATTCAAGTTGTTCGGGCCATATATGTCGGGAATTAATAGATAGCTGTCAATTTGATGCATTTGCTTCAAGGGAAGTAAGTCTGTGTGCACACCATACCTTGGTCGCTTCTAAACTCGCTTCGCTCCATTAGACCACCATTTTGCCTCTGACTTTGCTTTTGTAGTGGCTCGTTGTGGGGAAACCAATCGGTGTATAGAGGTTTTCTATATAAAGTCTATATATATAAAAAAAAAAGTCTGATCTGTTACTTCCCTGTGTAAAAACCAGTAAACTTTCATTTCTCCTTTTGTTTATGTATGTTTTGTTTGTATGTATGGCTGGAGTGATTTGTGATTTAAAAAAAAAAAATAATTCAAAATCGTTGCGATGCGAATGAGTACAAGCTTACAGCTCTGCAAAGTACTCCCATTCTTATAATGATATAGAAGTGGCCGTACAGACCCGAGTAACGTGTCAGGTTACAAACTAATTTGAATGCTGTAAATCCCCGTGGGGATACCGGGGGGTCTTTCGTAAAAATAGTTCCCCCACCTTCTGGAAGTTCTGTGCTTGAAATTTCCTCTAATCTGCCACTCTCTTTGACTCTGCCCCCTTTCCCTTTGCTTTCTGTCATCTACTATCTTTCTGATTTATTGGCCCCATTCTCCTGCCTTGTTTAAAAAACCCAAAAACTCCAAATAATTTTTCTCCTTTGGTTTAAACAAAGTTTGTTAACATAATACATTGCAGTGTACACAAATTATTGTATGAGCACAACAAGCTATAAGCTTATAAGCGCACTCAAAAGTGTTTCAGTTACGAACAAAAGGCTGCATCATGAAATTACTTAAATAGCTATGAGAAAAATACAATTGGAATAAGAAAAATAACTAAGCAAAGATATCAATACATCATGCACCAATTTATAACTAGACAAACAAACAATAGAAGTAAATCAGAATGTGTCGGCTGTACGCAGCGGGGAGACAGTGAAAACTGAAAAACGGACAGATGCGTCACCTTACCCATTATGACCGTATGGCCCTGGGAACGCAGAAAATAGAAGAAGAATGCTGTAAAAGCCATAAAGTACTAGCAACTTTCTTTATTCTTACTCTGGCTTTCACATTTTAACCCTTTCACCGCCACCCATATTTCAGCCAAAAATGTCCATTACATTTACCTGGGTAGAGATCAAAATCTATCTGCAGTATTGGGGATTCTTCAGTGACGCATATAAAATAAGGTCTATCCTTACTTCCCCAAACTAAGACAACAGGGTCTTTGGATAATAGACCCCAATTTGATGCCTTTTAGTGACATAGGTGTTAAATCACTGCGGTGCTAAAATGCGACTTTGGCGGTGAAAGGGTTAAAGACCCACCGGATCACGTGTCATAATCACGGGTTTCACGTGTTTTCCCCCTTATAGCTGGCAAGAAATTTTGTTCTCACCAAGTTTGACTCCCATACAAACGCCCCCAAATTGAAAACGAAATATCGTTTTAAAGAGCAGCCTCAATTTGAAGTTGGGGGCATTGGTATGTGGGTCCCAGCTACCCAGAAAAAAACCCACCAAGCGACTTAATCGTGGTGGGTCAGTGGGTCTTTAAATGTAGCCCAAGTATTCGAAAACATCTGCTATTCATAATCATAGATAATCAAGATTATCGCCACTGACTTTAGTATTAAAAAAAGGAGAGAAAAGAAATCGTGAGTCAATATACTCAGCTGGAAATATTGGTAATTTATTGATGTTCAGATCGTGGCCTGTTAGTATGACAAAGTCAAGAGTTATAGCATAATTGTATGCACACCTGCGTCTGTTTGCTTTTTATAGTACATAAAATGTACACGACTCCAATAGGAAAGGCAAGCAAGTAAAAGCGAAGCTAATCTTTATAAGCTTAGCAGTAGCTTTTGTTTATCGATTTTTTACCAGCCGCGAAGCAAGGCTGAGCGGAGCTGGTAATGTTTTCAGTGGATTCTGTTCCTGACTATCTATCTATCTGTTCCTGACTATCTATCTATCTATCTATCTATCTATCTATCTATCTATCTATCTATCTATCTGTCTGTCTGTCTGTCTGTCTGTCTGTCTGTCTGTCTGTCTGTCTGTCTGTCTATCTATCTATCTATCTATCTATCTATCTATCTATCTATATATCTGTCTGTCTGTCTGTCTGTCTGTCTATCTATCTATCTATCTATCTATCTATCTATCTATCTATCTATCTATCTATCTATCTGTCTGTCTGTCTGTCTGTCTGTCTGTCTGTCTGTCTGTCTGTCTGTCTGTCTGTCTGTCTGTCTGTCTGTCTGTCTGTCTATCTATCTATCTATCTATCTATCTATCTATCTATCTATCTATCTATCTATCTATCTAGTATGAATATAAAATCTTCGGTTATTATCTGAGCTCCGTACCCCTACTCTGAAGGACTAAAAAGTTCGTGCATTTGAAATGCAGAATAGCTTGCTTTGATAAAACTTTTTGTGTCCAATGTCTGCATTTGTGAACCTCAGAAACAAACTCAGTTAACTTTTACTTTACTATTTGTTCTGTGTTCTGAAAATGCACACAGAAGAGTCTTTCACAAGATATAGGCACTGGGACAAAAAGCAAATCAACACATTATTTTCTTCTTCTTTTCTTCTGAGTATGTAAAGTAAGATTAGGATTGATTTTGTCATGTGTTTGTGCACTCATCAATTTGTACATGTTAAAGATGAGTATGAAAAGGAGGATTGGGGTTTTCCTCGTGTGTATGTGCTAATTTCTTAATTTATGCATGTTAAAAATGAGTATAGTTAATAATATTACGTTTGAAAAAATGTTTGGCGTTACTATGAAGGGTTGTATTTTTGCATGCTTTATATTGCTTTGTCTGTGCTCATTTTCCTTTTTCATTTCTACTTTTATATTTGTGAAATTTTTTTCCAGAGGGCTGAATGTAAAAAAAGCATGTTATTGCTTATTCTATTTCCCTCTATAAATAAAAT
>CM065709.1:26386772-26409272 GCA_017654935.2 Phymorhynchus buccinoides | reverse complement strand
AGAGAGAGAGAGAGAGAGAGAGAGAGAGAGAGAGAGAGAGAAACGGCTGGACGGACAGAAAAATATTAAGTATCAGTACTCTAGGTATGTTTGTTTAAAAAAAAGAAAAAAAGACGAAGAAAAATACATAATAACGTGCATCATCCTTAACTGGGACATCAGTAACAATTTTTGCCATTTTTGTCAATATTGGTTCAGTAGTTTAGGCCTACGGTAGATTAGTTTTAAGAAACAAATATTGTCACACAGACACACACACACACACACATAAACCATGCAGAAATCCTGATTTCATTGATTAGTAAAAGCCAACCCCCTTATAACTACACTTTATTTAGACCATTATTTCTATAACCGAACGTCATAACACAAAGCACCTTTTTATTTAGAAAACAGTCACATCAATGACGGAAATCAAAATATCACGAGTGGAGGCGAAACACGAGAACGCACTCCGAATAACCACGTCGCTTTCGCTTCCATAATTATTTAGCGGTTCGCCAATCGCCAACACCCAGTTTCGACAACTTATTGGTGCAGCAGTTTTGTTGTTTGGTTCCTTGTTGTTTCGCGTTGTGATTTTTTTCTCGGCTGCTCGCGACGCTTCACTAATCTCAAAGCAGACACTCCCGAAACCTGCGCTTGAAAAATAAAACCCATCTTTAAGTACACCCCGTAGATATTTGCATTTTGTTAACCCACATAGAAACTCGTGCATTATAATCTAATACGACGATATCAGGTTGCATTAATTCTCTTACGATGGTTTCTACATCGTTTCGCATAGTTCACCCTCTTAAATTAGAGGGTCCTGTCACACGCGTAGGAATTTGTTGCGAATTAGGTCATCGCAGGAGTATAGCGCTTCTTGTTTCGGCGTAGAACGCCATTTCGAATTTGGTGACAAGACTTTTGATCGAAATAGTTTTGATCGATCAACATGGCTCTAAATAAGATATTGTGCCTGGCTTTCATGTTCTGTTTTGTGCATAAAGGTAAGCTTTTTGAGTTGTGTTTAGTCTGTAAATCGTTCGGAAAACTAGATTATTGGCAAGTAGGGCTGACTAAAGGAGAAAAATGGAAGGACTCGCCTTTAGAAACCTAGCTTAGAAGGGCAGATAACTTTGTGAAAGTTATTACATGCGATTTAGTGGACCTAGTAGGCCCACACTTGTGAAACATTTTAATTAAAATGCCTTAAAAAGTCACAAAGTGATGTATTTGAAACAGTCCTGACTGAATAAAGTTAGCCTAAATTTCGTCAACTGACTGGGTCATAGACCTGTGGCTTCTTTTTTTGAGACCAAAAACCCGGAAGTGAGGGACCTTTACTTTAGAATTAGACTACAGTTTAACACTTTATGCCTTGTTTCATGACAATGACACTAGGCTGATCCTACTCTATCCCTTTCCCAATTTTGGCAGAATCTTGCTTCTCAGTGATATTTTTCTATGTGAAATGTTCTCTCCCCAAGTTCTTCACTCACTGGTAGGTACTAAGGTAGGTAGGTAGGTGATGTAGGGCTATGCATAGGCCTCTCGGCCCTTATTTAGTTATTACGCCCCTTCTCGATGAATTTGACTTGACAAAATTTATTTAGTGGTTTGCTTCTCTTAAATCAAAAACTAATAAAAAGATAAATCTTTAGTTTAAGAGAATGGCTTTTTTTTTTTATATATATTTTTTTTTATTATTATATATTTTTTTTTATTCATCAAAACATTTAAATTTTGTTATCAAATTTGGGTTTTCGTCCAAAAGATTTTTGGTGCATTCTTTATGTTAATTGGTAGATCATTCCACATTATATGAACAACACGGTTAGTATATAATTTTTTTTGCGGGTGTTAGTATTTGATCTGTTATTAGTGTTAAGAAACAATTTACCATCACTATTTCTTGTTTTGTCTACTGTACATTTTATGAAAAGTCATTGAAATTCATATCATCAAGATTATGTACAATTTTATAGGTTTGAATAAGGTCCCCTCTAAGTCTGTCTTCTTTCCTTCAAAGATGGTAATTTTAGAAAATGGTGTTTTACTTCCTGAATTCAGTGAATTGGACCCAGGGCTTCTTCTACTCATGTCACTCAATCTCTTGCTTCTGACCATTTCTGTATTGTTTGTGAACTATGTTTGTCTATCCCGTCTGACACCCCATCGTACAGACAGTCTCGTAATGTACGCGGCATGGATAGATCAGCATTTCAAGCAGAGTTGCGCGCGACTATCTGCCCTGAATCATGCCCCACGGTCAACAACCTTAACAGCGCTCTCACTCGCGTTATTGACACACACGCGCCGTTACGTCACCGCCAAGATAGACTGGAGCCGTGGTACCCTTTAGTTAGCACTGAACTGAACTTGGCAAAGTCAGAAAAGCATGTAGCTGAAAGAGCATGGCTTAAGACCCCCCTTACCATTACGAAACAAATCTTCAACGCTGCGAAACGAAAAATAGCGAACATAGTGCTGACAGCAAGATCCTCCTTTTACACTGACCAAATAAACAATGCAGTGACCTCTAGTCGGCTGTTTTCTATCTGCAGCAAACTACTGGGGCGTGAAAAAAGCACCCCTCTCCCTACCACCCACCCTGTCACTAGTGTCAGTGACCTTCCTGATGTCTTTAACTACTACTTTGTTCAGAAAATCCAGCTGATCAGAAACGAACTTGATCAGGCTTCTTCTACACCTAGGCCTACCACCCTGTTAGACCAAATAGGAACAACATCCACATTCTTGGAATTTCAGCCAGTTACTGCCTTTGAATTAAAGAAGATCATTCTAAAAGCTAAACCCACTTCCTGTCCTCTTGACCCTATACCAACGCCACTTTTCATAGAGTATCTTGATGAACTACTCCCTACTCTCACCCATATTGTCAACAACTCTCTAACATCTGGCTCCTTTCCATCTGTGTTCAAAACTGCCATTGTCAAACCACTTCTAAAGAAATCATCCCTTGACCCAAACACTCTCAAGAACTATAGGCCTATATCCAACCTCTCTTTCATATCAAAAATCATTGAGAAATTAGTTCTTCATCAACTCCTAGGCTATCTCAATGAGTCAATGAACATCAACTCATCAGTTGTTCACAATCAGCGTACAGGCCATTTCACAGCACTGAAACGGCACTGTTGAAAGTAACTAATGACATTCTCTTAGCTCTTGACTCTGGTGACGCATCTATATTAACTCTTTTGGATCTTTCAGCTGCTTTTGATACTATTGACCACCATATACTCCTTAAGAGGCTTCAAATCACCTATGGAATATCAAGCACTGCTCTGTCATGGTTCTCGTCTTACCTTTCTGGTCGAACTCAGTCTGTCTCCATCAATGACTCATCTTCTGCAATGGTTGGCCTCACATGTGGGGTTCCTCAAGGCTCAGTACTTGGACCAGTCCTCTTCATCATGTACACTAAACCCCTGTCCGAGTTGATCACTTCTCATTCAGTTGATTCTCAGTCTTTTGCTGATGATACACAACTCCACAAGCCTGTATCCCCATCTACCATTCTTCCTTCTATATGAGGCAATGTCAAAAGGTGCTTTCCAAGCAAGTGAAAAATAAAATGTCATTGTCAGCCATTCTTTTGACCTTTTCTGTTTCTTTTCAACTCCAATAAAATGACTTTGTGTGAATTTATGGATAAATTAGCTTAGATTATGATTTATCACAATTTTAAATTGGCTTCAGGAGGCATGTTACTTGTGACACGTGACAACATAAAGTACTATGCTGTGTGAAGAGTAAAGCAAAGATCATCTTCATAAAGCAGAAATAAATAAAGTCACATTGCTAGAATAATCTGGTATAATTGTTTTTGACACTTTAGTAATAACACATGTGTTATGCTTAATTTTGTATCATCACCTACACATACGTCGTTGCCTCACTCGCACACAATTGCCTACCATAAAAGAAAATCTCAGAAACAGCAAACAAATGTTTATTTCTTCAAAGAAACATTCCATGTGTATATTGTAAAGTAATGATAAAAAAATTCAAGCCAAATGAATAAGAGAGTAGAACTTTATTTATGTTACTTGCTACACAAATCCATGTGACGACAAATTGAAATGTTGTCACAGGTAGCAAGTAACATGTGATTGAAGTCATTAAGTCTCATAAACCAACAGAAAAGAAAGTACTTTTTCAAGAAATATTGCTTCAGTATTACTGAAACAGCCAAAGTGTTGTGAAGTAAACTTGTAATGTGCCTAATTTCAACTTAAAATCGTAACTCATGAGTTACTTGTGACATGTGACACCACAAGATCTCCCGTCACAGGGGGTCTCTTACCCTACAACATAATTTTGGCACCCACTAGCAGAAGAGTAGATCAAAATAAAGAAGTTTTGTGCCAAGCTGTCAATATTTCCATCCAAATTATTGCTTCAATCGAATTGACATAAAAATGAACTATGGTTTGTGTGTTACTTGCTACAAGATTATGTTACTTGTGACATAAATTCCTCCGTGACAACGAAAATTGATGAGCCTTCTCTTCGCTCTTTCGATGTTGAAAAGAGTGGAAAAGCTATTGAGCATTGCACACTGAGTCGAAGGTTTACAGAAACTGTGGGTTCCGTTCTTGTTGACTTAATTTTTTTATTGTAATAAACATTGAAAGCTCATAAGTGTTACTTGTGACGTCGTGACGACAATCCGTAAATGATGTAATTTTGCTAACTATTACCAAAAAAAAACTATTGTACTAATAGGTGTTAAAAAGAGCAACTTCCAATGGATCTATAACCTTCGTTTTAGACTCGTTCCATATTTTTGTTAGTCAAGGTAAACAGTTATCTGCTAGCTCTCAATGTGACGACAATTGTAGCAAGTAACATACCGACTTTGAGGTCATATTACCGTAAAGATACACATGAACATTTTATTTTGAACATTATTATAGTTGCAAAGATTACAGAAGAACATAATACAACTGAAAATGGGTTTGCTATTTGCATCTATTTGGAACCACAAGCCCTCCAAGTGGTGCACTGTTCACCATAGTCAAAATGCACGCTGATTTCGGCCATCTAGTGCCGGTATTTTCGCTAATATTTATTTTAATTTGATGTCTTCAATAGCTTTTACTGTTTAATAAACATTTTTAATGTTTCTACAACACAGACAGACTAATCACTGAGATCATAAGCATCATGAAATTAAGTTATGGACAATTTTGTGAGGTAGGGGTGGGGCATGGCACCTTTTGACATTGCCTCATATATCTTCACTGGAATTCTGCATTCGCAACATCAAATCATGGATGCTACAAAACAAACTGAAGCTGAATGACGACAAAACGGAGGCCTTGTTTATCCACTCTCCATCTAGAAAACTTTCGTACCCAAAGCCTGATTCCATCTCTGTCTGTGACACTCGAATACCTTTTTCTCCTTCTGCTAGAAATCTTGGCTTCCACATCTCTCAAGATATGAGTGTTGACTCACAAGTTCAAACTATCTGTCGGTCAGCATACTGTGAGCTGCGTCGCATTGGTACGATTCGCCATCTCTATAGATACTACTAAAATACTAGTCTGCGCTTTTGTTCTCTCTAAACTAGATTATTGTAATTCACTCTTGTATGGCTGCCCCCAACACCTCATTGACAAGCTTCAAAAAGTCCAGAACTCTGCTGCCAGACTTGTCCTCAAGGTCTCTAAGTATCATCATGTTCAACCACTCCTGATATCCCTTCATTGGCTTTCCATCAAAGCACGTATTGACTACAAAATTTCCACTCTATGTCATTCTTATTTCTCTGGAAATGCCCCTAGCTACATTTCTGACATGCTTTCTGTCTATACTCCATCAAGGCAATTGCGGTCATCTTCAGATTCCAAAATTTTCTGTGTTCCTAGTACACGAACAAAAATGTTTGGTGAGCGCTCCTTTTCCTTTTCGGCCCCATCAGTTTGGAACTCCTTACCACGCGAAATCCGCCATATCCAGTCCTTGCAATGTTTCAAATCAGCTCTCAAGACCCACCTGTTCAAGCTACATCACAACCTTTAGGCCACATTTAACTTCTGGACTCTATTCTCACACACACACTCCCCTCCCCCCATATTAGTTTCACTGTGTGTTGACTGCAATGTCTACGTCAGCTTTGTTGCGAGAGAGAGAGAGAGAGAGAGAGAGAGAGAGAGAGAGAGAGAGAGAGTGTGTGTGTGTGTGTTGATGCTTTGTTCAACTAATTGTAGTTTGTATTGTGTTTTTTGGGTGTGGTAGTGATGGTAACGGTGTGTGTGTGTGTGTGTGTGTGTGTGTGTGTGTGTGTGTGTGTGTGTGTGTGTGTGTGTGTGTGTGTGTGTGTGTGTGTGTGTGTGTGTGTGCGTGCGTGCGTGCGTGCGTGCGTGCGTGCGTGCGTGCGTGCGTGCGTGCGTGTGTGTGTGTGTGTGTGTGTGTGCGTACGTGCGTGTATGTGTGGGTGGGGTGTGTATGTGTATGCCTATTTGCATGTGCGTGAGCGATTATTTCGTTTTGTTGTTGAATTTGTTGCTTTTTAATTTTTGTTGTTGTTAAGCGCATAGAGCTCCACATTGGTGGAGGAATGCGCTATATAAATGATTCACTATTATTATTATTATTATTATTATTCGCGGCTTAGGCAGCCAACTTCATCACGTTGAAGATTCTGCTGCACTTTAGGGGGTAGTGCGAAAAAGAAAGAAAATAAGTTCAGCAAAAATAGGGTAGAAAGTGAACTGATGAGATATTTATGGAAAAAGATAGAGCCCAAGATGGTCAGGAATAATGTAAGTGTTTTTTGATAATCCGTTTGCTATGTATAATAATGTAGTAGGATAATAATTTTATGAGATAGATTCTGCCTAGGTGTAAAATATCAAGATCAGGGTGGAAGGGGGGTGGGGGTGGGATGTTTCATGACAATCACAATGACACTAGGCTGATCCTAACACTATCACTTTCAGATGATGGTGGTTGTTTAACCCTTTCACCGCCAAAGTCGCATTTTAGCACCACAGTGATGTAACACCTATGTTACTCAAAGGCATCAAATTGGGGTCTATTATCCCAAAACCCTATTCAGCTATTGTGTTAGGTTTGGGAAGGAAGGTTAGACCTTATTTTAAATCTGTCACAGAAGAATCCCCAATACAGCAGATGGATTTTGTTCTTTACCCAGGTAATTTTAATGGAAATGTTTTGCTGAAATATGGCTGGCGGTGAAAGGGTTAAAGAAAGAAGAAAAAAAGAAGGTTCCCAATTTTGGCAGAATTTTGCTTCTCAGTGACAATTTTTCTATGTGAAAAGTTATCTCCCCAAGTTCTTTACTCACTGGTGTTTTACGTCCTGAATTCAGTAGACTGCCTTGGTGTAAAACATCAAGATCTGGGGAGGTGGGGGGGGAGTGACTGAAATTTACAGACATACAAATTCCTCGTTCTAAATTCAAATCATTCTCACATTTTTCTCCTGATTTAAACGCAAACTGGGTGTAAGTCTAAAAAGAACCAGTGTGGGACTAAGTCTAAGTACTAACACTAGTAACAGTATGAATAAAGAGGAAGAACAATCTATATTCCTACATGTATCATTTGTATGCCATTAGTACCACACACATTTAGTCCCACATTTTGTGGGACTAGCAGTATGTGGGAATAAACGGTGATTATGGCGTGCAGGTCTAATAGTTCTGGTACCAATGGTTGTCGTATGCTTCCCATGTAATATGTATACGTACATGTGTGTATTCAAGATTCTCTCTTTTCATCAGCCTCATTTAACTAATTCGCATCACAATGATTTTGAATTATTTAAAAAACTCACAAATCACTCCAGCCGTATACACAAACAAATCAAACATAAACAAAAGGAGAAATGAATTATGAAAGAAGATTACGGGTTTTTACTTCAGGTTTAGAGTATTATGCATGATACATTGATAGGGAAGTGGTAGATGATTGATTAGACTTTATTTAGATTTTTTTAATTAGAAAAACTCTACACCGACTGGTTTTCAACATAACAAACCACTACAAAAGCAAGGTCAGAGGCAAAATTCTTGTCTAAGGGAGCGAAGAGAGTTTAGAAGTGACCAAGGTATGGTGTGCACAAAGATTTACTTCCCTTGAAGCAAATGCATCAAATTGATAGCTATGTATTAATTCCAGACATATATGGCCGGAACGACTTGAATGAGTTAATCGGGTTGAAGATTCTGCTGATTTAGGGAAAAATAAGAGTCCCAACAAAAAATGAAACAATGAATTATGAATATTTATTATTAATATTATAGATGAAAATTAATGAACAAAAATAGGTTTAGAAAAATAAGGGGAGGGGAGGGGAAGAGAGAGTGTGAGAGAAAGTAGGTTGGAGATTGCTGAGGATTAGGGCACACACACACAAAGTGACACATTAGGCACGGAAACCTCATGGAGATTGCTCAGGATTAGGGCAAACACACACAAAGTGACACATTAGACACGGAAACCTCATGGAGATTGCTCAGGATTAGGGCAAACACACACAAAGTGACACATTAGACACGGAAACCTCATGGAGATTGCTCAGGATTAGGGCAAACACACACAAAGTGACACATTAGACACGGAAACCTCATGGAGATTGCTCAGGATTAGGGCAAACACACACAAAGTGACACATTAGACACGGAAACCTCATGGAGATTGCTCAGGATTAGGGCAAACACACACAAAGTGACACATTAGACACGGAAACCTCATGCGTTTATGATCCGTAAAACGGTAAATAAGTAAAAGAAAGAATGAAAAAATATGCGCATTGGGTGCGAAAACGCATGCACTTGTTTCTCCCTTCTCTTGTTTTACAAAAAATATACTTTCAGATGACGCTAAGCGCATTAGGTTTACACATGTAGTGTGTGTGTACCCTTCCCTTACTGGCCTTAGTTTGTTACGCTCTGTGTTACTGCTATTGGCCACTGCAGCTAGGGTTATTAACGCCCTTTACGGCAAGAGTTGAGCCCTTGTTGATCAATATCCAAAAGGGCATTCTCTGGCAAAAGGCAGCCATTAAGTGGCCTCAAATAGGGTTTTTGGCGAGAGTTATTCCCTTGTTTGGTCAGTACTCAACCATCTTCCCCCACCCACCAAGGGCATTCACTCTTGCAAAAGGTGTTCTTTGCAGTGGCCAATACTAGTAGAATTGAAATATACAGATTTTTGCCACCAGTGAGGTGAAGACATAATCCAGCCCCAAATCAGCCCACACACCTGACAAGCCAGATTGATTTTTAAAAACACAGCTTGGAGAAAGAATGTTTTACAAATTTATAACTTGCTATCGATAAGTTTCATAACAGTTTGAACGCTTTGAAAGTCATACTAATAGTAATAATGTAATGATATTCCCCCGTGGGGATACCTGGGGATCTTTTGTACAAATAGTTCCCCCACCTTCTGGAAGTTCTGTGCTTGTAACTCCCTCTAATTCTGTCACTCTCTTCGACTCTGCCTTTTCCCTTTGCTTACTCAGTTACTGTCATCTGCTGCCTTTCTGTCTTACTGGTCCATTTTCCTGCCTTTTTTCTATAAATTCTTACAAAGATTTCTTCAGCCGAAGTCGGACATGCTGGGCCTAATTATTTCTTAGTTAGGCGCATGACGGCAGCATGACGCATCTATGCTCATATGACAGGAAACTGTCTGAGCGAACGAAGAAGAAGAAGAAGAAGTAATAATATTAATGCGCCTGCGTTTCTTTTTGCTTTGTGGTGTTTCAGCGGCTTCACAGATTAGTACCGATGCTGAACTGACTCTGACTCCGCCGTATTTGTACATCGATCATCACCTGGCTTTGGATGGAGGGACCGTCACGGTGCAGTGCAAAGCCGTTAGCGTGGGGTCCGACGAAGTGATCCGTTCGATTTTCATTAAACGATCAAAAGCAGACGGCACCCACGAAGATCTTGTGCGAATCTATAGAGGAGATGCCGGACCGGACGTTCTTCTTCCCGGAATGAGTGCGACAGCGTCGATTGGCGACACGGGTGAGAGGCTTATCACTCTCACTATGGAGAAAGTCGCGTGTGAAGATGCTGGCAACTACACTTGCAAGTTGGAGGCGACCAAAGACAGGGAACCAACGACGTATCCCGAAAAGACGACCAGCCTTAATGTTGAAGGTAATTTTCTTTGCCTTTTTTCTTTTTCTTTTTTTAATCAAGAAGATAAAGCAAGCAAACAACATCCATGAATTTAATAAAAGAATGTTTTGATTCATGTTCATTGTTCATGATGTAACTAATAGCTTCCTTCGGTCTTGCTTTGTTTTACTTTCATTTGTAGCATTTTGTTTTATTACATTGTCATGGCCAGGGATGTCCTGAGCCCCTGGTCATAGGAGATATTGAAAGTGCCCTATTCCGTTTCTCCCTGTCAGGATAAAAAATAATATCCTATTGGATTTTATCCTGGGGGACTTTATTCTATTAATGTCTGCAAGGGTCAGATTAGGGTCCTATTTCTTATTTCAGGACAATCTGTGTGGTTCATAATCTTCATTTGTGACCCAGCACCACCAACGGGACATTAACTTAAATTAACTTAGTGTCAAACTGACCATTCTGAGAAAATTATGCGTAAATGAGAAAACTTTAGACAATTCTCTTTCTAATGATACATTACAAGAACCATTCTTGTATCTTTTTCCGTTCCAGAGTTATGAGCATTTAAAGTTAGTAGGGTGAGCATCGCCATTTTGAGAAAACACAGTCTAAAGTCTAGCTTAGCTGAAGAAAACGCATTGACCTACTTGTTTTAAAGCACTTATAAAGACCATTAAGAGCCCATATTAAGTATTAACTCTCTCGGGACTGGCCAAATTATTTTCCCTTGTTCTGTGAGTTAGTGTGAGGACTGGGCATTTGACTAGGTTCATAAAATAATCACCAAAACCAAGTTGTGAAGAGTTAGGCATCAATATTTTTAGAAAAGATTAGCAACACCATGCACTAAACGATCATAAAATATCAGATTCCTTGCCTTCGTTGTTTGTCTCCTTGACAAAAACAGCTAACACATAGAAGGAAGGAAAATTTCACATTCCGATCTTTGACCCCCCTCTACAACCAAAGCTGAATGTAAAGTCTGCAAAGATTGGTTGATTTCAAGAGAGGCAAGGTCAAAGCAAACTGAAAATAGGTTATGACTTCCCACCGGAAAGCTGGTTACACTCCAGAAATCAAAACCTCTTGAAAACTCTTATGAGCCGGATCCGGGCCATTCGTCCTAAACGGTTGTGCGAGCCATGAGCCGGATCCTGCTCATTCGTCCCGAGTGAGTTAAAGGTTGTCTTTTATGAATTTATATGAAAAATAAGATGTTAGAGAACATGAAAATACCCATAACAATTGACAAAATTGTACAACATTTTTAACAACTTAGATGATATTAGCATTGATTCTCTTTTTACACTATCCATTTATAACAGCACTAGAAATCAAGAGGGAAAATTACATATACAGCGTTGTAATACTAACAGGCGTAAACATTGTTTTAGTAATCGAGTTGCTAACCTCTGGAATTTACTAACACCTAACCTAAAAAGAGCACCAACACTAAATACCTTCAAAAATCTCCTTGACAAAGATGAAAATTTTAGTCAACTATTTTTTGAACATGATGATTGAATTACAATCATAATTTTAAAAGGCATGCTTATGCAAACAAAACAGTGTCAATGAAGGGACGTTTATAAGCCGCGAGGCTTAGGTTTGAGCCTGAGTCCCACACTATACTATACTATACATAAATGAGATTTTTGACTTTGCAATCCTGTTGTGAGAAACTAGCCCAGCGACTTAACCCTTTGCACACTGCACATTTTCCCTGCGCACTGCACATTTTCCCTGCGCACTGCACATTTTCCCTGCGAGCTGCTCTCCCAGCCTGCAGGTTCTCAAAAAGAGGTACAGTGGAACCTCCCTTATACCCCGTGGGGATACCGGGGGGTCTTTTGTATAAATAGTTCCCCCACCTTCTGGAAGTTCTGTGCTTGTAACTTCCTCTAATCTGTCACTCTCTTTGACAATGCCTTTTCCCTTTGCTTACTGTCATCTACTATCTTTCTGCCTTTACCGGTCCATTACCCCTGCCTTTGTTTTTTCAAGAAACATTTTCAAAAACATTTCCTCCAGCCGAAGTCGGACTTGCTGGGCCTAACTATTTCTTAGTTAGGCGCATAACGGCAGCATGGCGCATCTGCGCTCATAATTGACATGAAACTGTCTAAGCGATCGAAGAAGAACAAGAAGAACCTCCCTTATAAGACCTTCAAAAATCATCCAAAGCGAGGTCTTATAAGGGATGGCTCTTATAAGGGAGGTAATTTTAATACTTACAAAGAAGGGCAATGTCTCAGAGAAGTAGGTCTTTTATGGGAGAGAGTCTTATAATGGGAGGTCTAATATAAGGGAGGTTCCACTTCCAATGTACTAGTTTTATTACAAAACACACACACACACAAAAACCGACATTAAAGTGCTTGCAAACCATTTAAAATCACGCAACGAGTTAAGCGATCATTCTGATGCAAATAGCTTCAGAATTTACATAATTTAGTCATTAATAGTTTCTGGATTGATGAGGAAGGTAAAGGGAGGTCACTGCCCGACAATTTGTTGGGCGCAGGGCGGAATGAGTTAATGTCCCTTTCACATTTCTGTGTAATTTTGTAACTTACTAAATACAATTAACAATAAATAATGTACAATTCCATCAGGGCTTCTGATAGGCTGATTTTTGTTTGGGTTCCAGGGACCCCTTCTCAGACCTGTTTACCATTCCGGTTTAGCCGGAATTATTCCGGAAATTTGTGTAAATTCCGGGTGAACGCTGAAAATTCCGGATTTCGAAAAACCGTCTATTATTTGTTTCCGTTCGTAGTAAAAGACGCAAGGGTTGACCGAAACGTGTACCTAACACGCTACGTCATCAGACGGTTTAGCCGGAATTATTCCGGAAATTTGCGTAAATTCCGGGTGGACGCTGAAAATTCCGGATTTCGAAAAACCGTCTATTATTTGTTTCCGTTCGTAGTAAAAGACGCAAGGGTTGACCGAAACGTGTACCTAACATGCTACGTCATCAGAAAAGGGGTTGTGCTTGACGTCACATGCATTAAATGCTGCATTTTCATTGGTTAAAGGGGTGAAATAATGTTTTTATTTTGGTCGATCTATTTCGGGACTGAGCAAATGGCGGCCAGACTTTTACTGTCGATTCGAAGAGCTTTCCAGGCAGTTTTTTAATGGTAGAGATTGTAATTAGGGCTTGAAATGAGTCAATTTAGATTATATTATCACTGGAAAATACGATGATGTGAGAATTTTGAAGTTTTCAACGGAAAATGAAGTGACAATTGATCGCGATGGCGCCGAGTTGCAACTTGGCATCCGCCGATCCGCGGCTGAGTGATTTTTCTCTGTCCGATCGTGAACATTTCCAGGTATTTTGCTTTTTCCAGCTTGTTTTATACTAAAATTGACTAAGAATTAGTGACTGAATTTACTAATAAAACTTTTCTGGCGAAATTGAGCCAAGAAATCATCACAATATTGAAAATCAACGCCGATGTTCGCGGAAAGGAGAAGAAGAAGAAGCCGCTTTATCGCGAGTCGTGTACAGATCATGTGAATTCCGGTTTTTGTTCTCAAATTCCGGTTTTTTTGGTGGCAAATTCCGGGTTTTTCATTATAAGGGTAAACAGGTCTGCTAAATACAATTAACAATAAATAATGTACAATTCCATCAGGGCTTCTGATAGGCTGATTTTTGTTTGGGTCCCAGGGACCCCTTCTTCAGATTTCTAATGGGTCCCAGGCTAACTTCAGTGGGTCCCCAGGCCATTGATACCGCATCCAGAAACGTACAAATATACACATACCTCAAAGTCGGCGATTGGCTTCTGCTGAAAACTTTACGTTTTCCAGACACTTTTAGCCACGAATCCAAAGACATTGTCACGATTGCGTTGTCTAAAGTAGAGCGGAAGGCATTTTCCGGTTAGGCCTAAACGAGAAGCATTGTGGGAAAGGGGAAGTTTCATAAGGGAAACAACTCTCGCATCGTAGCATACGATGCCTGTCGCCGACTTGAGGTGTTAGACTCTCTCTTAACTTGATTTTGTATTCATTTTTCATGATTTTTTTGAGTGCGTCCCCAGGGACCCGTTTGACATGCATTCAATGCGTCCTTTCGACTTTCAATGCGTCAGGTACGCATATTTTTGCGTTTTCAGAAGCCCTGGTCCATGTTGTTCATTCCAGTTACAGTAGAGTACTCTAAATGCAAAATTCAGGGGACAAAGATTTCTTGTGTGCTAACGATTATTGTGTTAACTTAAGCATTAGCAATAATAAAGAGGGGTTTTGTCCGTTCAAACAGATTTTTGTGCGATAACTACCATATTTTTCGGACTATAAGTATAAGGCGATACTTTTTCCCCGACTCGGACCCCTGCGCCTTATGACATGACTAATAAAATAGTAAGAAAACATAGTAACAAAATCTGCCTTATGCGTCTTATAGTCCGAAAAATACTGTTAATTTTTTTTATCCAGTTTTGTGTTAAGTAAAGTGTACTCCACTCTACATATTCTTTGCCCTGCATACATGTTAATTGCTGTTGATTACTGACTTTTTTTGTGCTTTATATTTTAGTGAAACCTGGGAACGTTACTCTAAAGGCGACCCCTTCGTTCCAAACCTACGACGTGAACGAGACGCTGACTATGCTGTGTAACGGTCCTGTGGGCACGGTGATTGACAACAAGCCGGTGGTGAGTCGTCATACATTTAAGATTTTGTGCATAGTCTTCTTCTTCTTCCTCTTCTGCGTTCCCAGGCCATATGCAGACCTGCCACTTGCTCCGATTTGAGAGAAGCAGCTCAGATATGTTGAGCATTGCTCCTAGCTCCTCTTGCAACCTCCCCAGCTCCTATATTTTAAAATCTGTCTTGTATACATTTTCCACTCAATTTCACAACAAAGAGCATGCATTCAAAGCACCAGCTAATGGACATCTAAGGGTCAGCATGAGACAGTGAGGGGCTACACGAAGCATAGGCCTATCTCAGGCTAAATGACCAACAAATATTGTAGATTGGTCAATATTTCTTTCTCTAAAATGGATCTCAAATTGACAATGGTCAATATTTCTTACTCTAAAATGGATCTCAAACTGACAAAAACGACTGCATGTTTGAAGAACAAAAGAGAAGGCCGCACATTTCGAAGTGGCAATGGATTTTACTGGGGGGCCAGTGCCAGCCCCTAGATTCTCGCTCCTCTTTTTAATTTTCAGAATGTGGCAGGTCTGCATATGGCCATAATGGTTAGCTCATTCAAGTCGTTCCAGCCATATATATATATGTCCGGAATTAATAGATAGCTGTCAATTTGATGCATTTGCTTCAAGGGAAGTAAATCTGTGTGCACACCAAACCTTAGTCAATTCTAAACTCGCTTCGCTACCTTAGACCACAATTTTGCTTCTGACTTTGCTTTTGTAGTGGTTTGTTGTGGGGAAACAAATCGGTGTATATAGTTTTTCTATATAAAGTTAAAAAAAGTCTGATCTACCTCTTCGTTAGATGTCTAGAAGTAAAAACCCGTAATCGTCTTTCATTTCTCCTTTTGTTTATGTACGTTTTGTTTGTGTGTGAGGCTGGAGTGATTTGTGTTTTTGCAATTTAAAAAAACCCCGTTGCAATGCGAATGAGTTAAGGTACGTATGTGTCCGGTTTTCAGTTTTTACTGGTCTTTCCGCTGTATACAGCTGACACATTCTGATTGCAGAGGAGCTCAAAAGAGAAAATGTTATTTGGAAGATGTTTTGGAAAAAAGCCTGGAGAATAGTAATAATAATAATAATGACCATTTTTATAGAGCTTATTCTCCTTACGGGGCTCTAAGCGCTTCACAAAGAAGTTAAAAATCTGAGCAAAAATGAAAAATATCACTAATCATATTCATAAGGAACAACACGAAACGATAACTACATTTACGTCACATCTCCCCCCTTCACACTACACCAGAACCTTGACCATCACAAACAAAGCATTCCTACGTTTGTGACCGTTTATACTTAATACTTACAAAGGGCAATGTCTCAGAGTCAGAGAAGTAGGTCTTATGTGGGAGGGAGTCTTATAATGGGAGGTCTTATAAGGGAGGTTCCACTGTATAGTAACAGACCTGTTTACTCTACTCTTATCGAGTAGTATTCGACTCAATTTGGACCTCTACTACTCTTCAAAATTGAAAATAATGCTCTTATTACTCATTTTCACTAATTTCAAAATAATGCTCTTATTACTCATTTTCATTAATTTCAGTGAATTTGTTTTTATGGTTTAATGAATAAAACTAAACATTTTGAGCCAAAACTTCTCATTTTAGCCATCCAGACTACTCGACTTGTGCACAGGTCTGCAGTAATCGCTATTGTGTGTCTGTGTGCGTGTGTCTGTCTGCGTGCGTACGTTGTGTGTGAGGGTGTTTGTGTATGTGTGTTGGTGTATGTGGTCAGTCCGTGCGGCTCAGTTGCTGTGGCTTACTGAATGGGGTATGAACGAGTTGGCGTCGATAAATGTGTGTGTGTGTGTGTGTGTGTGTTAGAGAGAGAGTTGCTTTGTATGCGTTGTTGCTGGTTGGTGTCATTCTTGAATGCTGTTTTTGTTGTCTGTTGATGAATAATTGATTGTAAAGCGCTTTGGGCTCATCTGAGATAAAGCGCTATATAAATGTACTATTATTAATATTATTATTATTATTATTATTATTATTATTATTGTAGTTGCCAGCCGGGAAGCGGTGCTGGTAATGTTTTCAGTGACGTTTGTCTGTTTGTTCCTTGGCTGGTTGGCTGGCTGACTATGTATGTGTGTTTGCTATTTTGTTAACATGCTAACGTTTAAACGGAAGGACCTAGAAGGTTCACGTTTTGCATGCGCATAGGTAGTAAGAATATCTAGGCCAAGTTCGAAAATTAAGGTCTTCGTTCAAAGGTCAAAGTCACTGAAGCAGAAAATGTGCCACGCAGCTGGTGATATAGCGCATGGGTGCATCTAAATTGCCAAAAACGGAAGTTCCGTTTTTCAAAAGAATTCGCAAAAAAAAACCCACAAAACACCCGTGTTGAATACCGAGATCGATGATCTGAGCGATTTAAGGCGAAAGTATAAAGTTCTATGTCTTGGAATGCCTCCCTTCTCCTTTAATTTATGAATTGTCACCCCTGTACCCAACCAGGGGCCTGTCAGCCCATGGACCACAACTTCAGTTTTTTCCATTAAGGCCAGATGCACCCGTGTCTTAGCGCTCTAGTTGCTCTTTTAGTTTACATTAAACAAATTTTATATATTCTCTCTCTCTCCCAGGTGACGTGGATGTGGCAGAGCAGGAACCTGACTGTGTATCCCATCACCAACAACAACATCGACGAGATCGGTTGGGTGAACGTGCAGAACGACACCGACAACGTGGTGTACAAGGACGAAGGGGAGCCCATCCCGGAGCCCAACGCCTGCTACGAGAGCCGCAAGTCGAAACTGACCATGACCCTCTTCAAGAAGGACTCCAACCGCATGTTCCGGTGCTTCGTCCGTCGCAACGGCATGGACTACAAACAGTTCGCCGATTACTACACCGTTGGGACTGTCAGAGACCGTAAGTTTAAAAAATGTTTTTATTTATTTATTTTGTACATTTTCTATAGCGTTTATTCATCAAAGCTCTAAAAATTGCTTTACAATTTGTACTAAAGAATGTATATTAAAAACATATAATATGAACAAACATTCCTATCCCTCACCGTCAACCACCCATCCCAATGTTCCATCTCTCATTATCGAACACAGCCACACAGAAAGAAAAAACATGAACAATTATTGTAAACAACATAATATGCGACATAGTATAGCACACACACACATGCATGCACGTGCACACGCACGCACGCACGCCAAAGTAGAACTGTAGCCCTCAGATGAAAAATAAGAACGCTCTAATCATAATAATAATAATAATTTAATTCATTTTTGAAAAGTTATGCTCTCTCCACGACTAAGAGAATAGTGTCGTCAGTAGGGGGGCTTAGTAAGTCACTAGGTGGTGTCCTGAACAGGCTCCACTGAACTCCACCATGTCCAAAGTGACTCAGCAGCAGTACAGTGTCTCCTCAGTTGGTTGCCTCCTGACGGCCTAACATAGATTCACTCCCCTTGAACTGCTGGTCTCGGATTCTGCGACCTGAGCAAGCCGGTGCGTGGCTGCGAATTGGGATTCGAGATGAGCGGCGTGGGAGCAACGCCTCTGTACCGCCCAGAAGATAGGACAGAAAAGAAAAAAAAAGGTCTGCTCTGGATGCTTGGATGAGTGTCGGAGATTAAGCTTGACATACAGTATATCTACAATCTGAATGTGTCCACTTGCTACTTGATATAGTTTATAACTTGTAACAGTTCCACATTTATAATTGGATAGATTTTACTTTGTACGTTTCAAGTAATTTTAAAATACATTTTGTAACTTTTAATTAAGTATTTTAATTACTACACTGTTTTTTACCTTGTGGTGTTTTTATCCTTTTTTAATACGTGGTAAGATTTAACGTGGTGAAAGCCCTGACATGGCCTTAGTTGTCGATGGGGCTATGATACTGATGCTCTACTTTGTCTAGGGACACATAGCGTATGTGTGCTGGTTGTCTCAATTCGGTGAGCCTCGAACTTGGCAGCTCCCTTGGTGACTGCACCCAGACCTGTTTACCATTCCGGTTTAGCCGGAATTATTCCAGAAATTTGCTAAAATTCCGGGTAAAATAGTAAATTCCGGGTGAACGCTGAAAATTCCGGGATTTCGAAAAAACGTCTATTATTTGTTTCCGTTCGTAGGAAAAGACGCAAGGGTTGACCGAAACGTGTACCTAACACGCTACGTCATCAGAAAAGGGGTTGTGCTTGACGTCACATGCATTAAATGCTGCATTTTCATTGGTTAAAGGGGTGAAATAATGTTTTTATTTTGGTCGATCTATTTCGGGACTGAGCAAATGGCGGCCAGACTTTTACTGTCGATTCGAAGAGCTTTCCAGGCAGTTTTGTAATGGTAGAGATTGTAATTAGGGCTTGAAATCAGTCAATTTAGATTATATTATCACTGGAAAATACGATGATGTGAGTAGTTTTCAACGGAAAATGAAGTCAAAATTGATCGCGATGGCGCCGAGTTGCAACTTGGCATCCGCCGGTCCGCGGCCGAGTGATTTTTCTCTGTCCCATCGTGGACATTTCCAGGTATTTTGCTTTTTCCAGCTTGTTTTATACTAAAATTGACTAAGAATTAGTGACTGAATTTACTAATAAAACTTTTCTGGCGAAATTGAGCCAAGAAATCATCACAATATTGAAAATCGACGCCGATGTTCGCGGAAAGGAGAAGAACAAGAAACCGCTTTATCGCGAGTCGTGTACAGATCATGTGAATTCCGGTTTTTGTTCTCAAATTCCGGTTTTTTTTGTGGCAAATTCCGGGTTTTTCATTATAAGGCCTAAGGGTAAACAGGTCTGCTGCACCACGCCATGCTGATCGGTTTTGGGCCAAAGTTTCCCAGGAGGAAATGTTGATGTCAAAGTCCTTCAGGGACACTTTGAGGGTGTCCTTGAACCGTTTCTTTTGCCCTTCTAAAAGATAATACCAATACAGCCCTGAAAGTGGAATATGCTGTCCACCAGCCTTTGGCTGGTGACTTATTATTTTTACCAGCCAAACCCAAAAACGGCAACTAACGAATCAGCCAATCAACCAACCAATTACACTCTTAGAGTGTTTGAACTTGAAGTTGAAGCCGAAGAACGTTTCATTTCGAACATGCACTGGCTGGCGAGCACGCAAATTGTGTATCGTATTTCCGGTGCGTGGGAAAACATGGATTGGGAAAGGAATCTCGCGCGAGAAAGAACATCGTTTTTTGCCCACTCTCATTTGGCGGGTGAAGTGAATTATAAACTCAACAATTTTGTTTTTCACTCGCCATGGCGAGTAAAATACTCGCTTCTTTCAGGGCTGCAATACCAATACCAAGTAAAGTTGAAATTATGCAAGTCAATTTTTCTTGTGTGCTTGCAGCTCAGGAAACGACCACCCCTGGGTCAGATGGTGGGGATTCTGGAGGTAAGCCAACATTTTTTTGTTTTTTCTCAACCCCATTCTTCTGTCTTTGTTTTGTTAAAATTAACTCTTCTACTACCAAGTATTACTTAGACTGTTTACTGTTGAGCACCAAGTAATTTTTGCAGCTGCACTGATTTTCGCACATACTCACTTTAAAAATTCATTAAAAAAATACTCGCTTGAATCATCACTAAAACTCCCTGTAACGATCTGCTGCTGCAAACCCAAGATCGTTTCAGCAGCTCTTTTTTTATTCGCCTAAGTTCAGATTCTGCCACTTCTTTCACAGTAAATCCAGTGAATGCTTCGTCGTCACTGTCGCCATCTTGTAGAAGTTCACGCCAAAAGTCATCGTCAGTTTCCATCGTCGAAAACGCGACGAAAATCGATTGAAAATTACAAAATTTAGCCTACAAATGCAGATGGCGGAAGATTGTGCTTTCCCTGAGCGAACTGCGCATGTCACAGAAGTAAAGGATGTGATGTCACTTGATATAAATAGCGCAAAGGGGGACACCGGGGTTTCCCTAGTATCTGGCGGTCAAACCCGCCCATGGCTAGCAACAGTAAACAGTAAACCGGGCGGTTCAACCCGCCGACGGCAGCAGAAGAGTCAAAAGCCGAAAGGTAGTATCGTGGGTGCAACTTTTCCTGGTATACAAGGATTTCCTGTTTTTGAATGTTACCAGAAAAGAAATGTCCTGTTTTTCAAATTTGTCAAAGAAGATGTGTCTACAGTACTTTTCTAACTTTTTCAAATAAGCGTTTTGTATAAATTGTGGAAAAAAGCAAGCTTAACCCTTTCACCGCCAAAGTCGCATTTTAGCACCACAATGATTTAACTTCGATGTAGCTAAAAGGCATTCAAATTGGGGTCTATTATCCAAAGACCCTATTGTCTTAGTGTTGGGAAGTAAGGATAGACCTTATTTTATATCTGTCACAGAAGAATCCCCAATACTGCAGATGGATTTTGTTCTCTACCCAGGTAAATTTAATGGACATTTTTGACTGAAATATGGCTGGCGGTGAAAGGGTTAAATACTTTCTGATTCATAAATCATTTTTTCCTTCAGCTGCAGGGGGAGGGACATTACCCCTAGACTCCGGCCTTTCAGGGTTTTTTTCATTTTGTGTAGTTGCACCCTTGAATTCTATCTTCAGTAGAAGAATTTATTATAAGAAGGCTATTTTTATTAACCCCTCTATTTTGTTCTTTTTGTTTTCCTTTCCGTCCCCGTCCAAGTGCTGTTTTATTTTTTGTGGTCGTTTTCATTAATTAAAAAAAATAATAATCCTGGTATTGCTTTGTTCATTTTGTTGTTGCCCGATTGGAAAGCTTTTCTTTTCTTCTTGAGTTTTCTGTTTTAATATATGTGATGCAGTACGCGAATACCCAGCTAAAGTCGGCCAGCCACAAGAGAGAGAGAGAGAGAAAGAAAGAAAGAGAAAGAGAGAGATTTGATTGATTGAAAAATTGTTCAAAATAAACTATTAGAGCTAGATGAATTCTGTTTTTTGCCTGTTAATCTGTTGTCTCTGGCCTTTCTGAAAATATGAATAAGTCAAAAGTGATCATTTACGACGTTTGCCTGGTTTTCCTGTGCTGCATCACCTATGTTGGTATATTCATGCTTTAAAAAAACAAAATGATTTTTTTTTATGCGAGTGAAAATTGCTGAGTGAATGGTGAATTTTTTATATATTTGTTTTACTTTATATACATTTTTGGTGTCATGCTTTTTTTGAAAACTTTATATACATTTTGGGGGTCATGCTTTGTCATTTTGTTTTAATACAGTGGAACCTCCTTTATAAGACCTTCAAAAAAACCCATCCTAAATGAGGTCTTATAAGGGGGGGGGGGGTAATTTTAATACTTACAAAGAAGGGCAATGTCTCAGAGAAGTAGGTCTTATAGTGGGAGGGAGTCTTGTACTGGGAGGTCTTTAAGGGAGGTAATTTTAATACTTACAAACTAAAGAAGGGCAATGTCTCAGAGAAGTAGGTCTTTAGTGGGTGGGAGTCTTATACTGGGAGGTCTTATAAGGGAGGCTCCACTGTACTAAATTAAAAAAAAGGGTTACCATGAATCATTTTCCACCTTAGTTTTGCACCTTTTGTCAATACAGTGGAACCTCCCTTACCAGACCTTCAAAAATCATCCAAAATGAGGTCTATAAGGAAGGGGTCTTATAAGGGAGGTAATTTTAATACTTACAAAGAAGAGCAATGTCTCAGAGAAGTAGGTCTTATGTGGGAGGGAGTCTTAATATGGGAGGTCTT
>CM065709.1:26358072-26386272 GCA_017654935.2 Phymorhynchus buccinoides | reverse complement strand
GGTATATTGTAATGACAATCTAAATACAGTTCACATCCTTACATCGACAGTAGTAATGCTTGTCGCAGTCAAAAAAGTCGCTCAGTCAAATAAATCGCCCGCTACTATGAGTGTGTATTTGCGACAACCAGAAATTTCACTTTTTCTGTACTTGAACCATTTACCTAACCCTAACCCTAACCCTAGAAAAAAGTGAAATTTGTGGTTCATGCTCAATGTCGCAAATACATACTCTCATAGTAGCCGGGCGATTTATTTGACTGAGTGACTTTTTTGGCTGCGACAATGCTTCTATAACAACAAAGAGCACATAAACGTGTAACTTTTGTAATGCTTTTTAATAAGCTACATTTTAAAAAACAAGCGCGGATTCGCAATCGTTTGTGGCACGCGACTATTTGAACTACAAACAAGGGCATCGCCGAGTGCATTTACATTATGCTCTTCACACACACAATTTTTGATCAAACACTTTCACTCAACAAGCGGTCTATTTTTACCACTCCAATCGTTACATACACTGAGTCACCTCCCCTGGCTTTTCAATAATTTTAATCTGTAAACCAGAATGTTATCTCTGACCATTTCGGGGGGGGGGGGGGGGGGGGGAGCAAAAAAAAAAGTACAATAAAAATGAAAAACTTAGCTACCGGTATGTGTACACACACACACACACACCATGTTCAACAATTTCACATTTCTGCACAGCTTTCTTCTTCTTCTTCTTCAGGTCAATCAGCCAACTCCACTCCGTGAATGCATTGTTCTTTTAGTGTTTCAAACACAATTGACAGCGCAAGCCATCTTCTGCATTTTGCCCCCCAAGGCCATTTTTTGACCCATTCTTATCTACTCGGTTTCCCACTTTTGGCAGTAGGCCTAACGGCCTCACCTTCTGTGTCCAGTAAAATTTCTTTGTCACTGTCAGTATCAACACCACTTGCACCATCGGCGCCAGTTTCGGCAGCAATCACATTCACTGCTTCACTAGTTTTTGCTGGACACGAAGCTGCTAGTGCTGGACTTTCTTCTTCTGTAGCACAGGTTTTGGCTGTCGAAGTGGGAGTGGAAGTACGTGGTTTTTTAAAAGAAAAATAGAACAGCGTCGCACTCTTCCGATTGGTCGCCATTTTACTTGGAAGCCCACAAAGTTAAACGCGCATTCATTGGCCGATCACGTTTACAATTGACAGTACTGACCAATGAAATTGCTTTTTATTTGCTGTTTGGAGAAGTTGAAGCCCTGCTCGGAATGACTTTCTTCGTGGAAAAAACAATCGCGCATATCACATGTTTGAAAGGCGGGCATGGACTCTTTTTTGCGTGCGCGGTCCCGCATGGCTTTTTCACATTTGCGGGATTTTCCAAAAAATTGCATGAATCGTGCAATCACGCGCCCTAGATGCAACTCTGTTACTTTATGCCCAAGTATGTTTTTGTGTCTGTACTTTTCTTTCTCTTTTACAATATGTGCGACAATTTTGGACAGACCGACAGACAGACAAAGTGAGTTATAGGTTTGTGGCTTGTGCCACAAACAAAAACCAGAATGCACTTTCAATATCACCCAGCATATTTTTAAGGTTTGAAAACAAGTATTGAACAGCGATAACTTAGAATTTCTCTCTCCGAGTGTTCCTTACCATGTCAAGCTCACCAATGAGACACACCCCTTTGTCAGCCAGCTGCAGAGCACCTGCTATCCATCATCCACACACGAGGTTCCTCTTGATGTCGCCTGGCCCATGAGGAACACCACCCGGGGCACCATCTTCTCCAGGTACTTCAGGAAATGAACTTGTTCATGTAGGGGTTTCCACACACCAGGATGTTCACACCTTTTATACCACACACAAAAACCAACCCGTTACTGAACAAAAACACTACAGAGAAGAGAAAAGAGATGGTGGTGGTAGGTTAAATTGAAAAAGACGTGGGGCTGGTAATAAATTGGAAATAATGAGAAATTCATATTGAGAATCAATTTAAAATTATGAGTAACTGTATATTCTACTTTGGGCAGTATAGCTTCACAGCTGTACAAATTTGTAATGGTTTTTTTTTTAATTAAAGAAAAGGTATATATATCTTCAGTAGATCTGGCTTACCAGAAATTGCCTCAGGAAGGGATGATTCAGCAAGTAGTCTTGGATTCTGGGGCCTACTGCATTTGCGTACTCCAACTCCAAAGAGAAAACTAGAAAAAAAAAGAACATTTTCATAATGTGAGAGGAATTAAATATTAAAGGAACTAAGAAAAACACACATGCCTTCAAGAAACTTAATATTTACAGGGAACAACCCCCGTAGGGATACCGGGGGGAGGGGGGCTTTTGTACAAATAGTCCCCCCACCTTCTGGAAGTTATGTGCTTGTAACTTCCTCTAATCTGTCACTCTCTTTGACTCTGCCTTTTCCCTTTGCTTTCTATCATCTACTATCTTTCTGACTTATTGGCCCATTCTCCTGCCTTTTTTAAAAAAACAAAATCTTCCAAATATGTTTTTTCTTTTCAGCTCGTCTGAAATCATAACGTGTTAGCTGTATGCAGCGAGGAGACCAGTGAAAACTGAAAACCGGATATATACGTACATCACCTATTATGGCCATATGGCCTGGGAACGCAGAAGAAGATCATGGAACAAAAAGTATCAATATGGGGAAAGTATAAAACATTAGGCACTGAAACATGACAAAGGCCTTATAAGCGGGTTTTCTTACAAGCGGGTTCGACTGTATGAGTAACTGTATATTCTACTTTGGGCAGTATAGCTTCACAGCTGTACACATTTGTAATGGGTTTTATTAAAGAAAAGGTATATATATCTTCAGTAGATCTGGCTTACCAGAAACGACAGAAGTCAGTCATATACTTTATGCCGCAGGAAGAGATGATTCAGCAAGTAGTCTTGGATTCTGGGGCCTACTGCACTTGCGTACTCCAACTCCAAAGGGAAAACTAGAAAAGAAAAACAAATACATGTAACAAAACATTTTCATAATGTGAAAGGAATTAAATAGTAAAGGAACTAAGAAAAACACACATGCCTTCAAGAAACTTAATATTTATATGGAACAACCCCCCGTGGGAATACCGGGGGGGGGGGGCCTTTTCTACAAATAGTTCCCCTACCTTCTGGAAGTTCTGTGCTTGTAACTTCTCTAATCTACCACTCTCTTTGACTCTGCCTTTTCCCTTTGCTTTCTATCATCAACTATCTTTCTGACATATTGGCCCATTCTCCTGACTTGTTTTAACAAAATCCTCCCCCCAGTTTTTTTGGGGGAGCTCGTCTGAAATCATAACATGTTGGCTGTATACACATAATACAGCGAGGAGACCACTGAAAACTGAAAACCGGACATATATACATACCTTCACCCATTACGGCCATATGGCCTGGGAACGCAGAAGAAGAACATGGAACAAAGAGTATCAATATGGGGAAAGTATGAAACATTAGGCACTGAAACATGACAAAGGCCTTAGATTTGATACAATTGGAGTTGTTAATGGGTTACTGAATCCGAATGCATCAATATCATAATAAAAACAACAACAGGGTGCTAATGCTTAGTTAATCTAATCTGAAAACATCCACAGAGCTTCACATTGTTTTCAGACTTCATGGGTCATATGACCCATGGCTGCACAAATTGAGGGGTCATTTTTTCAAATGATGGGCCACTTATGTGGCACAATTATTTTTGTGGGTGCACACGTGTGTCTGGATAGAAAATAAAAACACTTACCGGTAGTTTATTTAGCAAAACTACTAGTGGCTATAAAGATATACTTGGAAAAAAACTTTTTTTTAAAAAGGCAGAACAGACAGCTTTTGAAGTTTAAAACTTTTCTTTCATTGTGTCATGAATTATCAATCATGGAAATGTGATTACATGCGTCATTATTAAAAAAGAATGAGTCAATGACGTGGGCGCACTGACAATCTGAAGCTCTGCAACAATATTAATTCAAATAGAAATACAAAGCAAAAATGTATGTGTGTGTATGAGTGAGGGAGAGAGAGGGTGCGGTGGGTTCGAACCCGGCTGGTGACGATGTTGTATCCTTGGGAAAGATACTTTACTCCTATTTCCTGGACCTTCAGATGAGACCTAAAACCGAGGTCCCGTGTGCGAACGCACGCACAAGATCTTGCGCGCACGTTAAAGCCCATTCCACTATTCGGTACGAGTAGGCCGCGTGTGCCGGTGGGATGGATGACACGAATTCACATAGCAGCACGCATCCTGTGTGTGTCTGAATGAAGACCGGTGAGCGCAGGACAGGATAAACATCCCCAACTGGCAACTGGAAGAAGAAGAACCATCAACTTGATGATGGTGGTTGGGAAAAGAAAGAAGATATAACACGAACACTGAACAGGGCTCCCAATCGTCCCGCAAAACAAGGGGTCCCAAGGGACTCCTTCACTTACGGCAGGATAGATCATAGAGGGTCCCACTCCCAGTGGCAGTGGAATAGAGGGATCTGGGTCATGTATGCAAATGAGAATGCCACCTCTGTCGGCCATGATGGCTGGATTATTCGGGTTGCTAAGATACTTGGCGGTGGAACGCATTGAATTCTGATGTTTGCTTTTAGTCCTGAACATTTAACTACTGCACAGTGTATTACCATTGTGACGATTTGTCGAAACTCACTGACGCTTGTAGCGTGCACGCGACAACGCTCACCTCTGTAATCTGAACCAAAACGGCGCTCCAGCCAAAATGGCGTCCGACTTTCGTTACCAACAAAATCACGTGACATATTATGACGCTATCCCGGATCCCTCTAATGGGACCCCCTGAACATTCTTTTAGAGGGTCCTGTAGAATTGGAGCCCTGACAAAAAATATATCATATCACGCTCACTTAGCTACTTAGTACTCTACCACCTTGACCGGTTACTAAACTTACAGTTCACACGCCGGCAACGGCCCAAGCTTAGAAAACCAAGTGAAGTCTAGATCTATTCTATTCTAACACATCAAATCAACATTTTTTTTCCAGATAAAGGTTAAAAACTGGTACTGACTAACTTCAAACCACTACTAAAGTAGGCCTAAGTAAGAGAATAGTTAAGTTTGACTGGTCACTTACAGGAAGGAAGAGACAAAAATAAACCTCTTTCACCTCCTTCAACGTCTGCTGTTTACAAATGGCTGGCTAAAATGTCTAGGTGGATCGATTTGATTGGATGGAAGTAAGTTATGTGCTTACGTCATTTCTTAGCTACCAAAAAAAAAAATGTATGTTCTTATTATATTTAAATGATTGTGTCTTTGCTTCCGCTAGTTGAGCGCCGAGCTAGCTAAACTTTGGGTTTTTTCATCAACATTGTCAAATTATGCCGATCGTTATTTGATCTGTAATTAAGGTTCTCACTTTCCTAAAACAGAGATACAGAGATTAACCCCCTCCCTTCACCCGCTCCCCCCTTCCCCTCCCCCCCCCCCCCACACACACACATAGAGATGGTGACATTTGCAATGTGTGTGACACATAGAGACGGGGATGCGTAGTCGAAATTGGGGACGCATACTGATCGAGAAGGGACAAAATAGTGAAGAGGCCGCGAGGCCTAATGTCCTAACTAACTACCTGGCCTGACCTGACCTGACCTGACCTTATTAATTATGTAGACAGGGACACACATAGTCCTCCTCTCGGCCTACATCGTATCAGAGGACAATGAGTTTTGCCAGCATATCCCCAGAATCGACCCAATGCTGGCAAATCCAACACTGGCACACACTGCATTTGCCAGCGTTCAGCCAGCAATGGCAAAGTACATAGAGGATCGATGCCGGCATGCCAGAATAGGACCGATTGAAGGACTGATGCTGGCCAGCACTTGCCATCATTTGCCATCACGTTGCCAATGTAAGAACGATGCCGGAATGTTTACAGGGATGTGCAATCAAAAGAAGAAACATAGTTTAGAAAATCATTATCTTTTAATTTCTTAATTAATCCACACACATTCCAGTGCAGAAAAGAGACAGTAGTACAATCATAATCATTCTCCTGATTTGGTCGCTGACACTCCAAGCTCTCCCCCACACCCAGATTTTTATCCCCAAACATTACACGAGTTTGTCCCCATATTTCATCAAAACCCTCCCCCTCACCCCGAATATCACCCCCTATCATTTCACGAGCACTTTCTGATGTCAAACCACCACCCTCTCCCACACCCCGAATATCAATCTCCCCTTCACTTTGAGCGCTACCCCCCGGTAAGTTCACGTGCATTTCTCAATGAAGACGCGTTGACCTGATTTAAAGCCGAGTTACAACCGTGTAAACAAGAAATAGTTGGAACAGGTGAGTGCGGAAATTTTGACCCCTCATGAAAAGAACCACAGGACCGTTTATTTTCAGGTTTGTTTACTGAATAGGGCAGGCCTGACCGCTAGGTTTGTTCAACCACTTTTCCATCTTTGCCCAGAACAAACTTTTTCCCTTCAATGTACATGTGATCGAACACAACCGTAGCCCTTTTCCCCTGGTTTCTACACTCTTTCAGGTGCTCAAACAAACGCTTCCTTATGTCCCGTACCCTGGTAGAGAAGTCTTCCCCCACAAAAACATTAGTACCTTTTAACTTAGTTTTATCTTTCAGAATACTTATCTTGTCTTTGTAGAAAGTGCACCGAGCTACTACAGGGGAGTTGTGTTTACTGTTCAGCCGATGTACCCGATCAAACTGCACATCCCGCTTCATTCCCAGTTTATCAGCTAGCAGAGAGCGAACAACACTTTCACAATCCTGGACACTTTCATTTTCACTGCGGGGAAGACCATAGAAGATTAAATTGTTCCTCTTAGAGCGGCATTCCAAATCGTCGACTTTGAGCTCCAGATCATCCATCCTCGACTTCAACTGTCTGTTCTCTTCACGCAAAGAGTTGTTTTCTGCAATCAGCTCTGCCACACAGTCCTTCATGTCCTTCACTTCAGACCGCAACCCCACTTGACCTTCCTTCACGTCCTTCATGTCGTTTCTCATTTCTCCCATGTCTTTCTGCATGCCACTGAATTTACTGTCCAGTGATTGTAACATGTCCACAAGGTTTTTCATTGTACTTTCTGTCACAAGAGTTTCACTGAGGCTTGCAGATCTGGTGTTTGATGCCACAGTATTTTCTTCATCGAGTGGTTTGTCAACACTGGCTCTTAGCGTAGTGGAAAGCTGGGTTTGCTTCATAATTTCGGACTTTTTTGGAGGTCCGGGATTTTGTTCCAAATCTCCCACCCTCAGGAGGAGATCCTCAAAGAGAAAAACCGCCAGGGTCAATCCTACCATGGTAGCAATCTTTCTGTCACGCACTTTCAGCACCGGCACAAACATGGAACGTTTGAAAATGGCCCGACGATACATAAAATCCATGTAAACAGGGAGAAAATGTCCACACCTGGCTCTGAGAGAGAGAGAGAGAGAGAGAGGGGGGGGGGGGGGGGGGGGGACGAGTGGAGAATCCAGTGCATCTCATGAGAATGACTTTGAGGTTTCTGCGTATTGCCGATAACAGGTTTCCTTATGTGTGTCACTATTATAATTGTATATGATCTATTTCAAATTATGTCACTTAAACCTGAAAACATATCAGCTTATCACTTTTTCATTTATTTTTCGTCTCTCTCTATCATTTGGATATGAAATGATCATATGACATGTGGTCATGTACCACCTGTCTACTCCCCCCTCTCCTTGGGTCCATAAGCACCCTCCCCCCTCTGCCCCCATCCCCCTATCTTTTTGTCGATGTTCTAATCCATATCAAAATATCATCATAAGGTAAATCATTGTTCCCTAGCACAACTTTTCAGGTGATAAAATGGGTCTAAGCAGAACATGGATCTTTACTAAGAAGAGGTAGTAAAACCCCTACCCTCTTGATCCCACTGTCCCTAAAAAGGGACGCTTCTTCTACCCCTCATAAAATTGTCAATATTAAATTTCTGATAAAAACTAAAAGATCATCTCAGCATTATGCTTTAATAAACAATTTATGTTCATAACCATGTATAAAAACTTTTGAAACCAAAAACTTGTGAGCCATGTTTTACGGTACCCCTCAAAGGTATTCCGCACACTTATGAAACATCCCTCCACCACACACAGTAAGACCAAGTGTCAAAACAAACTGGTTGTATGGGACAGTCACAACACCACTTCTTGCTTTCAAAAAGAAAAATCTGGGCTATCATCTAAAATAGGCGATAAATCTTAACTTTACTTAGCGTCCCTAAAATTTTAGGGACAACGGCTTAAATGGGTTAAGTTAAAATCAGTACAATATTTTTCGGACTATAAGGCGATACTTTTTTTTTCTCGGACTTAGACCCATGCGCCTTATAATATACCATATTTTTCAGACCATAAGGGGACACTTTTCCTACAGATTCAGACCCCTGCGCCTTATAAAATGAGTAACAAAATATAGTAACAAAATCTAAAATTTGGGTAAAATTTAAGGGGTGCACTTATGCAAAGATGCGCCTTATCGTAAAATTAAAAAAAACGGTAGTAAGAAACCATAATAACAAAATTTGAATGTTGTGTGAATGCTTTATCTAATATCATAAGGCGTGCCTTAGTCATAGGCCGAAAAATATGGTTTATCGAAAACATTCATTGTGAAAACTGAGAAAATGTCGCTTTTGTTTATACATTTATACCGTATTTTTCGGACTATAAGGCGATAGTTTTCCCCCCAGACTCAGACCCCAGCGCCTTATAATGCGACTGATAAAATAGTAAGAAAATATAATGACAAAATCTGAAATCTGGGTAAAATTTGGGGGGTGCGCCTATTCTGAAAAATACGGTAAGCTGTTTTTTTTCTTCAAACTAAAATAGTAAAAATAGTTAAATTCCACAACTTTCATCATGCTCGGGGAAATAAGAAGAGGACATGCTTTATGTACATATCATTGTGATGTATCGAGGATCGAAAAATTATAGGACAAATTGTCCTGAAACAAAATGAAATCAATAGGACAACGTCCTGGCTCTTGCAGAATTCAGTAAGACGAAGCGTGCCAGTGCTAAAAATGTAATCAGACATTTGTCCTGACAGAGGAGAACACAATAGGACATTTTAAATTTTAATAGGTCAATGGCCTATGACCGGGTCCTCTGGACATCACTGTATCATAGGGAACTCCTCGGCACATTGCAAAAGACATTTTTTTCTGTGCTTTCGTAATGCTTCAGTACGGGAATTTAATTCTTTAACTGGCCACAGTGGCCAAAGAGTTAAAATCGCTGCTCACTGCATAATACAGTGGAACCTCCCTCATAAGACTCCCTCTCACATAAGACCTACTTCTCTGAGACATTGCTCTTCTTTGTAAGTATTAAAATTACCTCCCTTATAAGACCCCTCCCTTATAAGACCTATTTTGGATGATTTTTAAAGATCTTATCAGGCATGGGAATTGTCAGAGACAAAAAACCCTCTGAAAAGCCCCCCAATTGAAGTATTTAGTAACAATTTCCAAAAAACATTCGCAGACAATTCCCATGCCTGCTTATAAAGGAGGTTCCACTGTAATTCGAAATCGTTGCGATGCCAATGAGTTAACTGGCCAGAGGCCAAAGAGTTAAAGCCGCTGCTCGCTGCACAATACTGGAAGACACGATGGAAGAAACAACGACGACCACTTTCTGGCCGTAGTTTGAGAACCATTAGCTACAAAACCCCAATATATAACCATATTATATTTTCTTGATTTGCATAATCGAAGGGAATGCAGTGGACACATTTTCAAGGGACCTATATGCCAATGTGAGAGTAAGAGCTGAACGGTGTCCGTATAAGCCACAAACCGGTGGCCATATTCAGACCTGTTTACCCCCTACACAAGTCTGGAGTAGTCTGGATAGCTGAAATGAGTAGTTTGGGCTCAGAATGTGTAATTTTATTCATTAAACCAGACCTGTTAAGTAGTGTTTACCCCCTACACAAGTACTGAGTAGTCTGGATAGCTGAAATGAGTAGTTTTGGTGTGAAATGTGTAGTTTTATTAATTAAACCATCAAACAATGTTCACTGAAAATGAGTAATTAGAGCATTATTTTCAATTTTGAAGAGTAGCAGAGGTCCAAATTGAGTAGAATACTACTCGAAAAGAGTAGAGTAAACAGGTCTGTTACTATACAGTGGAACCTCCCTTATAAGACCTCCCATTATAAGACTCCCTCCCACATAAGACCTACTTCTCTGAGACACTGCCCTTCTTTGTAAGTATTGCAGGTCTGCATATACCTATATTACCATGCATAATTTTGATCAGCATCACCCACGACATGCAGTAAGGGGGTATTTTGAAGGGGACAAGAAAGTGAACGTACTACTTCTCTACGATTGGTCAGTGGTGCATGCAAATCACACTGTTAACAACAACAACAACTGTACAACAACCAGACCTTCAGATTGTTTTCAAACTTCATGGGTCATATTATGACCCCTGATTACACAAAAACGAGGGGTCAATTTCCAAAATAATGGGCCAGTACTGAATGCGTTAATAATAATGATGGGAATTTATATAGCGCTCTTTCTCACATGAGCTCAGTGCGCTTTACATTGATAGCAAAAACTTTAAAGGCAAACAGATAATGAATCATTAGAAAGTAAAATAAACATGATTGCACGCAACATTCTCTTTCTTCCTCACGTGCACGCACATGCACACACACACATGAACGCATGCGCACGCACATACACACCAGACATGGTACTAGTCCGCGAATTCCCGCGAAAATGAAAATCTGACAAAAAAACCGCCCACCGAAAAAACGAAATGAAACCGACGAAATTGTGCCTTTTAAGAAGTCAGTGGACTGCTTTTCGCGCCACAGGAAATCGCTTAGACGTAACGCATGCGCATACATCCGTTTTGGTACTTCCGGAACAGCAAAATAGCAGTGGCGTGTTCGTGTTCTTCTTTCTTCTACTTCCAGATAGTCACTAAAATCCATTCTGATCATTACTGTGACGTGTTTGACTTCGCGAAATGCCAAGAAGAACAGACATTGTGCCCAGAAATTCTGCAACGGACGAAATTGACGAAGGCTGTAACAACAAATGGAGGTGGGATTGGCTCGATCGATCATCGAGTCCACGAGTCTGAATCATTTTCGTCTTGCTTTGAGAAGTTACGAATCAAAGGCAAGGCATACTGCACAGTTTGCTGTGTTGAGGTGTCCTACGCTGCGGGCGGTGGTTTTGTATTTTATTTGTAGTATCTTCTTTATTTTTCCAATTAAATCAGATTCCAAATTTAGCAAGATAAATCCTTACCAGAGACCAAGAAATGCCTCTAAAATGCATAACATCAATTTTCGTCCGGGGGGCTTTGCCCACCTGGACCCCCCACCAGGGCGTTGCCCCTGGACCCCACCAGGGCCTAGGCGGCCCCTGGACCCCACCGGGGCCTAGGCGGCCCCTGGACCCCGGCCTGTTTCAGGGAAAACTACTTTTCCTCCAGTACCATGCCTGACACACATGAACGCATGCGCACACACATGCACACACACACATGAACGCATGCGCACACACATGCACACACACATGAACGCATGCACATGCACACACACACATGAACGCATGCGCACACACATGCACACACACATGAACGCATGCGCACACACATGCACACACACATGAACGCATGCGCACACACATGCACACACACATGAACGCATGTGCACACACATGCACACACACATGAACGCATGCGCACACACATGCACACACACACACATGAACGCATGCGCACACACGCACACACACATGAACGCATGCGCACGCACATGCACACACACACATGAACGCATGCGCACACACATGCACACACACACATGAACGCATGCGCACACACATGCACACACACACACATGAACGCATGCATGCGCGCGCACACACACACACACACACACATGCACACACACACACACAATTATACAAGATAGTAAAATAGTTACAATATGAAAATTAGTTAGTGAATCATACTAATAGAACTACACTTAGATTTTAACGCAGACTCAGTGGGTCATATGACCCCTGACTGCACAAAATGAGGGGTCAATATCATATGGGTCACTGACCCGGGCCCCCTGACAATCTAAAGCTCTGCAACAACAACAATAAAACCTGTACTTGATTTTTTTTTTTCAAGCATGAACTTACGTTGTGAATCTGAAAAATACAACAACAAAAGCGATGAAAAGCAAAAAGATGATAAAGCAAGACACAAACATTTCAAAATTATGATTATACTGATCATCTGAACAATAAAATATAAGTGATGGGAAGAAAAAAAAATGTTAACCCTTTCACCGCCAACCGTATTTCAACCAAACATTTCCATTCAATCTACCTGAGAACAAAATATATAAAATAAGGTCTATCACTGATGCTAAAATGTGACTTTGGCGGTGATAGAGTTAATAATTCACACATTTATTGAGATATTTATGAATGCCAGTTAAGATTGCAAAACAAAGCAAACAAAAAAGGGAGGAAAAATACTATTGCTTTTTATTTTATTTTTAATAGCATTAATACTGAAGCTAAATAAATGTAGGAAACGGCATAAAAACAGTAAGAGGGAGAGGGGTGGGGTATCAAAATCAAACACCAAACCACCAAGGAATGAAAAAAAAGATTTTAGACCCCCCAAAATGTGTTTGTCTAGCATTACAGTGGAACCTCCCTTATAAGACCTCCCATTATAAAGACTCCCATCCCACATAAGACCTACTTCTCTGAGACATTGCCCTTCTTTGTAAGTATTAAAATTACCTCCCTTATAAGACCCCTCCCTTATATTTTATAAGACCTCATTTTGGATGATATTTGAAGGTCTTGTAAAGGAGGTTCCTCTGTAGTGGCAAAAGGCGCAAAACTGAGGTGGAAAACGATTCATGGTAACCCTTTTTGGCTCACGTCGTTTTTTAAAACAAAGTGAGTCTATAGTATCGTACATGGTCTGTGTGTGTCTGTGTGTATGTGTGTGTGTGTATGTGTGTCACTGTGTGTGTGTTGCGTCCGTGGCCCCAACCTTTAACCTTGCCTTAAACCTTAACGTTGCCAGTTTCTCTAAACATATAAGATGTTAGAGGGTTAAAGTTAGCAGGATACTTGATTTTGACATGAGCCTTCAAGTCATGATGATCAAAGCAGTCAGATACATCGGTAAGGAACAAAAGAAAGACAATCATTTTTGCAGAGATTACTGTTGTGTTGTACCGAGTAGGAGATACTGGAAAGAAGACTCTCCATTAGATATGCAAAAACGCTCTTTAAAAAGAAACACAAGACTTCAGGTGTGTACAAATAGGTACATTTTAACGTCGTTAACTTATATTTTCTGTAACAAATGGATGTACCGAGTGTGTGCGTTGACGGCCCGGTTGCTTTGTTTTATTTGCGCCTTTGAGTTTGAGTTTGACAACGGTTGTTCGTGTTCATTCGCACATCATCTCTGCGCATGCAATACTTAGCCTATCGCACTTCCGGCAACAAGGCCTAGGCCTAGAGAATAAGAGATCACGCCTTACCTCATAATCAAGATGACGTACCTAACATTTAGCCCACATTCATTTCAGTCTTGAAAAAAAATATACGGAAAATCCAGGGTTCGTCGATTTCACTGCCTTCGACGTACAAATCCTTTGTTAGGCCTAAACGATTGATCACCATGTGCAAAGACTGTACAGGGGAAGATAAACATGGATGAGCTTGCTGGCTGTGACCTTGACCTTTGCTTTGTGGCAGGGGGGGGGGGGGGGGATTTAACGAAACGAAAATAAAATATTAGGACTAATATAAAATATCTTACAGAAATGTAGATGATGTGGAACAAGTTTTCATCGCATGAACAATCAGTTTAAAACAGTAACAGATCAGGAGTATGGCCTTACGAATTACGCAACTTCAATTATTAATTTTCTAAGAGTAAGAGGCTTAGACCTACAGGCAAAGACTGTAGGCCTACTACAGGTGTCCGTTAGCGGGGGGGGGGAGGGGGGGGGGGGGGGGTTGGTCACTGTTTTTCTGAAAGCTTGGTCAATATGCTTTTCAATTTTACTTGTTTGCCAAAAATAAAAGTGGGCTCCAGTATGTTACATGCGCATATATATATAAACATACATATAATTAAATTTTAAAGAAAGGGGTAGGGATAATTTAATGCATAGAAATAATTTAATTTACACAGTAAAATAAAAATTAATTCTGTTTTCAGATGCACAAGTGTCTACCGTATTTTTCGGACTATAAGGCGATATTTTTTTCTCCAATTTCGACCTATGCGCCTGATGAACGAGGGCGCCCTATACGTGAACAAAATCGTGAGAAGAGAGGCAACGATTGCCGTACTCAGTACAGTCTACTGCGAGTCACAACATCGAAAGTGGTAGCGAGTCGCCGATACGATGAATACTCACGTTAAAATGCTTCGAAATCCCTGTTATCGTCCGAGATACCGTCCAACAGATGCCACAACCCTTCATTGAATGCAAAAAGCATCGTTGTAGAGTTTAAAATGCCATAATTCTACCAGTTTTCGCGAAGAATTGGCCCAACACAACAAACGGAAGTCGCAAAAACGGAAGTTTCAATTATTTGAGAAGGGAGCCAACTCTCGTTTATGACAACAAAATGGCGGTCGGTAATCGTTTACAGGACGTGTACGGGCTTCAAACTTCGACTTTCTGTTGCGAGGTGTGTATCGCCTTATAAACGAGGGCGCCTTTTACTTGGATTTTGTCAGATTTTTCTTGAAAATTGCCTTATTCGCCTTATACACAGCAGCGCCTAATGAGCCGAAAAGTACGGTACATAACAGTATTCTCTCTATAGTAGGCATGGGAATTGTCATGGGAATTCCCATGCCTGCTATAGTAATAAACAATCAGACATGAGCCTTGAAGGCTTTGCCTCTTGTTTTAATTTAGTACAGTGGAGCCTCCCTTATAAGATCTCCCAGTATAAGACTCCCACCCACTAAAGACCTACTTCTCTGAGACATTGCCCTTCTTTAGTTTGTAAGTATCAAAATTACCTCCCTTATAAGACCTCCCAGTATAAGACTCCCTCCCACTATAAGACCTACTTCTCTGAGACATTGCCCTTCTTTGTAAGTATTAAAATTACCTCCCTTAAAGACCTCCCAGTACAAGACTCCCTCCCACTAAAGACCTACTTCTCTGAGACATTGCCCTTTAGTTTGTAAGTATTAAAATTACCTCCCTTAAAGACCTCCCAGTACAAGACTCCCTCCCACATAAGACCTACTTCTCTGAGACATTGCCCTTCTTTGTAAGTATTAAAATTACCTCCCTTAAAGACCTCCCAGTACAAGACTCCCACCCACTAAAGACCTACTTCTCTTAGACATTGCCCTTCTTTGTAAGTATTAAAATTACCCCCCTTATAAGACCTCCCAGTATAAGACTCCCACCCACTATAAGACCTACTTCTCTGAGACATTGCCCTTCTTTGTAAGTATTAAAATTACCTCCCTTAAAGACCTCCCAGTACAAGACTCCCACCCACTAAAGACCTACTTCTCTGAGACATTGCCCTTCTTTGTAAGTATTAAAATTACCCCCCCTTATAAGACCTCATTTTTGGATGGTTTTTGAAGGTCTTATAAGGGAGGTTCCACTGTATTAAAACAAAATGACAAAGCATGACCCAAAAAATGTATATAAAGTATAAAAAAAAGCATGAAACCCAAAAATGTATATAAAGTAAAGCAAATATATAAAAATTTGTTTAACTTTTTCTTATATTATTAACTCTTTTTTTTACACTGACTCAGCAATTTTCACTCCCATAACAAAAAATCTATTTGTTTTTTTAAAGCATGAATACCAACAGATAAAAAACAGAAAACTCAAAAAGAAAAAAACCTTTTCAATAGGGCCCAAAAATATTGAACAAAGCAATACAAGGATTTTTTTTAAATTAAAGAAAACAACAAAAATAAAACAGTAGAGGTTGGGAGAAAAACCGGTTTGAACCGAAAAACCGGTGCTAAACTTTCGCGGTTCGAATTGCTGTGAACCGGACAAAGACAGAAGAATGGGGTTGAGAAAAAAAAAGAAAAACGGTTGGCTTACCTCCAGAATCCCCATCATCTGACCCAGGAGTGGTCGTTTCCTGAGCTGCAAGCACACAAGAAAATCGACATGCAGATTTCAACTTTATTCACATATTGCTGTGGATAAAGGTTGCTGTGGCTTACTGAATGGGGGGATAAACAAGTCAGAGTCAATAAATATGTGTGTGTGTGTGTGTGTGTGTGTTAGAGAGAGAGAGTTGCTTTGTATATGCGTTGTTGCTGGTTGGTGTCATTCTTGAATGCTGTTTTTGTTGTCTATTTGTTGATGAATAATTGACTGTAAAGTGCTTTGGGCTCATCTGAGGTAAAGCGCTATATAAATGTACTATTAGTATTATTATTATTATTGTTATATTTGGTATTGGTATTGGTATTATCTTTTTAGGAGGGCAAAAGAAACGGTTCAAGGAAAGACCTTAGATGACAACTTTTTCACTGCACCGGCTTTGATTTAAATCCATCCAGTACTTGTTTTCTTTCTAAAAAAATCATGTCACATATGCATACCCCCCCCCCCCCACACACACACACACACACACCACCCACCCCGTACACACACACACACCCTCTATAGCAGTTTAGCACTGTCTCATAATTCGGTCTTTTGGGATTATCTTTCTCTACTGTCTCGTTTTGATGTCGGCTTGGGGTAGTTCCGGTTCAAAAATAGAATTAAAAAAATGGAAGTTACCTACCTTAAACAACAACTATATTTTGTTCTTGTCTTCAAGTCTTGGGGTATTAATGTGGTCGTATCAAGTAAACAAATAAGAACATAACTGTTTATAGTCAACGAATGTAAACACTTTAAGAAAAAAGCATGAACCAGGACTTAATATTATTAAATCTCCAAACTGATAACTGAGCAATTAAACACCCCTCCATTACAATTACGGAGCAGTCATGCCGTGTTTACAGCATTTTCTAACCGGAACTAAGCGTCCTAGCGGGTACAGAACTCGTCTGTTACTTCCGTTTTCATTTCGCAACAGTGCTATATGCCCCTAGACAAAGTAGAGCATCAAATAAGATTAAGATTAAAATAATAGCCCCGTCGACAACTAAGGCCACGTCAGGGCTGTCACCACGTTAAATCTTACCACATATTAAAAAGGGATAAAAACACAAGGTAAAAAACAAAGTGTAGCACTAGCTAAAATACTTAGATAAAAGTTACAAAATGTATTTTAAAATTACATGAAACGTACAAATTAAAATGTATCCAATTCTAAATGTAAACTGTTACAAGTTATAAACTATATCAAGTACATGTAGCAAGTGGACACATTCAGATTGTAGATATACTGTATGTCAAGCTTAATCTCCGACACTCATCCAAGCATCCAGAGCAGACCTTTTTTTTTCTTTTTCTGTCCCATCTTCTGGGCGGTACAGAGGCGTTGCTCCCACGCCGCTCATCTCGAATCCCAATTCGCAGCCACGCCCCGGCTTGTTCAGGTCGCAGAATCCGAGACCAGCAGTTCAAGGGGAGTGAATCTATGTTAGGCCGTCAGGAAGCAAGCAACTGAGGAGACACTGTACTGCTGCTGAGTCACATTGGACATGGTGGAGTTCAGTGGAGCCTGTTCAGGACACCACCTACTAAGCCCCCCTACTGACGACACTATTCTCTTAGTCGCGGAGAGAGCATAACTTTTCAAAAATGAATTAAATAATTATTATTATTATGATTAGAGCGTTCTTATTTTTCATCTCAGGGCTACAATTCTACTTTGGCGTGCGTGCGCGCGTGCATGCGTGTGTGTGTGTGTGTGCTATACTACGTCGCATATTATGTTGTTTACAATAATTGTTCATGTTTTATCTTTTTGTGTGGCTGTGTTCGATAATGAGAGATGGAACATTGGGATGGGTGGTTGACGGTGAGGGATAGGAATGTTTGTTCATATATATGTTTTTAATATATATTCTTTAGTAAAAATTGTAAAGCGCTTTTTAGAGCTTTGATGAATAAGCGCTATAGAAAATGTACAAAATAAATAAATAATTTTTTTAAACTTACGGTCTCTGACAGTCCCAACGGTGTAGTAACCAGCGAACTGTTTGTAGTCCATGCCCTTGCGATGGACGAAGCACCGGAACATGCGGTTGGAGTCCTTCTTGAAGAGGGTCATGGTCAGTCGCGACTTGCGGCTCTCGTAGCAGGCGTTGGGCTCCGGGATGGGCTCCCCTTCGTCCTTGTACACCACGTTGTCGGTGTCGTTCTGCACGTTCACCCAACCGATCTCGTCGATGTTGTTGTTGGTGATGGGATACACAGTCAGGTTCCTGCTCTGCCACATCCACGTCACCTGGGAGAGAGAGAGAATATATATATTTTTTAATGTAAACTAAAAGAGCAACTGTAGTAGAGCGCTAAGACGCTATACATGGGTGCATCTGGCTGAAATGGAAAAAACTGAAGTTGGGGTCCAGGGGCAACGCTGACGATAATTCATAAATTAAAGGAGAAGGGAGGCATTCCAAGGCATAGAACTTTATACTTTCGCCTTAAATCGCTCAGATCATCGATCTCGGTATTCAACACGGGTGTTTTGTGGGTTTTTTTTTGCGAATTCTTTTGAAAAACGGAACTTCTGTTTTTGGCAATAAAGAAAAAACGGATTCCGTCCCCAAACGGAAGCAGATGCACTCATGCGCTATATCACCAGCTGCGCGGCACATTTTCTGCTCCAGTGACTTTGATCTTTGAACGAAGACCTTAATTTTCTAACTTGGCCTAGATATTCTTACTACCTATGCGCATGTAAAACGTGAACCTTCTAGGTCCTTCCGTTTAAACGTTAGCATGTTAACAAAATAGCAGACACACATACATAGTCAGCCAGCCAACCAGCCAAGGAACAAACAGACAAACGTCACTGAAAACATTACCAGCATCGCTTCCCGGCTGGCAACTACAATACTACTACTACTACTACTACTACTACTACTAATAATAATAATAATAATAATAATACTAATAATAATAGTACATTTATATAGTGCTTTATCTCAGATGAGCCCAAAGCGCTTTACAATCAATTATTCATCAACAGACAACAAAAACAGCATTCAAGAATGACACCAACCAGCAACAACGCATACAAAGCAACTCACTCTCTCTAACACACACACACACACACACACACACGCACACGCACGCGCACACACACACATACACATTTATCGATGCCAACTCGTTCATACCCCATTCAGTAAGCCACAGCAACCGAGCCGCACGGCCCGACTGACCACATACATGTACACCAACACACATACACAAACACCCTCACACACAACGTACGCACGCAGACAGACACACAATACATGTAGCGATTACTGCAGACCTGTTTACCACCTGCACAAGTCTTGAGTAGTCTGGATGGCTAAAATGAGAAGTTTTGGCTCAAAATGTGTAGTTTTATTCATTAAACCATCAAAAAAAATCACTGAAATTAGTGAAAATGAGTAATAAGAGCATTATTTTCAATTTTGAAGAGTAGTAGAGGTCCAAATTGAGTCGAATACTACTCGATAAGAGTAGAGTAAACTGGTCTGTTACTATACAGTGGAACCTCCCTTATAATATAAGACCTCCCATTATAAGACTCCCTCCCACATAAGACCTACTTCTCTGAGACATTGCCCTTTGTAAGTATTAAAATTATCTCCCTGTTAAGACCTCTCCCTTACAAGACCGCATTTTGGATGAATGGAAATCTGTTTAACGTCCTCCGGTCTGAAACAGAAACATATGGGACATTAGTAGATATAAAGATGGTGGGAACGATCCTAGAGGCAATGCCCGGAGGCAGTGCAACTCCAGGAAAGTCCCGAATTTTTAACGATGCAGATAGAAGAGAAAATGGAGTTTTACGTCCTCTTGGTCTGAATCAGACACATATGGGACATTAACGATGCAGATAGCATTTCCGAAGGTCTTATAAGGGAGTTTCCACTGTATGACGAAAAGAGATAATGTGAGCGGATGCATTCGTATTCAGTAATAGCAACAGCATCATGGGTGAAAGTAGAATATTCTCTTAACCCTTTCACCGCCAGCCATTTTTTGGCCCAAAAATACCCTTAAACCTAACTGGGTAGAGAAAAACAAGCGAGAAATCGCAATAGTTTGTGGCACGCGGTCTATTTTTACCACTCCAACCATGAGTCACCTCCCCTGGCTTTTCAATAATTTTAATCTGTAAACCAGAATGTTATCTCTGCACCATTTCGTAACTTTTTATATCTTTTGGAAAACATTTAAAACTATGTATCCTACTTATGCTCATCGAAAGAAGCACCGCATACTCGTCGTGTCTGTTGTAGTGTCTGTATTACGTATGTTTATTATTTTGAATGCTTTTAAAATACATCATTTTAAAGAGCGGCCTCAATTTGAAGTGTAGCCTCAATTTGAAGTGCGACAATTTTGGACCGACCGACAGACAGACAGACAGACAGACCGACAGAGTGAGTTATAGGTTTAAAAATTATCTGCAATATTGAGAATTCCTCTGTGACATATGTAACATCAGGCCCATCCCCACCTCCCCAAATCAAGAAAACAGGGTCTCCAGACAACAGGCTCTGACCTGATGCCCTCTAGTGACATGGGTGGAAAACCAATGTGCTGACAAAAGTCGACATTGGCGCTGAAAGGGTTAATTCTCTCCCCCAACCAAGCTTGTTTATATATATATATGTGTGTGTGTGTGTGTGTGTGTGTGTACGTGTATGTGTGCGTGCGTGCGTGTGTGTGTGTGTGTGTGCGTGCGTGCGTGTGTGTGTGCGTGTGCGTGTGTGTGTGTGTGTGTGTGTGCGTGCGTGGTGCGTGTGTGTGTGCGTGCGCGTGCGTGTGCGTGTGTGTGCGTGTGTGCGTGCGTGGTGCGTGTGTGTGTGTGTGCGCGTGCGTGTGCGTGTGCGTGTGTGTGTGTGCGTGTGCGTGTGTGTGTGTGTGTACGTGCGTGTGTGTGTGCGTGTGCGTGCGTGTGCGTGTGTGTGTGTGTGTGCGTGCGTGGTGCGTGTGTGTGTGCGTGCGCGTGCGTGCGTGCATGTGTGTGTTGTTGTGTTGTTGTTGTTGTTGTTGTTGTTGTCTTGGGGCTTTTGGTATCTGGGGACCAGCGCTAAAAAAGTTAAAACTGTTGCCGTAAAGCCGCGTACACAGTGGACGCGGACATCCCATGCGCACTCCGTAAATAAGTAAAAGTAAGAAGGAAGAAATCCTGAAATCCTGAAATCACACATTTTATTACAGTATTCCTCCAAAGTCGGAGTGTGGCTGGGTAATAAATAAAAACCGGTCACAAACGTAGGAATGCTTTGTTTGTGATGGTCAAGGTTCTGGTGTAGTGTGAAGGGGGGAGATGTGACGTAAATGTAGTTATCGTGATTTCGTTTCGTGTTGATCCTTATGATTAGTGTGATATTTTTCATTTTTGCTCAGATTTTTAACTTCTTTGTGAAGCGCTTAGAGCCCCGTAAGGAGAATAAGCTCTATAAAAAAAGGTCATTATTATTATTATTATTACTATTCTCCAGGCTTTTTCCCAAAACATCTTCCAAATAAAATTTTCTCTTTTGAGCTCCTCTGCAATCGGAATGTGTCAGCTGTATACAGCGGAAAGACCAGTAAAAACTGAAAACCGGACACATACTTTCGCATTGCAACGGTTTTTTTTAAAATTGCAAAAACACAAATCACTCCAGCCACACACACAAACAAAACGTACATAAACAAAAGTAGAAATGAAAGACAATTACAGGTTTTTACTTCTAGACATCTAGCGAAGAGGTAGATCAGACTTTTTTTAACTTTATATAGAAAAACTATATACACCGATTTGTTTCCCCACAACAAACCACTACAAAAGCAAAGTCAGAAGCAAAATTGTGGTATAAGGGAGCGAAGCGAGTTTATAATTGACTACTGTTTGGTGTGCACACAGATTTACTTCCCTTGAAACAAATGCATCAAATTGACAGCTATCTATTAATTCCGGACATATATGGCTGGAACGACTTGAATGAGCTAACCATTATGGCCATATGCAGACCTGCCACATTCTGAAAATTAAAAAGAGGAGCGAGAATCTAGGGGCTGGCACTGGCCCCCCAGTAAAATCCATTGCTACTTCGAAATGTGCGGCCTTCTCTTGTTGTTCTTCAAACATGCAGTCGTTTTTGTCAGTTTGAGATCCATTTTAGAGTAAGAAATATTGACCATTGTCAATTTGAGATCCATTTTAGAGAAAGAAATATTGACCAATCTACAATATTTGTTGGTCATTTAGCCTGAGATAGGCCTATGCTTCGTGTAGCCCCTCACTGTCTCATGCTGACCCTTAGATGTCCATTAGCTGGTGCTTTGAATGCATGCTCTTTGTTGTGAAATTGAGTGGAAAATGTATACAAGACAGATTTTAAAATATAGGAGCTGGGGAGGTTGCAAGAGGAGCTAGGAGCAATGCTCAACATATCTGAGCTGCTCCTCTGAAATCGGAGCAAGTGGCAGGTCTGCATATGGCCTGGGAACGCAGAAGAGGAAGAAGAAGAAGACCATGCACAAAATCTTAAATGTATGACGACTCACCACCGGCTTGTTGTCAATCACCGTGCCCACAGGACCGTTACACAGCATAGTCAGCGTCTCGTTCACGTCGTAGGTTTGGAACGAAGGGGTCGCCTTTAGTGTAATGTTCCCAGGTTTCACTAAAATATAAAGCACAAAAAAGTCAGTAATCAACAGCAATTAACATATCGTCATATGCAGGGCAAAGAATATGTAGAGTGGAGTACACTTTACTTAACACAAAACTGGATAAAAAAAATTACCAGTATTTTTCGGACTATAAGACGCATAAGGCTTTTGACAAAGGTGCGCCTTATATTTTGTTACTATATCTTCTTACTATTTTATTAGTCATGTTATAAGGCGCAGGGGTCCGAGTCTGGGGAAAAAGTATCGCCTTATAGTCCGAAAAATATGGTAGTTATCGCACAAAAATCTGTTTGAACGGACAAAACCCCTCTTTATTATTGCTAATGCTTAAGTTAACACAATAATCGTTAGCACACAAGAAATCTTTGTCCCCTGAATTTTGCATTAAGAGTACTCTACTGTAACTGGAATGAACAACATGGACCAGGGCTTCTGAAAACGCAAAAATATGCGTACCTGACGCATTGAAAGTTGAAAGGACGCATTGAATGCATGTCAAACGAGTCCCTGGGGACGCACTCAACAAAATCATGAAAAATGAATACAAAATCAAGTTAAGAGAGAATCTAACACCTCAAGTCGGCGACAGGCATCGTCTGCTACGATGCGAGAGTTGTTTCCCTTATGAAACTTCCCCTTTCCCACAATGCTTCTCGTTTAGGCCTAACCGGAAAATGCCTTCCGCTCTACTTAAGACAATGCAATCGTGACAATGTCTTTGGATTCGTGGCTAAAAGTGTCTGGAAAACGTAAAGTTTTCAGCAGAAGCCAATCGCCGACTTTGAGGTATGTGTATATTTGTACGTTTCTGGATGCGGTATCAATGACCTGGGGACCCACTGAAGTTAGCCTGGGACCCATTAGAAATCTGAAGAAGGGGTCCCTGGGACCCAAACAAAAATCAGCCTATCAGAAGCCCTGATGGATTTGTACATTACTTATTGTTAATTGTATTTAGTAAGTTACAAAATTACACAGAAATGTGAAAGGGACATTAAGTGATTAACTCATTCCGCCCTGCGCCCAACACATTGTCGGGCAGAGACCTCCATTTACCTTCCTCATCAATCCAAAAACTATTAATGACTAAAATATGTAAATTCTGAAGCTATTAAATCGTTTGCAAGCACTTTAATGTCGGTTTGTGTGTGTGTGTGTGTTTTGTAATAAAACTAGTACATTGGAAGTGGAACCTCCCTTATATTAGACCTCCCATTATAAGACTCTCTCCCATAAAAGACCTACTTCTCTGAAACATTGCCCTTCTTTGTAAGTATTAAAATTACCTCCCTTATAAGACCCCTCCCTTATAAGACCTTGTTTTGGATGATTTTTGAAGGTCTTATAAGGGAGGTTCTTCTTGTTTCTTCTTCGATCGCTTAGACAGTTTCCTGTCAATTATGAGCGCAGATGTGCCATGCTGCCGTTATGCGCCTAACTAAGAAATAGTTAGGCCCAGCAAGTCCGACTTCGGCTGCAGGAAATGTTTATGAAAATGTTTCTTGATAAAACAAAGGCTGGGTAATGGACCGGTAAGGGCAGAAAGATAGTAGATGACAGTAGTAAGCAAAGGGAAAAGGCAGAGTCAAAGAGAGTGACAGATTAGAGGAAGCTACAAGCACAGAACTTCCAGAAGGTGGGGGAACTATTTATCCAAAAGACCCCCCCCCCAGTATCCCCAGGGGGGATAAGGGAGGTTCCACTGTACCTCTTTTTGAGAACCTGCAGGCTGGGAGTGCAGCTCGCAGGGAAAATGTGCAGTGCGCAGGGAAAGGGTTAAGTCGCTGGGCTAGTTTCTCACAACAGGATTGCAAAGTCAAAAATCTCATTTATGTATAGTATAGTATAGTGTGGGACTGGCTCAAGCCTAAGCCTCGCGGCTTATAAACGTCCCTTCATTGACACTGTTTTGTTTGCATAAGCATACCTTTTAAAATTATGATTGTAATTCAACCATCATGTTCAAAAAATAGTTGACTAACATTTTCATCTTTGTCAAGGAGATTTTTGAAGGTATTTAGTGTTGGTGCTCTTTTTAGGTTAGGTGTTAGTAAATTCCAGAGGTTAGCAACTTGATTACTAAAACAATGTTTACGCCTGTTAGTATTACAACGCTGTATATGTAATTTTCCCTCTTGATTTCTAGTGCTGTTATAAATGGATAGTGTAAAATGAGAATCAATGCTAATGTCATCTAAGTTGTTAAAAATGTTGTACAATTTTGTCAATTGTTATGGGTATTTTCATGTTCTCTAACATCTTATTTTTCATATAAATTCATAAAAGACAATCTTTAACTCACTCGGGGCGAATGAGCAGGATCCGGCTCATGGCTCGCACAACCGTTTAGGACGAATGGCCCGGATCCGGCTCATAAGAGTTTTCAAGAGGTTTTGATTTCTGGCGTGTAACCAGCTTTCCGGTGGGAAGTCATAACCTATTTTCAGTTTGCTTTGACCTTGCCTCTCTTGAAATCAACCAATCATTGCAGACTTTACATTCAGCTTTGGTTGTAGAGGAGGGTCAAAGATTGGAATGTGAAATTTTCCTTCTTTCTATGTGTTAGCTGTTTTTGTCAATAGGAGACAAACAACGAAGGTAAGGAATCTGATATTTTACGATCATTTAGTGCATGGTGTTGCTAATCTTTTCTAAAAATATTCATCCTAACTCTTCACAACTTGGTTTTGGTGATTATTTTATGAACCTAGTCAAATGCCCAGTCCTCACACTAACTCACAGACCAAGGGGAAATAATTTGGCCAGTCCCGAGTGAGTTAATATGGGCTCTTAATGGTCTTTATAAGTGCTTTAAAACAAGTAGGTCAATGCGTTTTCTTCAGCTAGGCTAGACTTTAGACTGTGTTTTCTCAAAATGGCGATGCTCACCCTACTAACTTTAAATGCTCATAACTCTGGAACGGAAAAAGATACAAGAATGGTTCTTGTAATGTATCATTAGAAAGAGAATTGTCTAAAGTTTTCTCATATATGCATAATTTTCTCAGAATGGTCAGTTTGACACTAAGTTAATGTCCCTTTGGTGGTGCTGGGTCACAAATGAAGATTATGAACCACACAAATTGTCCTGAAATAAGAAATAGGACCCGAATCTGACCCTTGCAGACATTAATAGAACAAAGTCCCCCAGGATAAATTCCAATAGGACATTATTGTTTTTTCCTGACATGGAGAAACGGAATACCTAGGCACTTTCAGTATCTCCTATGACCAGGGCTCAGGACATCCCTGGCCATGACAATGTAATAAAACAAAACGCTACAAATGAAAGTAAAACAAAGTGTAGCAGTGTGGGGACACAGCTACTATTGCCCTCTAGGCTTACTCGTAGCAGACGCCTATTTTTGCTATTGGAGTTATCTGCCCAAGTTAACTCCCTTGCTAAGATTTATGTTCAATTAAATTGTATTTTATCATATTCTTGTTTAATTAAAGTTTGCATTGATATAAGATGCATATGGTTGGAACCAGAAAAAATCATAGATTTTATCCCATACATTTGTATTAACTGAAATACTCGCATAGCCTGACAATTCAAGATTTTGTGATTGGTCAAATTAACACGTGGGTCAAAATATTCCAGGTCGTTTCGCATGTTTTCTATTCTTATTCAAAATTTAGTCAAATGTTTGAATTTCTAATTATACAACCTAAATCTATAATCTATCCCCTTTCATTTCATATATGGCATGCTATGGACCTTTTCCGTATAAATTTGTAGTATTGCAAAATGAATACAGTCCATTCATTGTAGCTATCCACGAACCTCCCGAGTTCTTTGTTCGTTAGGCTAGGCCTATACCATGTGTGAATGCCGATTGACTGTCTTTCAAATCGAAATACTAATTTTCTAAACCAAGCAATATTATTTTGATTCGCCCTTTTGTTTTCGTTCTAATAGCTAACGAAACTAGTTTTGTATATTCAAAATGATCTTGGACCTTATAGATTTATAATATTTTACGATTTAAGATTTGCTTCAAACCACAAGCATGAAGCCTAGATCAATAGAAATTCGACTTGTGTTTTCTATCGAATTTCGGGACACAAATTATGGACTTTATAGATTGAATTGGGACTTGAAATTTATACAAACGAAAGTTTGTGTATTTTGCTTTTTTATTATTAGTTTGTTATTCTGATTTGTGAAGCAGTTATTTAGTTTTATTATAAAATATGGGTTGGGCTTGTTAAAAGGTGGGATCACTTTGCACCTTAATTGCAAGTATTTCTTTTTAAAGAGAAACTCCTGACTATTGATGAATGTCATATTATTCTGTGTTTTTCAAGCTTTCCAACAATATGCAACATGTCTTGTTATGTATGACGACCGTAGAGACAACACCCTTAAAAGGTGTAGTAACAACCACAACTTTGGCGGCCATTAGCTCTGCGGGAGCAGATTTCGTGAAAGGTAAAGTTGTTGTCTTTGCGGTCCGGGTTTTGTCCATATATCTAGCCGCAGGTAAAAATTTGAGGGAGACTTATGACAGACTTATTCGAGACAGTAGGAGACTGTAGACTTACCTGAGACTCCACCCGAGATGGAGAGAGAGAAGCAATAAAGAGAGAGAGAAAGAGAGACCTGTGTCAGCCTTGACTGCATGTTGCTGTTTGATGCTTGCTGATTGTTTCCTGCCTACTATTCCTGCACTCCTGTCTGTCCCTGCACCCTTCACCCTTCCACTCCACACCATCACAAAAGCAAGACCGAAGAAAGCTAAGTTACATCATGAACAATGAACATGAATCAAAACATTCTTTTATTAAATTCATGGATGTTGTTTGCTTGCTTTATCTTCTTGATTAAAAAAAGAAAAAGAAAAAAAGAAAAAAAATTACCTTCAACATTAAGGCTGGTCGTCTTTTTTGGATTCTCCACTGGTTCCTTGTTTTTGGTTACCTCCAACCTGCAAGTGTAGTTGCCAGCATCTTCACACATGACTTTCTCCATAGTGAGAGTGATAAACCTCTCACCCGTGTCGCCAATCGACGCTGTCGCACTCATTCCGGGATGAACAACGTCCGGTCCGGCATCTCCTCTATAGATTCGCACAAGATCTTCGTGGATGCCGTCTGCTTTTGATCGTGTAATGGTAATCGAACGGATCACTTCGTCGGACCCCACGCCAACGGCTTTGCATTGCACCGTGACGGTCCCTCCATCCAAAGCCAGGTGATGATCGATGTACAAATACTGCGGAGTCAGAATCAGTTCAGCATCGGTACTACTCTGTGAAGCCGCTGAAACACCACAAAGCAAAAAGAAACGCAGGCGCATTAATATTATTACTTCTTC
>CM065709.1:26330753-26357572 GCA_017654935.2 Phymorhynchus buccinoides | reverse complement strand
CCTCGTTCTAAATTCAAATCATTCTCACATTTTTCTCCTGATTTAAACGCAAACTGGGTGTAAGTCTAAAAAGAACCAGTGTGGGACTAAGTCTAAGTACTAACACTAGTAACAGTATGAATACAAAGAGGAAGAACAATCTATATTCCTACATGTATCATTTGTATGCCATTAGTACCACACACATTTAGTCCCACATTTTGTGGGACTAGCAGTATGTGGGAATAAACGGTGATTATGGCGTGCAGGTCTAATAGTTCTGGTACCAATGGTTGTCGTATGCTTCCCATGTAATATGTATACGTACATGTGTGTATTCAAGATTCTCTCTTTTCATCAGCCTCATTTAACTAATTCGCATCACAACGATTTTGAATTATTAAAAAAACCCTCACAAATCACTCCAGCCGTATACACAAACAAATCAAACATAAACAAAAGGAGAAATGAAAAAAGAAGATTACGGGTTTTTACTTCAGGTTTAGAGTATTATGCATGATACATTGATAGGGAAGTGGTAGATGATTGATTAGACTTTATTTAGATTTTTTTAATTAGAAAAACTCTACACCGACTGGTTTTCAACACAACAAACCACTACAAAAGCAAGGTCAGAGGCAAAATTGTGGTCTAAGGGAGCGAAGAGAGTTTAGAAGTGACCAAGGTATGGTGTGCACACAGATTTACTTCCCTTGAAGCAAATGCATCAAATTGACAGCTATCTATTAATTCCAGACATATATGTCCGGAACGACTTGAATGAGTTAATCGGGTTGAAGATTCTGCTGATTTAGGGAAAAATAAGAGTCCCAACAAAAAATGAAACAATGAATTATGAATATTTATTATTAATATTATAGATGAAAATTAATGAACAAAAATAGGTTTAGAAAAATAAGGGGAGGGGAGGGGAAGAGAGAGTGTGAGAGAAAGTAGGTTGGAGATTGCTGAGGATTAGGGCACACACACACAAAGTGACACATTAGGCACGGAAACCTCATGGAGATTGCTCAGGATTAGGGCAAACACACACAAAGTGACACATTAGACACGGAAACCTCATGGAGATTGCTCAGGATTAGGGCAAACACACACAAAGTGACACATTAGACACGGAAACCTCATGGAGATTGCTCAGGATTAGGGCAAACACACACAAAGTGACACATTAGACACGGAAACCTCATGGAGATTGCTCAGGATTAGGGCAAACACACACAAAGTGACACATTAGACACGGAAACCTCATGGAGATTGCTCAGGATTAGGGCAAACACACACAAAGTGACACATTAGACACGGAAACCTCATGCGTTTATGATCCGTAAAACGGTAAATAAGTAAAAGAAAGAATGAAAAAATATGCGCATTGGGTGCGAAAACGCATGCACTTGTTTCTCCCTTCTCTTGTTTTACAAAAAATATACTTTCAGATGACGCTAAGCGCATTAGGTTTACACATGTAGTGTGTGTGTACCCTTCCCTTACTGGCCTTAGTTTGTTACGCTCTGTGTTACTGCTATTGGCCACTGCAGCTAGGGTTATTAACGCCCTTTACGGCAAGAGTTGAGCCCTTGTTGATCAATATCCAAAAGGGCTCTGGCAAAAGGCAGCCATTAAGTGGCCTCAATTAGGGTTTTTGGCGAGAGTTATTCCCTTGTTTGGTCAGTACTCAACCATCTTCCCCCACCCACCAAGGGCATTCACTCTTGCAAAAGGTGTTCTTTGCAGTGGCCAATACTAGTAGAATTGAAATATACAGATTTTTGCCACCAGTGAGGTGAAGACATAATCCAGCCCCAAATCAGCCCACACACCTGACAAGCCAGATTGATTTTTAAAAACACAGCTTGGAGAAAGAATGTTTTACAAATTTATAACTTGCTATCGATAAGTTTCATAACAGTTTGAACGCTTTGAAAGTCATACTAATAGTAATAATGTAATGATATTCCCCCGTGGGGATACCTGGGGATCTTTTGTACAAATAGTTCCCCCACCTGAAAGTTCTGTGCTTGTAACTCCCTCTAATTCTGTCACACTCTTCGACTCTGCCTTTTCCCTTTGCTTACTCAGTTACTGTCATCTGCTGCCTTTCTGTCTTACTGGTCCATTTTCCTGCCTGTTTTCTATAAATTCTTACAAAGATTTCTTCAGCCGAAGTCGGACATGCTGGGCCTAATTTTCTTAGTAAGGCGCATGACGGCAGCATGACGCATCTATGCTCGTATGACAGGAAACTGTCTGAGCGAACGAAGAAGAAGAAGAAGAAGTAATAATATTAATGCGCCTGCGTTTCTTTTTGCTTTGTGGTGTTTCAGCGGCTTCACAGATTAGTACCGATGCTGAACTGACTCTGACTCCGCCGTATTTGTACATCGATCATCACCTGGCTTTGGATGGAGGGACCGTCACGGTGCAGTGCAAAGCCGTTAGCGTGGGGTCCGACGAAGTGATCCGTTCGATTTTCATTAAACGATCAAAAGCAGACGGCACCCACGAAGATCTTGTGCGAATCTATAGAGGAGATGCCGGACCGGACGTTCTTCTTCCCGGAATGAGTGCGACAGCGTCGATTGGCGACACGGGTGAGAGGCTTATCACTCTCACTATGGAGAAAGTCGCGTGTGAAGATGCTGGCAACTACACTTGCAAGTTGGAGGCGACCAAAGACAGGGAACCAACGACGTATCCCGAAAAGACGACCAGCCTTAATGTTGAAGGTAATTTTCTTTGCCTTTTTTCTTTTTCTTTTTTTAATCAAGAAGATAAAGCAAGCAAACAACATCCATGAATTTAATAAAAGAATGTTTTGATTCATGTTCATTGTTCATGATGTAACTAATAGCTTCCTTCGGTCTTGCTTTGTTTTACTTTCATTTGTAGCATTTTGTTTTATTACATTGTCATGGCCAGGGATGTCCTGAGCCCCTGGTCATAGGAGATATTGAAAGTGCCCTATTCCGTTTCTCCCTGTCAGGATAAAAAATAATATCCTATTGGATTTTATCCTGGGGGACTTTATTCTATTAATGTCTGCAAGGGTCAGATTAGGGTCCTATTTCTTATTTCAGGACAATCTGTGTGGTTCATAATCTTCATTTGTGACCCAGCACCACCAACGGGACATTAACTTAAATTAACTTAGTGTCAAACTGACCATTCTGAGAAAATTATGCGTTTGAAAACTTTAGACAATTCTCTTTCTAATGATACATTACAAGAACCATTCTTGTATCTTTTTCCGTTCCAGAGTTATGAGCATTTAAAGTTAGTAGGGTGAGCATCGCCATTTTGAGAAAACACAGTCTAAAGTCTAGCTTAGCTGAAGAAAACGCATTGACCTACTTGTTTTAAAGCACTTATAAAGACCATTAAGAGCCCATATTAAGTATTAACTCTCACTCGGGACTGGCCAAATTATTTCCCCTTGTTCTGTGAGTTAGTGTGAGGACTGGGCATTTGACTAGGTTCATAAAATAATCACCAAAACCAAGTTGTGAAGAGTTAGGCATCAATATTTTTAGAAAAGATTTATAGCAACACCATGCACTAAACGATCATAAAATATCAGATTCCTTACCTTCGTTGTTTGTCTCCTATTGACAAAAACAGCTAACACATAGAAAGAAGGAAAATTTCACATTCCGATCTTTGACCCCCCTCTACAACCAAAGCTGAATGTAAAGTCTGCAATGATTGGTTGATTTCAAGAGAGGCAAGGTCAAAGCAAACTGAAAATAGGTTATGACTTCCCACCGGAAAGCTGGTTACACTCCAGAAATCAAAACCTCTTGAAAACTCTTATGAGCCGGATCCGGGCCATTCGTCCTAAACGGTTGTGCGAGCCATGAGCCGGATCCTGCTCATTCGCCCCGAGTGAGTTAAAGATTGTCTTTTATGAATTTATATGAAAAATAAGATGTTAGAGAACATGAAAATACCCATAACAATTGACAAAATTGTACAACATTTTTAACAACTTAGATGATATTAGCATTGATTCTCTTTTTACACTATCCATTTATAACAGCACTAGAAATCAAGAGGGAAAATTACATATACAGCGTTGTAATACTAACAGGCGTAAACATTGTTTTAGTAATCGAGTTGCTAACCTCTGGAATTTACTAACACCTAACCTAAAAAGAGCACCAACACTAAATACCTTCAAAAATCTCCTTGACAAAGATGAAAATTTTAGTCAACTATTTTTTGAACATGATGATTGAATTACAATCATAATTTTAAAAGGCATGCTTATGCAAACAAAACAGTGTCAATGAAGGGACGTTTATAAGCCGCGAGGCTTAGGTTTGAGCCTGAGTCCCACACTATACTATACTATACATAAATGAGATTTTTGACTTTGCAATCCTGTTGTGAGAAACTAGCCCAGCGACTTAACCCTTTGCACACTGCACATTTTCCCTGCGCACTGCACATTTTCCCTGCGCACTGCACATTTTCCCTGCGAGCTGCTCTCCCAGCCTGCAGGTTCTCAAAAAGAGGTACAGTGGAACCTCCCTTATACCCCGTGGGGATACCGGGGGGTCTTTTTGTATAAATAGTTCCCCCACCTTCTGGAAGTTCTGTGCTTGTAACTTCCTCTAATCTGTCACTCTCTTTGACAATGCCTTTTCCCTTTGCTTACTGTCATCTACTATCTTTCTGCCTTTACCGGTCCATTACCCAGCCTTTGTTTTTTCAAGAAACATTTTCAAAAACATTTCCTCCAGCCGAAGTCGGACTTGCTGGGCCTAACTATTTCTTAGTTAGGCGCATAACGGCAGCATGACGCATCTGCGCTCATAATTGACATGAAACTGTCTAAGCGATCGAAGAAGAACAAGAAGAACCTCCCTTATAAGACCTTCAAAAATCATCCAAAGCGAGGTCTTATAAGGGATGGGTCTTATAAGGGAGGTAATTTTAATACTTACAAAGAAGGGCAATGTCTCAGAGAAGTAGGTCTTTTATGGGAGAGAGTCTTATAATGGGAGGTCTAATATAAGGGAGGTTCCACTTCCAATGTACTAGTTTTATTACAAAACACACACACACACAAAAACCGACATTAAAGTGCTTGCAAACCATTTAAAATCACGCAACGAGTTAAGCGATCATTCTGATGCAAATAGCTTCAGAATTTACATAATTTAGTCATTAATAGTTTCTGGATTGATGAGGAAGGTAAAGGGAGGTCACTGCCCGACAATTTGTTGGGCGCAGGGCGGAATGAGTTAATGTCCCTTTCACATTTCTGTGTAATTTTGTAACTTACTAAATACAATTAACAATAAATAATGTACAATTCCATCAGGGCTTCTGATAGGCTGATTTTTGTTTGGGTTCCAGGGACCCCTTCTCAGACCTGTTTACCATTCCGGTTTAGCCGGAATTATTCCGGAAATTTGTGTAAATTCCGGGTGAACGCTGAAAATTCCGGATTTCGAAAAACCGTCTATTATTTGTTTCCGTTCGTAGTAAAAGACGCAAGGGTTGACCGAAACGTGTACCTAACACGCTACGTCATCAGACGGTTTAGCCGGAATTATTCCGGAAATTTGCGTAAATTCCGGGTGAACGCTGAAAATTCCGGATTTCGAAAAAACCGTCTATTATTTGTTTCCGTTCGTAGTAAAAGACGCAAGGGTTGACCGAAACGTGTACCTAACACACTACGTCATCAGAAAAGGGGTTGTGCTTGACGTCACATGCATTAAATGCTGCATTTTCATTGGTTAAAGGGGTGAAATAATGTTTTTATTTTGGTCGATCTATTTCGGGACTGAGCAAATGGCGGTCAGACTTTTACTGTCGATTCGAAGAGCTTTCCAGGCAGTTTTTTAATGGTAGAGATTGTAATTAGGGCTTGAAATGAGTCAATTTAGATTATATTATCACTGGAAAATACGATGATGTGAGAATTTTGAAGTTTTCAACGGAAAATGAAGTGAAAATTGATCGCGATGGCGCCGAGTTGCAACTTGGCATCCGCCGATCCGCGGCTGAGTGATTTTTCTCTGTCCGATCGTGGACATTTCCAGGTATTTTGCTTTTTCCAGCTTGTTTTATACTAAAATTGACTAAGAATTAGTGACTGAATTTACTAATAAAACTTTTCTGGCGAAATTGAGCCAAGAAATCATCACAATATTGAAAATCGACGCCGATGTTCGCGGAAAGGAGAAGAAGAAGAAACCGCTTTATCGCGAGTCGTGTACAGATCATGTGAATTCCGGTTTTTGTTCTCAAATTCCGGTTTTTTTTGGTGGCAAATTCCGGGTTTTTCATTATAAGGGTAAACAGGTCTGCTAAATACAATTAACAATAAATAATGTACAATTCCATCAGGGCTTCTGATAGGCTGATTTTTGTTTGGGTCCCAGGGACCCCTTCTTCAGATTTCTAATGGGTCCCAGGCTAACTTCAGTGGGTCCCCAGGCCATTGATACCGCATCCAGAAACGTACAAATATACACATACCTCAAAGTCGGCGATTGGCTTCTGCTGAAAACTTTACGTTTTCCAGACACTTTTAGCCACGAATCCAAAGACATTGTCACGATTGCGTTGTCTAAAGTAGAGCGGAAGGCATTTTCCGGTTAGGCCTAAACGAGAAGCATTGTGGGAAAGGGGAAGTTTCATAAGGGAAACAACTCTCGCATCGTAGCATACGATGCCTGTCGCCGACTTGAGGTGTTAGACTCTCTCTTAACTTGATTTTGTATTCATTTTTCATGATTTTTTTGAGTGCGTCCCCAGGGACCCGTTTGACATGCATTCAATGCGTCCTTTCGACTTTCAATGCGTCAGGTACGCATATTTTTGCGTTTTCAGAAGCCCTGGTCCATGTTGTTCATTCCAGTTACAGTAGAGTACTCTAAATGCAAAATTCAGGGGACAAAGATTTCTTGTGTGCTAACGATTATTGTGTTAACTTAAGCATTAGCAATAATAAAGAGGGGTTTTGTCCGTTCAAACAGATTTTTGTGCGATAACTACCATATTTTTCGGACTATAAGTATAAGGCGATACTTTTTCCCCGACTCGGACCCCTGCGCCTTATGACATGACTAATAAAATAGTAAGAAAACATAGTAACAAAATCTGCCTTATGCGTCTTATAGTCCGAAAAATACTGTTAATTTTTTTTATCCAGTTTTGTGTTAAGTAAAGTGTACTCCACTCTACATATTCTTTGCCCTGCATACATGTTAATTGCTGTTGATTACTGACTTTTTTTGTGCTTTATATTTTAGTGAAACCTGGGAACGTTACTCTAAAGGCGACCCCTTCGTTCCAAACCTACGACGTGAACGAGACGCTGACTATGCTGTGTAACGGTCCTGTGGGCACGGTGATTGACAACAAGCCGGTGGTGAGTCGTCATACATTTAAGATTTTGTGCATAGTCTTCTTCTTCTTCCTCTTCTGCGTTCCCAGGCCATATGCAGACCTGCCACTTGCTCCGATTTGAGAGAAGCAGCTCAGATATGTTGAGCATTGCTCCTAGCTCCTCTTGCAACCTCCCCAGCTCCTATATTTTAAAATCTGTCTTGTATACATTTTCCACTCAATTTCACAACAAAGAGCATGCATTCAAAGCAGCAGCTAATGGACATCTAAGGGTCAGCATGAGACAGTGAGGGGCTACACGAAGCATAGGCCTATCTCAGGCTAAATGACCAACAAATATTGTAGATTGGTCAATATTTCTTTCTCTAAAATGGATCTCAAATTGACAATGGTCAATATTTCTTACTCTAAAATGGATCTCAAACTGACAAAAACGACTGCATGTTTGAAGAACAAAAGAGAAGGCCGCACATTTCGAAGTAGCAATGGATTTTACTGGGGGGCCAGTGCCAGCCCCTAGATTCTCGCTCCTCTTTTTAATTTTCAGAATGTGGCAGGTCTGCATATGGCCATAATGGTTAGCTCATTCAAGTCGTTCCAGCCATATATATATATGTCCGGAATTAATAGATAGCTGTCAATTTGATGCATTTGTTTCAAAGGAAGTAAATCTGTGTGCACACCAAACCTTAGTCAATTCTAAACTCGCTTCGCTACCTTAGACCACAATTTTGCTTCTGACTTTGCTTTTGTAGTGGTTTGTTGTGGGGAAACAAATCGGTGTATATAGTTTTTCTATATAAAGTTAAAAAAAGTCTGATCTACCTCTTCGTTAGATGTCTAGAAGTAAAAACCCGTAATCGTCTTTCATTTCTCCTTTTGTTTATGTACGTTTTGTTTGTGTGTGAGGCTGGAGTGATTTGTGTTTTTGCAATTTAAAAAAACCCCGTTGCAATGCGAATGAGTTAAGGTACGTATGTGTCCGGTTTTCAGTTTTTACTGGTCTTTCCGCTGTATACAGCTGACACATTCTGATTGCAGAGGAGCTCAAAAGAGAAAATGTTATTTGGAAGATGTTTTGGGAAAAAAGCCTGGAGAATAGTAATAATAATAATAATGACCATTTTTATAGCGCTTATTCTCCTTACGGGGCTCTAAGCGCTTCACAAAGAAGTTAAAAATCTGAGCAAAAATGAAAAATATCACTAATCATATTCATAAGGAACAACACGAAACGATAACTACATTTACGTCACATCTCCCCCCTTCACACTACACCAGAACCTTGACCATCACAAACAAAGCATTCCTACGTTTGTGACCGTTTATACTTAATACTTACAAAGGGCAATGTCTCAGAGTCAGAGAAGTAGGTCTTATGTGGGAGGGAGTCTTATAATGGGAGGTCTTATAAGGGAGGTTCCACTGTATAGTAACAGACCTGTTTACTCTACTCTTTTCGAGTAGTATTCTACTCAATTTGGACCTCTACTACTCTTCAAAATTGAAAATAATGCTCTTATTACTCATTTTCACTAATTTCAAAATAATGCTCTTATTACTCATTTTCATTAATTTCAGTGAATTTGTTTTTATGGTTTAATGAATAAAACTAAACATTTTGAGCCAAAACTTCTCATTTTAGCCATCCAGACTACTCGACTTGTGCACAGGTCTGCAGTAATCGCTATTGTGTGTCTGTGTGCGTGTGTCTGTCTGCGTGCGTACGTTGTGTGTGAGGGTGTTTGTGTATGTGTGTTGGTGTATGTGGTCAGTCCGTGCGGCTCAGTTGCTGTGGCTTACTGAATGGGGTATGAACGAGTTGGCGTCGATAAATGTGTGTGTGTGTGTGTGTGTGTGTTAGAGAGAGAGTTGCTTTGTATGCGTTGTTGCTGGTTGGTGTCATTCTTGAATGCTGTTTTTGTTGTCTGTTGATGAATAATTGATTGTAAAGCGCTTTGGGCTCATCTGAGATAAAGCGCTATATAAATGTACTATTATTAATATTATTATTATTATTATTATTATTATTATTATTGTAGTTGCCAGCCGGGAAGCGGTGCTGGTAATGTTTTCAGTGACGTTTGTCTGTTTGTTCCTTGGCTGGTTGGCTGGCTGACTATGTATGTGTGTTTGCTATTTTGTTAACATGCTAACGTTTAAACGGAAGGACCTAGAAGGTTCACGTTTTGCATGCGCATAGGTAGTAAGAATATCTAGGCCAAGTTCGAAAATTAAGGTCTTCGTTCAAAGATCAAAGTCACTGAAGCAGAAAATGTGCCACGCAGCTGGTGATATAGCGCATGGGTGCATCTAAATTGCCAAAAACGGAAGTTCCGTTTTTCAAAAGAATTCGCAAAAAAAACACACAAAAAACACCCGTGTTGAATACCGAGATCGATGATCTGAGCGATTTAAGGCGAAAGTATAAAGTTCTATGTCTTGGAATGCCTCCCTTCTCCTTTAATTTATGAATTGTCACCCCTGTACCCAACCAGGGGCCTGTCAGCCCATGGACCACAACTTCAGTTTTTTCCATTAAGGCCAGATGCACCCGTGTCTTAGCGCTCTAGTTGCTCTTTTAGTTTACATTAAACAAATTTTATATATTCTCTCTCTCTCCCAGGTGACGTGGATGTGGCAGAGCAGGAACCTGACTGTGTATCCCATCACCAACAACAACATCGACGAGATCGGTTGGGTGAACGTGCAGAACGACACCGACAACGTGGTGTACAAGGACGAAGGGGAGCCCATCCCGGAGCCCAACGCCTGCTACGAGAGCCGCAAGTCGAAACTGACCATGACCCTCTTCAAGAAGGACTCCAACCGCATGTTCCGGTGCTTCGTCCGTCGCAACGGCATGGACTACAAACAGTTCGCCGATTACTACACCGTTGGGACTGTCAGAGACCGTAAGTTTAAAAAATGTTTTTATTTATTTATTTTGTACATTTTCTATAGCGTTTATTCATCAAAGCTCTAAAAATTGCTTTACAATTTGTACTAAAGAATGTATATTAAAAACATATAATATGAACAAACATTCCTATCCCTCACCGTCAACCACCCATCCCAATGTTCCATCTCTCATTATCGAACACAGCCACACAAAAAGATAAAAACATGAACAATTATTGTAAACAACATAATATGCGACATAGTATAGCACACACACACATGCATGCACGTGCACACGCACGCACGCACGCCAAAGTAGAACTGTAGCCCTCAGATGAAAAATAAGAACGCTCTAATCATAATAATAATAATAATTTAATTCATTTTTGAAAAGTTATGCTCTCTCCACGACTAAGAGAATAGTGTCGTCAGTAGGGGGGCTTAGTAAGTCACTAGGTGGTGTCCTGAACAGGCTCCACTGAACTCCACCATGTCCAAAGTGACTCAGCAGCAGTACAGTGTCTCCTCAGTTGCTTGCTTCCTGACGGCCTAACATAGATTCACTCCCCTTGAACTGCTGGTCTCGGATTCTGCGACCTGAGCAAGCCGGTGCGTGGCTGCGAATTGGGATTCGAGATGAGCGGCGTGGGAGCAACGCCTCTGTACCGCCCAGAAGATAGGACAGAAAAGAAAAAAAAAGGTCTGCTCTGGATGCTTGGATGAGTGTCGGAGATTAAGCTTGACATACAGTATATCTACAATCTGAATGTGTCCACTTGCTACTTGATATAGTTTATAACTTGTAACAGTTCCACATTTATAATTGGATAGATTTTACTTTGTACGTTTCAAGTAATTTTAAAATACATTTTGTAACTTTTAATTAAGTATTTTAACTACTACACTGTTTTTTACCTTGTGGTGTTTTTATCCTTTTTTAATACGTGGTAAGATTTAACTTGGTGAAAGCCCTGACATGGCCTTAGTTGTCGATGGGGCTATGATACTGATGCTCTACTTTGTCTAGGGACACATAGCGTATGTGTGCTGGTTGTCTCAATTCGGTGAGCCTCGAACTTGGCAGCTCCCTTGGTGACTGCACCCAGACCTGTTTACCATTCCGGTTTAGCCGGAATTATTCCAGAAATTTGCTAAAATTCCGGGTAAAATAGTAAATTCCGGGTGAACGCTGAAAATTCCGGATTTCGAAAAAAACCGTCTATTATTTGTTTCCGTTCGTAGGAAAAGACGCAAGGGTTGACCGAAACGTGTACCTAACACGCTACGTCATCAGAAAAGGGGTTGTGCTTGACGTCGCATGCATTAAATGCTGCATTTTCATTGGTTAAAGGGGTGAAATAATGTTTTTATTTTGGTCGATCTATTTCGGGACTGAGCAAATGGCGGCCAGACTTTTACTGTCGATTCGAAGAGCTTTCCAGGCAGTTTTGTAATGGTAGAGATTGTAATTAGGGCTTGAAATGAGTCAATTTAGATTATATTATCACTGGAAAATACGATGATGTGAGTAGTTTTCAACGGAAAATGAAGTCAAAATTGATCGCGATGGCGCCGAGTTGCAACTTGGCATCCGCCGATCCGCGGCCGAGTGATTTTTCTCTGTCCGATCGTGGACATTTCCAGGTATTTTGCTTTTTCCAGCTTGTTTTATACTAAAATTGACTAAGAATTAGTGACTGAATTTACTAATAAAACTTTTCTGGCGAAATTGAGCCAAGAAATCATCACAATATTGAAAATCGACGCCGATGTTCGCGGAAAGGAGAAGAACAAGAAACCGCTTTATCGCGAGTCGTGTACAGATCATGTGAATTCCGGTTTTTGTTCTCAAATTCCGTTTTTTTTGTGTGGCAAATTCCGGGTTTTTCATTATAAGGCCTAAGGGTAAACAGGTCTGCTGCACCACGCCATGCTGATCGGTTTTGGGCCAAAGTTTCACAGGAGGAAATGTTGATGTCAAAGTCCTTCAGGGACACTTTGAGGGTGTCCTTGAACCGTTTCTTTTGCCCTTCTAAAAGATAATACCAATACAGCCCTGAAAGTGGAATATGCTGTCCACCAGCCTTTGGCTGGTGACTTATTATTTTTACCAGCCAAACCCAAAAACGGCAACTAACGAATCAGCCAATCAACCAACCAATTACACTCTTAGAGTGTTTGAACTTGAAGTTGAAGCCGAAGAACGTTTCATTTCGAACATGCACTGGCTGGCGAGCACGCAAATTGTGTATCCTATTTCCGGTGCGTGGGAAAACATGGATTGGGAAAGGAATCTCGCGTGAGAAAGAACATCGTTTTTTTGCCCACTCTCATTTGGCAGGTGAAGCGAATTATAAACTCAACAATTTATTTTTCTCCACTCGCCATGGCGAGTAAAATACTCGCTTCTTTCAGGGCTGCAATACCAATACCAAGTAAAGTTGAAATTATGCAAGTCAATTTTTCTTGTGTGCTTGCAGCTCAGGAAACGACCACCCCTGGGTCAGATGGTGGGGATTCTGGAGGTAAGCCAACATTTTTTTTTTTTTTCTCAACCCCATTCTTCTGTCTTTGTTTTGTTAAAATTAACTCTTCTACTACCAAGTATTACTTAGACTGTTTACTGTTGAGCACCAAGTAATTTTTGCAGCTGCACTGATTTTCGCACATACTCACTTTAAAAATTCATTAAAAATACTCGCTTGAATCATCACTAAAACTCCCTGTAACGATCTGCTGCTGCAAACCCAAGATCGTTTCAGCAGCTCTTTTTTATTCGCCTAAGTTCAGATTCTGCCACTTCTTTCACAGTAAATCCAGTGAATGCTTCGTCGTCACTGTCGCCATCTTGTAGAAGTTCACGCCAAAAGTCATCGTCAGTTTCCATCGTCGAAAACGCGACGAAAATCGATTGAAAATTGCAAAATTTAGCCTACAAATGCAGATGGCGGAAGATTGTGCTTTCCCTGAGCGAACTGCGCATGTCACAGAAGTAAAGGATGTGATGTCACTTGATATAAATAGCGCAAAGGGGGACACCGGGGTTTCCCTAGTATCTGGCGGTCAAACCCGCCCATGGCTAGCAACAGTAAACAGTAAACCGGGCGGTTCAACCCGCCGACGGCAGCAGAAGAGTCAAAAGCCGAAAGGTAGTATCGTGGGTGCAACTTTTCCTGGTATACAAGGATTTCCTGTTTTTGAATGTTACCAGAAAAGAAATGTCCTGTTTTTCAAATTTGTCAAAGAAGATGTGTCTACAGTACTTTTCTAACTTTTTCAAATAAGCGTTTTGTATAAATTGTGGAAAAAAGCAAGCTTAACCCTTTCACCGCCAAAGTCGCATTTTAGCACCACAATGATTTAACTTCGATGTCAGCTAAAAGGCATCAAATTGGGGTCTATTATCCAAAGACCCTATTGTCTTAGTGTTGGGAAGTAAGGATAGACCTTATTTTATATCTGTCACAGAAGAATCCCCAATACTGCAGATGGATTTTGTTCTCTACCCAGGTAAATTTAATGGACATTTTTGACTGAAATATGGCTGGCGGTGAAAGGGTTAAATACTTTCTGATTCATAAATCATTTTTTCCTTCAGCTGCAGGGGGAGGGACATTACCCCTAGACTCCGGCCTTTCATGTTGTTTTTTCATTTTGTGTAGTTGCACCCTTGAATTCTATCTTCAGTAGAAGAATTTATTATAAGAAGGCTATTTTTATTAACCCCTCTATTTTGTTCTTTTTGTTTTCCTTTCCGTCCCCGTCCAAGTGCTGTTTTATTTTTTGTGGTCGTTTTCATTAATTAAAAAAAATAATAATCCTGGTATTGCTTTGTTCATTTTGTTGTTGCCCGATTGGAAAGCTTTTCTTTTCTTCTTGAGTTTTCTGTTTTAATATATGTGATGCAGTACGCGAATACCCAGCTAAAGTCGGCCAGCCACAAGAGAGAGAGAGAGAAAGAAAGAAAGAGAAAGAGAGAGATTTGATTGATTGAAAAATTGTTCAAAATAAACTATTAGAGATAGATGAATTCTGTTTTTTGCCTGTTAATCTGTTGTCTCTGGCCTTTCTGAAAATATGAATAAGTCAAAAGTGATCATTTACGACGTTTGCCTGGTTTTCCTGTGCTGCATCACCTATGTTGGTATATTCATGCTTTAAAAAAACAAAATGATTTTTTTTTATGCGAGTGAAAATTGCTGAGTGAATGGTGAATTTTTTATATATTTGTTTTACTTTATATACATTTTTGGTGTCATGCTTTTTTTGAAAACTTTATATACATTTTGGGGGTCATGCTTTGTCATTTTGTTTTAATACAGTGGAACCTCCTTTATAAGACCTTCAAAAACCATCCTAAATGAGGTCTTATAAGGGGGGGGGGGGTAATTTTAATACTTACAAAGAAGGGCAATGTCTCAGAGAAGTAGGTCTTTAGTGGGTGGGAGTCTTGTACTGGGAGGTCTTTAAGGGAGGTAATTTTAATACTTACAAACTAAAGAAGGGCAATGTCTCAGAGAAGTAGGTCTTTAGTGGGTGGGAGTCTTATACTGGGAGGTCTTATAAGGGAGGCTCCACTGTACTAAATTAAAAAAAAGGGTTACCATGAATCATTTTCCACCTTAGTTTTGCACCTTTTGTCAATACAGTGGAACCTCCCTTACCAGACCTTCAAAAATCATCCAAAATGAGGTCTTATAAGGGAGGGGTCTTATAAGGGAGGTAATTTTAATACTTACAAAGAAGGGCAATGTCTCAGAGAAGTAGGTCTTATGTGGGAGGGAGTCTTATAATGGGAGGTCTTATAAGGGAGGTTCCACTGTATTAGACAAACAGGAATTTTTTTTTTCTAAAATCTTTTTTTCAGTCCTTGGTGGTTTGGGGTTTCATTTTGACACCCCACCCCTCTCCCTCTTCCTCCTGTTTTTATGCCGTTTCCTACATTTATTTAGCTTCACCATTAACCCCTTGACTGCCAGAGAAAATTACGGACAAATTCATTGAACAAATCATGCCATGAAAAAGAGCCAATCTGGGAAAATGGTCTGGGGATATAACTCTCTTGACCGTGCTAGAGTAAAATCCAGCATATCAGAGTTATTCCTCTTCATCTGATAACATCATCAGTGATGTCATCAAGTCAGATACATTATATGGCAGTCAAGTGGTTAATACTATTTTTTTTAATTTTAAGTAATAGTATTTTTCCTCCCTTTTTAGTGGTTTGTTTTGTTTTGCAATTTTAACTTTGGCATTCGTAAATATCTCAATAAATGTGTGAATTATTAACCCTTTCACTGCCAAAGTCGCATTTTGGCATCACAGTGATTTAACACCTATGTCACTAAAAGGCATCAAATTGGCGTCTATTATCCAAAGACCCTATTGTCTTAGTTTTGGAAAGTAAGGATAGACCTATGTCACAGAAGAATCCCCAATACTGCAGATAGAAGATTTTGTTCTCTACCCAGGTAAATTTAATGGAAATGTTTGGTTGAAATACGGTTGGCGGTGAAAGGGTTAACTTATATTTTTTGTTCCGTCACTTATATTTTATTGTTCAGATGATCAATATAATCATATGTTTTACATGTTTATGTGTTGCTTTATCATCTTTTTTTTTCATCGCTTTTTTGTTTGTTGTATTTTTCAGATTCACAACGTAAGTTCATGCTTGAAAAAAAAAAATCAAGTACAGGTTTTATTGTTGTTGTTGCAGAGCTTTAGATTGTCAGGGGGCCCGGGTCAGTGACCCATATGATATTGACCCCTCATTTTGTGCAGTCAGGGGTCATATGACCCACTGAGTCTGCGCTAAAATTTAGGTGTTGTTCTATTACCGTAATACACAGACTACAAGCCGCGTCGTAATATAAGCAGCAGCCCTTACTTTAAAAAAAAAAATCTGAAAAAAGTAACGCATAAGCCGCGTCGAAGCATAAGCCGCGTCGAAGCATAAGCCGCGTCGAAGCATAAGCCGCGTCGAAGCATAAGCCACGTCGAAGCATAAGCCGCGTCGAAGCATAAGCCGCGTCGAAGCATAAGCCGCGTCGAAGCATAAGCCGCGTCGAAGCATAAGCCGCGTCGAAGCATAAGCCGCGCCGAAGCATAAGCCGCGCCGAAGCATAAGCCGCGTCGAAGCATAAGCCGCGTCGGTGCATAAGCCGCGTCGAAGCATAAGCCGCGTCGAAGCATAAGCCGCGTCGAAGCATAAGCCGCGTCGAAGCATAAGCAGCGTCGAAGCATAAGCAGCGTCGAAGCATAAGCCGCGTCGAAGCATAAGCCGCGTCGAAGCATAAGCCGCGTCGAAGCATAAGCCGCGGAAGCGTGGCGATGCACGATGTCCGCTTCCGGTTGAGTCTAGAGTTGATCGCGGGTGTGTTGACTGCCAAAACGAAAGTGTCGGACCGCGAAACAGATCGTCATTTTGTGAAAAATATACCGAAATCAAGGTGATTTTTTTGTCATCAACCGTGAACAAGGCCACAGATCAAAGGTCTGAATCAAGGATGCCACTGAGTTGAGTTTACTTTCACTATTCTGTAACGTTTAGCAGGCATCAGAATTGTCAGAGGATTTGCAAGTTTCAGAGGATTAAGAATTCCTGACAGAGGATTGGCTTCGACTGTCAGAGGTTTTGACTTTTAAATTGAGCATTATCGTTTCTGTTAGATTGCATTTGAAGCTATTTCTGACTGCATGAAACCTTTTTGGTGATGCTGGGAACTGATTTCAGTGTTGTCCCTCTACAGTCTGGGGTCTTGAAGGCCCTTGTACCGCGGTTTTCAGAGGATTGGACTTCAGGCAATTCTGATGCCTGGTTTAGGTCGCGGCACTGTACTAGCTGTAGTTAAAAAAAAGGTGTTAAAAAAAAAAGTTGCGGCTTATAGTCCGCGAACTATGGTAGTATGATTCACTAACGCATTCAGTACTCGTCCATTATATTCAGAGCTTAATCTAGAGCGCGGGATTGGTAAAATCCCCCCCAAATTTTGTTCCTTCCCGCGATAATCGGCGCGGGGAGCGGGCCGAGTCCCGCACATTTGCAGAACGGCCCGCAGTTTTTACCGATCGATGCGGGAAGACCTTCGTCGTCTGCTAAACCCGTCGTCTGGACAAACTGAAAGTATCGAGCAGGAGTGAAGGATTTCTCGACATTTCATTGGTTCTTGACAAAATGTTAGTGTTAATCAACCAATCGCGTTCTTCTCGTTCTACCGACAGGAAGTTGCGAGAGTTTCGGCTGCCATCTTGAATGTTCTTTAAAATGAAGCGGGCAGGGGCCCTGTTTGATTTTGATTTTCGCGGAGGCAAGGTGAAGACAAAAAAAATCCTGTTCCAAGCGAGTGTGAAGACCTCGAAGAAAAGGCTTCTACATCTAAAACGTCGGAAAAGAATGACAACAGTGGCAGTGCAAAGGAACATCGGTTCCAAAATGTCTGGTCGAAAAAGTGGCCGTGGCTGACGAAGATTGAGACAGGGATGCAATGTACATTGTGTTTGAAGCACAATAAGAACTTATGTATGTGATGTGGGGTTGGATAGGGGGGGGGGGGGGTATGTATTTGATGTGGGGTTGGATGGGGTGTGTGGGAGTGCCCCCCTTTTTTTTATATGAGGGGGGGACTGCCCCCCTTTTTTTTCAGAAATCCTAGATTAAGCTCTGATATTGGAAATTGACCCCTCATTTTGTGTAATCAGGGGTCATAATATGACCCATGAAGTTTAAAAACAATCTGAAGCTCTGCTTGTTGTACAGTTGTTGTTGTTGTTGTTAACAGTGTCTGATTTGCATGCATCATAGAGAAGTAGTACGTTCACTTTCTTCTTGGCCCCTTCAAAATACCCCCTTACTGCATGTCTTGGGTGATGCTGATCAAAATTATGCATGGTTATATAGGTATATGCAGACCTGTTTACTCTACTCTTTTCGAGTAGTATTCTACTCAATTTGGACCTCTACTACTAGTACTATTCAAAATTGAAAATAATTTTTGAATTATTAAGAAAACCCGCACAAATCACTCCAGCCATACACACAAACGAAACATACATAAACAAAAGGAGAAATGAAAGAAGATTACGGGTTTTTGCTTCAGGTTTAGACATAGGGAAGTGGTAGATCCGACTTTTTAAAAATATATATATACCAGACCTGTTTACTCCTTTCGAGTAGTATTCTACTCAATTTGGACCTCTACTACACTTCAAAATTGAAAATTATGCTCTTTAATTACTCATTTTCAGTGAATATTGTTTGATGGTTTAATGAATAAAACTACACATTTTGAGCCAAAACTACTCATTTCAGCTATCCAGACTACTCAAGACTTGTGTAAACAGGTCTGTATAATATGGCCACCGGTTTGTGGCTTATACCAAAGACTGTATAGGGGAAGATAAGCATCCAGTCTCTTTTCCCAATATGAGTAGTGAGGACAGAAACACTGGTTATGTCCCTTTTAAACAGGACACATTTTACACGTCGATAGGCCAGTTGAATTCTCCGTTCAAGTTCCAGTCTGAGTTTTTCGATAGCCTCCACTGTGAAACATGTACTGTCGCCACTAACGATAACTCTATCAGCCCGGTTCGCCGAGCTCTTAAGTAGTTCATCTTACCCTTTTAGAATATCTTTGCTTATACGGACACCGCTCAGTTCTTACTCTCACATTGCCATATAGATCCCTTCAAAATGTCTCCACTGCATTCCCTTCGATTATGCAAATCAAGAATATATATTGGGTTTTTGCAGCTAATGGTTCTCAAACTACGGCCAGAAAGTGGTCGTTGTTGTTTCTTCCATCGTGTCTTCCAGTATTGTGCAGCGAGCAGCGGCTTTAACTCTTTGGCCTCCGGCCAGTTAACTCATTGGCATCGCAACGATTTCGAATTACAGTGGAACCTCCTTTATAAGCAGGCATGGGAATTGTCCGCGAAATGTTTTTTGAAATTGTTACTAAATACTTCGTTTTTGTTACTAAATACTTCAATTGGGGGGCTTTTCAGAGTTTTTTTGTCTCTGACAATTCCCATGCCTGATAAGATCTTCAAAAATCATCCAAAATGAGGTCTTATAAGGGAGGGGTTCTTATAAGGGAGGTAATTTTAATACTTACAAAGAAGGGCAATGTCTCAGAGAAGTAGGTCTTATGTGGGAGGGAGTCTTATAATGGGAGGTCTTATAAGGGAGGTTCCACTGTATTAAAAAACGCACAAATCACTCCAGCCATACACACAAACAAAACATACATAAACAAAAGGAGAAGTTAAAGAAGATTACGGGTTTTTTCTTCAGGTTTAGACATAGGGAAGTCGTAGATCCAACTTTTTAAAAAAATATAGAGACTTTATATAGAAAAAACTCTCACACCGATTGGTTTCCCCACAACAAACAGCTAGCAAAGTCAGATGTGAAAATTGTGGTCTAAGGGAGCGAAGCGAGTTTAGAAGTGACCAAGGTATGGTGTGCACATACAGATTTACTTCCCTTGAAGCAAATGCATCAAATTGACAGCTATCTATTAATTCCGCACATATATGGCTGGAACGACTTGAATGAGTTAAAGAATTAAATTCATGTATACTGAAGCATTACAAAAGTACAGAAAAGATGGCTTTTGCAATACTATGAACCCTCCCTTATAAGACCTTCAAAAATAATCCAAAATTAGGTCTTATAAGGGAGGTAATTTTAATACTTACAAAGAAGTTCAATGTCTCAGAGAAGTCGGTCGTATGTCTGAGGGAGTCTTATAATGGGAGGTCTTATGAGGGAGGTTCCACTGTATTATGCAGTGAGCAGTGATTTTAACTCTTTGGCCACTGTGGCCAGTTAAAGAATTAAATTCCCGTACTGAAGCATTACGAAAGCACAGAAAAAAATGGCTTTTGCAATGTGCCGAGGAGTTCCCTATGATACAGTGATGTCCAGAGGACCCGGTCATAGGCCATTGACCTATTAATATTTAAAATGTCCTATTGTGTTCTCCTCTGTCAGGACATATGTCTGATTACATTTTAGCACTGGCATGCTTCGTCTTACTGGTTTCTGCAAGAGCCAGGACGTTGTCCTATTGATTTCATTTTGTTTCAGGACAATTTGTCCTATAATTTTTCGATTCTCGATACATCACAATGATATGTACATAAAGCATGTTCTCTTCTTATTTCCCCGAGCATGATGAAAGTTGTGGAATTTAACTATTTTTACTATTTTAGTTTGAAAGAAAAAAGAGCTTACCGTTTTTTTCAGAATAGGCGCACCCCCCAAATTTTACCCAGATTTCAGATTTTGTCATTATATTTTCTTACTCTTTTATTAGTCATATTATAAGGCGCTGGGGTCTGAGTCTGGGGAAAAAGTATCGCCTTATAGTCCGAAAACTACGGTATAAATGTATGAACAAAAGCGAAATTTTCTGTTTTAACAATGCATGTTTTCAATTTACCGTATTTTTCGAACTATGACTAAGGCACACCTTATGATAAAGCATTCACACAACATTCAAATTTTGTTATTATAGTTTCTTACTAAATTATTAGTCATATTATAAGGCGCATGGGTCTAAGTCCGAGAAAAAAAGTATCGCCTTATAGTCCGAAAAATATGGTACTGATTTTAACTTAAGGCAGTCATTAAACTTTAGGTTTGATACATTATGAACCACAGTAAAAGAGAAAAAAATACTAAAAAAAGATGGGGATGAAATCAGATTGTTTTGATCATTGTTGCTTTAAATGCATTGTGATACTATTTCATTGAAATAGCATTTTCTCTAGTGTCAAATTATTTAATGTTGCATTTAATATCAAGGATGCTGACTACCAATAATCAAGAATTAGGTTTGTTACATTCCAGTTTATTCATCTGCCTTTGGAAAATCACAATTTTGTGATGATGGTTTAGAGTCTAGAGAGAAGAGTCTATGCATGCATGAGTATGGGTGGTGGTTTAACACATTGACGGCGGGCCGCGTTTGGAGTCGCGGCCCTTGAACATCACCCACTGCCGGGCCGCGTTTAAAGTCGCCCAACGGTATAAGGTAGAAAACTCATGCAAAACTCTTGACCACAGTTTTCCTTACTTTCGCGAGTAGTTTCCCTTTAAGCACACTTCTGTTTTCTTCCATTTCTTTGTGTTCAATCGCTGATTTGACGCCAATTACAAACAAAAATGCCAAACCATCGTGGTCTAACGAGAGAGGAGATTCTCCACATTCTGGATTTGGATGAACCTGATGATAACAATCCAAAATACTCGTTTTCTGACTCAGAAAGTGATGAAAGTAGCGAGGAGGAGCATGAAAACGAAGCTAGTGTGTCTAGTAGTACTAGTACAAGTCAAGAGACTGAGAGTGTTTGTCGTGGTAGGGGTGGCGGCAGGGGGTGTCGTTTTCCCCGTTTTTCCCCATTTTTCAAGTCGGCATGTAAAAAGCGTTATTCCTATCAACTTAAAAAATACACAGACGAATTCAGCAGCCTTTTTTCAGTAAGTATGCAAAATTTGGTTGCAAAAGGACATCATTCAGCTTCGTAAGACGCGTTTGTTTACAACCACCCAATTTCTATAAAGAGGGTCGCGGCAGGGCTGGGCCTGCACTGAGAATAGGCCGAGGCAGCGTCACTCCGTCAGTCACAATAGTGTTAACAAGTTGTGTATTGTGTTAATTAAATTTGTATTATATATGTCTGTTGTCTAGAATGTCCTCGTGAGTAGTGGGATTATGTTTAAATTTTAATTATAATTTTTTTTAGCCCATGTTCCTGTTTTCGCCAAATGAGTTATATTGTGTAATTTGATTTTGTTGTTGGTAAAAGTAATGTGTACGACTACAACAAACGAACAAGGACACGACAAGTGTAAAGTGACGTTATTTAATTCACAAGAGCCACAACAAAACATCTGGATATTTCGGCGAATGCACCTTTATCAACAAGGATGTCCGTCCACACACAAGAAAACAGGAAACGGCAAAGATAGCAAAAGTAATGTGTAGCAAATATGTATGTAACGGGGAAGAATTAACTTCACTGTTGGTGCATTATACAACTTGTTAAAGCATGGAAAAACAAGAACTACAAAGAAAGATTAGAATTTCTTAATTTGCCTTCTCTCAAGGGAAGAAGACTCAGAGGAGATATACAAGTATATAAAAATTATAAATAATTCTGATGATATTGAATTCAGTGATTTCTTTGTCAAGAGTACAGTGGATAAAACAAGAAATAGTATGGACAAGTTGTTTTTAAGACGTTCAAATACTAACAAACGAAAATGTTTCTTCTCTAACAGGATTGTTCAACATTGGAATAACTTGCCAACTAACATCAAACAGGCACCTAATATTAACACTTTTAAAAATCTTCTGGACCAAGATACTTTTAATTTTTTTGATGATTGAAAATGAAAGTCCATTAAAAAAAACCCACTATAAATTAATTAAGACTAGTTTGCGCAATCATTGTCAAACTTAATCAAATTAAACAATCAAGAAAGGGCGTAAAAGGGCCGAGAGGCCCACTTCTAGCCCTATTACACTACTATGCAAAATCTGAATATTATTTGAGCCTGGTTAACCAACTGTAAGCTAGATGGAACAGACAGTTATGAAATAATGTTTCTTACGTGTCGCAAGCTTGTCCTCTTTGCGATATCAAAAGTATCACATAATCTACTGATGCAGTTGGGACAAAAGAAAAATAGACTGATAAAAATCATGAAAATGAACCAAGAATTTGCTTCCATTTGCTGTGAACTTCGTGATCCTTTTGCTTTCTTCGATGCCAAGTCTCACTCGGTAATTAAAGAGAGTGAAGCATTAACATTAAGAAAGAAGCTTTAGGTATTGGGGTACTTTATAGTCACAGAGGCGTCTCTGTGAAATTCAGGTTGCTCCCACCTGGAGAACGCGTCGCAGCCAGAGGCGCGTCACCCTTTTTTTTGCATGCGATTTTTGCATGATTGATGAGGAATGAAGGGTGGGTGTTAAATTTTGACCAAATGACAACTTTTTCGTTGCTACTGGGTTTAACATGTGCTAAGTGCATGGGCACACGGGACCTCAGTTTATCGTCTCATCCGAAAGACTCCACGTTCAGACCGTTAAGGCCTAGTGTAAAGTGAGAGGAAAAATCCCCTGTACCCAGGTTCGAACTCAGGTTTACTTGACACGGGGTGAACCACTGTGCCACTCTACACTGTTTTCTAAACAGAATTTGTAATATTATATTTTTTATTTCCCTCTCTCATCCTTCCACTCCACAATTCCTTCATTCACCACACACATAATTTATTGAAAAAATGTTTTTCAATGTATAAAAAAAAAATCCTTTTTTTGTTTTTTTTAAGAAGGAATGTGAATATCGCTTTTGTTTTGTATAAGTGTTAACAGTTTCGTTTTTAGATAACCTGTTTTGCTAACTCAATTGATGGACTAACAGTAACAGGGTTTTGGTGTTTTTTGTGTGCATGCAAAGGGTTACATAGTGTTACTGTTAACTTGGGTCTTTCGTGATACTGTTTCTTTTATTTTTAAACACATGTTTTACTAACACGGTTGGTTGATTAAGAATTACTTGCGCTAAGGTCTCATGATGGAATCTCTCAATTCTGCCCTTTCTATTTTTGTTAAACCTATATTATCTTCGTGTTCACCTATTATGATCGTGTTAACCTTACGGATCATGTTAAGCTAAGATGCTCGTTGTTAACTTTCTGTTTTTATGCTAACCTTGACATCAGTTTTTTTGTGGGTTTTTTGTTCCGCTACTTTTTTCTTCCCCTTGTTTAACCCACCCTCCCTATGATGGCACAATCTGTTTAAATGGGGAGTATGGGCTTGATGAATTTTGAATGTTACCTTTTTTTTTTTTTTTTTTATTCCTTTTTTTTGCATTTTACAAGTAGTCACAACACGTAACAAAACATTAGCGCACGCCCACATACTTACACACACACACACACACACACACACACACACACACACACACACACACACACACACACACACACACACACATTCTTATACCTGTGGTCATATCCACAACAATTCAAATTTTACGTCACTTTCAACCAGAAAGTACAGTCATACATTCAAATTAACGCAAAAGAGATAAATATGGATGCCATCGTGTGAAAAAAACTTCTTGTGACATTTCAAAACCAAAAATACATTTTTCAATTTCATATCTCTTTTTTAAATATGAGATAAATTGTTCACACTGTGGGAGTTTTCCTTCACATCTGCATTTATATATAAAAATTTTTTGCCAACATGTTACCTTTTTTTGCTATTGATGTCCCTTTGATAAAAGTAAAGCTATGTGTGGGTAGTGGGGATGGGGGGGGGGGGAGCTAGGGAGGGAATGAGGGTAAATGGGTGGATGGTTGGATCTTTGTCAAATGTTTTTGAGAGAGAGAGAGAGAGAGAGAGAGAGAGAACATGAACATATTTTTAATATATGAGGCAATGTCAAAAGGTGCCATGCCCCCCACCCCTACCTCACAAAATTGTCCATAACTTAATTTTATGATGCTTATGATCTCAGTGATATATATAGGCCACTGGCCCTTAGAAAGGCCAAAGTCATACATAAACACGCATATACATAAAGTACTGGCACATTCGAACATCAATGGTACCACATATATCAATAAAAGTTTGAAGACACACAATGGGGCTTGATGTCCTAGAGCATTTTAACATTATGCGTTATCATAATTTTTTTCTTTTGCGAATAGCATAAAACAGGTACAAAGAGAGTTTCCTGACTGTCTCTACAGATCCATTTCTTAAAACATTGGTGTACTGACCAGTTGCTCCACTTAGATATTTGCTTCTGATATCAGAGTACAAAGGGCATACATACATTGCCCTTTGTAAATAAACGAAAGTGACTTTCGTCTTCGACAACATTGCATACAGGGCATAATTTGTTCAGATTTTCACTAAATGTTCTTCTAAATTGCGATCCATTAATAGGTAGAACACCAACACACAATTTGACCAGAAAACATCTATAGTCTAGAAAATGAAAGTATTGTTCAGGTTCAAATGATGTTTTAAGCAGACAAGAGAGAGAGAGAAGCTTTCCAAAGGAGTCAGAATGGTCAACATACTGACCCTGGGCCCTGAAGAGAAGAAGAAATAGAGACCGAGAGAGTAAGACTAAGAGGGAAGATAGAGAAATGTCCCAAGCTCTGGAGTAATTAAAACACAAACTTGAAGAAAAAAAGAGAGGAAAAAACCCATCTTCAAAGCTCAAGTTGAATGCTTTATGTACATAAAGATTTTTTGGCATGCGCAAAAATGTCCATGGCTTTTGTATGAATTTCTACTGCTTTAAAAAAAAAAAAATCAGGTGCATAGATATGCATGATGTTGGGTGGTGGCATGTGTGTGTATGTGCAGCCTTGGCAAAGGCACGTAGTGTTTTCTTTGATGTAAGGATGGTCCATGAAATATTTTTTTAAAGGTATCATAATAATGATGGTGTTGCATTAATTTGTCCCATTTTTTTTAACCCTTTCACCGCCAAAGCCGCATTTTAGCACCATAGTGATTTAACGCCTATGTCACTAAAAGGCATCATATTGGGGCCTATTATCCAAAGACCTTATTGTCTTAGTTTTGGGAAGTAATGATAGACCTTATTTTATATATGCCACATAAGAATCCACAATACTGCAGATGGATTTTGTTCTCTACCCAGGTAAATTTGATGGAGTGTTTTGGCTGAAAGATGGCTGGCGGTGAAAGGGTTAAGTTCTAGGGGATAAGTATTGCCTGTTATGGGTGCCTCATGGCTGGGTGTATCTACAGCTGGGTTCTCCCTCCAGACCATGGTGTGCACATCCAGTAGTATTGCCTGTTATGGGTGCCTCATGGCTGGGTGTATCTATTAATTGTGCCCGTTATGTTTTAAATGTCTTAATTTCTGTCTCATGAAATTTGTTCATTGTTCACACACTATCTTATTAAACTCTTTTCACAGTTGTTTCAATATGTAAAATGCGGACTATCTATAAACCAGGGCCTGTATTCACGTTGAGATAGCATGAGACTTAGCATGATGCTAACTTAGAAGCTCTTCCAATGTCCTATAGGATTTAATAGGACTTTTGGAAGAGCTTCTAAGTTAGCATCATGCTAAGTCTCATGCTATCTCAACGTGAATACAGGCCCAGGTCTTTTTTTTTTCTTTGATTGGACTACGCAGCTTATAGACTGCTGTAGTTTGTCTTGATTTTTGCAGAAGTTTCTGAGTTTATTATTAGTGCTGTAAAATCACAGTCACATTCTCCTACCCATTTTGAGTTTCAGTTGTAGCTCTCGAAACTGGTTTTGACTGGTAGTAGATTTTAATCCAATGTTTAAAGTGATTCAGAGCATTAAGAACTTACATCTGTAGCACCTGTCAGGCATGGGAATTATTCGCGGATTTCTGCGAAATTAAAAAAAAATTGTTGCTAAATACTTCGTTTTTGTTACTAAATACTTCAATTGGGGGGCTTTTCAGAGTTTTTTGTCTCTGACAATTCCCATGCCTGACCT
>CM065709.1:26315753-26325753 GCA_017654935.2 Phymorhynchus buccinoides | reverse complement strand
CAACTGATCAACAGGCTTATCCTTCCCAGTACATAATTTGATGATCAGTTGTATTCAGAACAAAATGCCCCAGTACAAATCCTGAAAATTCTGGTAGGTCACGGTGTATTTGGTGTTTGATATTTTGGTATGTACAAGTCACAGAGTCTTATCTCTGTGAAATTCAGGTTGCTCCCATCTGGACAGATCGTCGACGACGCAAGCGCAGCGCCACCCATTGTATGTGTGTGTGTGCATTACCGTCATATACAGTCCTTATTTTTGGGGGGAAGTCTTGAAGAAGTCTTTAAAAAGTTTGTAATTTTGGAAGGGTAAAATCTGTATGAACCCTGAGATAGGTGTAGCGGTAACCACGCCTCGGTTAAACCTCATCGGCTATGGTACCGCCACTTACATGTGATATATGGCTCCAACCCACCTGCATGCGCATCTCGACCATTCCAACGGAAGTGTCGCCATCTTAGTCCTTATTTGTGTGTAAACAAAGTGAAAATGTTATCTAAATGTGTAAAAAAAACATCCAGATGTTATAAATACAGTTTAGATAAGTTTCGAATTGGAACAGCCAAATACGCAGCATCGATCTGGCATTTTTCAAAAAAAGGTAAGGACTAAGATGGCGGTCTCCCATAATATGGCGCTCCTTGTGGCCGGATATGACGACACGTGGGTACCAGCCATAGAGTAGAATTGTCTTTTCTTTTAGTTTCAGATTACTTCTCAGTTTTCAGCTTTTAAAAAATTATTTTTGTAATTGTAAAATGAGGTTATGAGGTTAACCCTTTTACCGCCAAAGTCGCATTTTAGCACCACAGTGATTTAACACCTATGTCACTAAAAGGCATCAAATTAGGGTCTTCTTATCCAAAGACCCTATTGTCATAGTTTTGGGAAGTAAGGATAGACCTTATTTTATATATGTCACAGAAGAATCCCCAATACTGCAGATAGATTTTGTTCTCTACCCAGGTGAATTTAATGGAAAATGTTTGGCTGAAATATGGCTGGCAGTAAAAGGGTTAAAATGGTAAAAAGAAACTTGGCACTGTTCAACATTGTTCTTCCTCTTATTTTTCATTTGACTGTGGTTGTCTGATGCATTTCTTAATTTTTGAAAAAAGAAGCCTGATATATTACTGTATTTGTGTGTATTATTCACTGTCAGGCATCAGAACGATCCGCGGATTTCCGCGGTTTTGGTAGCCACTGGCCGCGGTTTTGGCACTGCCGGCCGCAGTTTGTACTTCATGAGGCAGCGCGATCTTATTCTCAAATGGTATTCTTAAGCGGTTTGTTTTCATACTGCGCCTTTGGAAATGAAAAATCGCGGCCATGTTTGTTTTTTCTTCCGAGTTTAGAGCTCTCTAGACTCTTACTTTCACTGTTTCAGAGTTTGTTTTGATGACAGTGATTGTGATTTGGGTTTTAAATGAGTCGATTTAGAGGATATGATCGCGGGAGACTACGATGATGTGAGAACTTTGAACTTTTCCGCGAATGATCGCAATGATGCCGACTACGGACTAGAGTTTTGTGGGGTCCGACTCGATGTCGACTCCGAGTCATGGCGAGTGTTGTTCGTCCGCGGATTGGACTCTCAGACCTGCCTACTGCTACGATTTGGCCGTAGCAGCTACGAAAAATAAAGCTTCGCTACGGAGCTACGGCAACCTTAACGTTGCTACGGAAAAAAAAAATTGCCGCCGCATTTTATTTTTGCTTATGCCGTTCCCGGTTTTGTCTGTTTCTAAGAGCAGACGCCGTGTCACGCGCGATAACCTAGTCACTTCCGTTTTTATCAAAGTGACTGCGCATGCGTTCTTATTACTTTCTCTGGAAAAAATGGCGGACTCCAGCAGCAGTAGTGATTTGGGAGATGTTTCAAACGAAGAAAAACGAACCCAAACCAGAAAACGAAAATCATCTGGCACACCATCTTGTTATAAGAAAAAACATCGGCCTGCCGCACAAGTTTTCAAAGTAGCTTACACGGAGGAATGTCCTTGCATCGTCGACTTGGTGCGAACCATGCTCACTCACTGAAAACCTCTGCCATGCGGACTCTCTGAATCATGGCGGTAGAAACGATTGCCGTCAACACGTTCAATCGGCGAAACATAAGCAGTGCATTTCGGCTCAGGAAGAGAACAAATCCATTGCCGTCGTTTGTGGATGCCATGCTACTGAAAATTGATGGCTGGGCTACTGATTGGGAAAATTCCAAGTAGGCAGGTCTGGACTCTGGAGTATTCTGATGCCTGACAGTAATCAATGGGACTTGAAGTTGCTCATTTTTCTTTGGTCTCCTTTTGTCATTCAGATGGTGATCCAGGGAACAAACCGTAAGTAATCCAAATCATCTTGTGTAAAAATATAATAATGCAAAAATCATTCAAAAGTGCAGAAATATTCCGAGACACACGGAAATGTAGAGGCTGTGCTTATTTTAAGCATTAACCCCTTCACTGCCCACTACGAGTAACGCTCGTAGTTGATGACATCATTAATGATGTCATAACTTTTTATGTCGTAGACCTAGAATGATGGTTCTTGGTTTAGATAAGCCAGGAAAGGTATATATCTGGACCATTTTCTCAGATTGAGTCAGAGTGTAAGAGGTTTGGTTCAAACTTTATAATTAAAAAATCAATATTTTCTCGTTTTTCTTCTGGCAGTGAAGGGGTTAAACGGATACTTAAGCCAGTTATTAAAAAAATAAAGGATAACTTCATATATTGTGTGATTACGTAAATGTATGTAGTTTTGCTAACAATATTGTTAGGAAATACAAGGCATATCAAGCATGTTTTTATTTCCAATTGAAAAAAAAATCGATAATTATTCTTAGTTATTATTGTATTTTCAAAACTGGTAGTTAATCTCTCCAAGTTCATTTCATAATTTCGATTACATGTGAAGTGATAATCTTAAAATATTTAGAAAATGTTGATCGATTTTGTTTTTCAAAATTGACACTTGGAACTAGACAACTAGCTTCTTTCATTATTTCAGATAAGTGATATAGGATAATCTTAAAATAATCAGAGAATAATTGTATGTTTCTTTGGGTTTTTTTTTGAAGAACTGATGATCCGAACGGACCCCCGTACCCCACGCCTGCCGTGACGTACTCTCAACCGAACCGCTTCCCTCGCAACGACCGGGAGGTTAGTGACTTAAAACCTCTGATCCGCTCGGAATGTTTGTTGTGTGAATGTGTCTTGCTTGTGATTGTGTCTTGCTTACTTCTCTTTTTTTTTCCCTTCTAGTACTTTCTCTCCTCCTTTTCTCTTGCATTTCCATTCTTAACTCACTCGGGACTGGCCGAATTATTTCCCCTTGTTCTGTGGGGACTGGGCATTCGACTAGGTTCGTAAAATAATCACCAAAACCAAGTTATGAAGAGTTAGGCATCAATATTTTCAGAAAAGATTAGCAACACCATGCACTAAGCGATCGTAAAATATCAGATTCCTTACCTTCGTCGTTTGTCTCCTATTGACGAAAACAGCTAACACATAGAAAGAAGGAAAATTTCACATTCCGATCTTTGACCCCCCTCTACAACCAAAGCTGAATGTAAAGTCTGCAATGATTGGTTGATTTCAAGAGAGGCAAGGTCAAAGCAAACTGAAAATAGGTTATGACATCGCACCGGAAAGCTGGTTACATGCCAGAAATCAAAACCTCTTGAAAACTCTTATGAGCCGGAGCCGGGCCATTTGTCCTAAACGGTTGTGCGAGCCATGAGCCGCATCCGGCTCATTCGTCCCGAGTGAGTTAAACCCTGTGACTGCCAGAGAAAATTAAAGAAAAAATCATTGTACAAACCATGCCATAAAAAAGACAACTGATAGAGCCAATCTGGCAAAATGGTCTGGGGATATAACTCTCTTGACTGTTAGAGCAAAAGCCAGCCTATCAGAGTTATTCCTCTTCATCTGATGACGTCATCAGTGATGTCATCAAGTCAGTAAGTGATACGTTATGGCAGTCAAGGGGTTAACGCATACATGTATATATATAATTTGCCATGTATATGTATATATATATCGTCAGTGAAATTCAAAAACCTTGTATCTCGATTTTTTTAATTTTTTGGTTAGATACATAGTCAGCTCTCAAATTTTTCCCACTACCTTCCACCAAAAGCTCGTATCTCTAATGACTTTCTATCTGGTGGACTATTAAATAAAATAAATAAAAATAAAATTGTGATGCAGCACAGGAAAAGGAGGCTAAAGTCGGGCAGCCACAAGAGAGAAAGAGAGAGATAGAGAGAGAGAGATTTGATTGATTGAAAAAATGTTAAAAATAAACTATTAGAGATAGATGAATTCTGTTTTTTTGCCTGTTAATCTGTTGTCTCTGGCCTTTCTGAAAATATGAATAAGTCAAAAGTGATCATTTACGACATTAGCCTTGGTGTCCTGTGCTGCATCACATTTTTACGAAAGACCCCCCTCCCCACGGGGAGAGACTCATGGAGGGGGCGGGTTAAGACATTCGCCTGCCAATTTTAATGCGCGAGTGACCTGGGTTCGAATCCCAGCCTCACCCTTTTTTTCTAGTTGGATGGGGAAAATCAAATTGAAAGTCGAGTCCTTCGGATGGGGACTTAGTTAAAGCCAATCTGACCCGTGCGCTTTACGCACGTAAAAATCCCACAGCAGTTGAAAGTCGGTAAGAGCAGGGAGAGTCCGGCTGCCTGGTATGAAACAAATTGATAGGATTTTCTCGCAGTTACTATGAAGCAAGTGACCTAAGCCACTCAACTATATTCTGTCCTGTGAATGTAATGTCAGTTTGTTTCTCTCTTTTTGCTCTTCCTCTCCAACCCCCCCCCCCCCCCCACCCAAACTCCCCCCCCCCCCCTCACGTACTGACTTGATGACATCATTGATGATGTCATCAGATGAAGAGGAATAACTCTGATATGCTGGCTTTTGCTCTAACACGGTCAAGAGAGTTATATCCCCAAACCATTTTGCCAGATTGGCTCTATCAGTTGTATTTTTCATGGCATGATTTTTGTACAATGAATTTTTTCTTTAATTTCCTCTGGCAGTCAAGGGGTTAAGCTGTATTCTGTTGTGTGGATGTGTCAGGTTTGTTTCTCATTTTCTGCTTCTCTGCGTTTGTTTTTTCATTGCGCTTCCTTCCTATATATACTGTATGCATTTGTGCAGGCATGTGACTGTGCACACAAATTCATGAAGACGCATGCTCTCTCTCTCTCTCTCTCTCTCTCTCTCTCTCTCTCTCTCTCTCTCTCTCTCTCTCTCTCTCTCTCTCTCTCTCTCTCTCTCTCTCTCTCTCTCTCTCTCTCTCTCTCTCTCTCTCTCTCTCTCTCTCTCTCTCTCTCACACACACACACTCGTTTGTGCACATGTATGCATGTACTTGAGAACTCATGCACACAAGCAATCGCACACACAAGTGCCCATGCCTGGCATACTGGACACATAGGCACGCAGCACAAATACGTACAAGTAATCACAGTCACACTTGCACATAAGCATTAACGCACGCATGCATGCACATGCGAGCACACACACACACACACACACACACACACACACACACACACACACACACACACACACACACACACACACACACACACACACACACACACACACAAAGAGAAGTTTTCAACACTTAGTAACAAAGGAATTGCTTGTCATCATATGGCTTTTCTTTAAATTATTCCCAATTTACAAGTTTTTCTTCCCTCAAGTCAGAGATGTATTGTTTTTGAGACATAATTGCATGAGGTGCAGTTCTGTCTCTCATGCACATACCTCTCTCCTTCCCTCCCTACCATCCTTTCCTGGCCTTTTCAGGTATTAGGTACTTTATAGTCACAGAGGCGTCTGTGAAATTCGGGTTACTCCCACCTGGAGAGCGCATCGCAGCCAGAGGCGCGCCACCTTTTTTTTTGGGCATGCGATTTTTGTGCGACTGATGAGGAAGGAAAGGGGTGTGTGTGTGTAAATTTTGACCAAATGACAACTTTTTCGTTGCCACTGGGTTTTAATGTGTGCTAAGTGCATGGGCACACGGGACCTCGGTTTATCGTCTCATCCGAAAGACTCCACGTTCAGACCATAAGGCCTAGTGCAAAGTGAGAGGAAAAATCCCCTGTACCCAGGTTCGAACTCGGGTTTACTTGACACGAGGCGAACGTGCTACCACTGTGCCACTCTACAGTCCTAGAGAAACACACAATTACACACACACACATGCATGCACTCGTAAAAAGATCAAAATCTGCATGTCCTTGTGCATTAAATAGTATGTGTGTACAGACCTTTGTTTTGCGCGTGAGAATCAGTAGTTTGAAAAGAAGAAGAGAGAGAAAGAGAACTCGGAACATTTTTAATGCACATTGGCCTTGGGCCGCAATACATTGTTAAGGGGGTTGTGTGTGTGTGAAGGGTTAGTATTTACATGGAAAAAAAAATCTTGATAAGCTAACACAATCATACATTTATAAACTTCCCAAACAACCATCTCTCAATAGTAATAATAATGATGATCATTTCTATTGCGCCTAATCTCCCGTGGGGGCTCTAGACGCTTCACAAAAATAATATATCTTACATGAACAAACAAAAACATGTAACAACAAAAACAACAACAATGACAACACACACACACGCACACAAACACAGACACACACACATGCCAAGCGCACACAACACACACACATGCGCCTGCGCACACACCCACACACGCACACACACACACACACGCACACTCACACCTCCGCTAACACTGGATACAGAGAGGGAACGAGTGGGTAGGGATGGGGGTGGGTGGGGGCTTTAGGAGTGTTTGAATAGGACAGTTTTTGTGGCCTATTGATAATTTGAGAGAGAAGAAGGGGGGGGGGGGGGAGAGAGAGACAGAGAGAAAGTGTATGGGGAGGGAGAGGGGCGAGTGAAAGTGTAGGGGTGGGGAGGGGACGTGACATGGGAAGATGGGGAAAGAAAAGGTTGGGCATTATTTCAGACATCTTTTCCAAAGTGATAAATTCCTCTACGCTTCTTGCCTTCACTTTTCTAGTTCTCTCTGTTTCTCTCCTCTCTCTGTCTGTCTGTCTCCTCTCTCTGTCTGTCTGTCTGTCACCTCTCTCTGTCTGTTTGTCTGTCACCTCTCTCTGTGTCTCTCTTTATCTCTCAGGCATGGGAATTGTCTGCGAATTCACGGATTTCTGTGGAGAAAAAAAAAGATTTCCGGGAAAAAATACTTAAATTTTTATATTATATTTTAACGCTATAAAAATTAGGTGGGGGTGGGGCTTTTCAGACTTTTTTGATTTTTTTTCAGAGTTTTCAGAGTTTTTTGTCTCTGACAATTCCCATGCTTTGTCTCTCTCTCTCTGTCTGTCTCTCTCTCTCTCTCTCTCCTCTCTCTCTCTCTCTCTCTCTCTCTCTCTCTCTCTCTCTCTCTCTCTCTCTCTCTCTCTCTCTCTCTCTCTCTCTCTCTCTCTCTGTCTGTCTCTCTCTCTGTCTGTATGTCTCTCTCTCTGTCTCTGTCTCTCTGTCTCTCTTTCTCTCTCTCTCTCTCTCTCTCTCTCTGTCTCCTCTCTCTCTCTCTCTCTCTCTCTCTCTCTCTATCTCTCTCTCTCTCCTCTCTCTCTCTCTCTCTCTCTGTCTCCTCCTCTCTCTCTCTCTCTCTCTCTCTCTCTCTCTCTCTCTCTCTCTCTCTCTCTCCCCCTCTCCACCCCCCTCTCTCTGTCTCTCTCTCTCTCTCTCTCTCTCTAATAAAAGTATGTATGCTTATCTCATTAACCTGTGTAAATAAAATTTCGTTTGTTCGTTCTTCTGCGCATCAAAGCATCATAGTTGTTTTGTTCTTCTTGTTGCTGAGTGTTTTGCTAAATGTTCGTAATGATGGCAATGTTTGTGCGGACGGACGGCTTGCTCTTGCAGTTGCTACAGTACAAAATGTGGGGAATTGCATGACATGTGTTTGGGGGAGATAAAAAAAAACAATAGAAAAGAAAACAACAACAACCACAGAGGCAAGATGTTAGTTCTTTTCTTTTTTCGTTATGTAAATAGCAAAAAATGCATGATTACGTCACCTCATGTATATATAGCTTGAGAGGCGAAAGAAAAGCGCATGGCTAAAGGTTGCTTATCTTATACGTTTTTTTCCCATCTGAAATTTTTTCTTCTTCTTTTTTGTCTTGCAAAAGAACATGAAAATCTGCTCTTTCACTTTTAAACACATACTGAAAAATATTTTTATTTTAAAATCTGAATCAAGTTTCTCTCTTTGTAAAAAGGAATTCAGTTTATAATGTATAATTGTCTTCTTTTTTTTCAATTTATGTTAATAGAATTTTTTTCTCTTTTCATTGAAGATAGTTATCCTGTATGTTTTCAAGCAAAGGAAACGAGAAAAGCAAAGAGAACAATGTTGCTTTTACCAGTAAATACATAATTGATTTTTTTTCATTTTGCTTTTTTATGATCACCTGGCAAAAGTCATTTTATTTTATTTTAACGTTGAGAAACTTGAAGAAGAAAACCCCCCAAAAACATCTATGGGTTTGCTCTGCATAAAAATTAAAAAAAAGAACCTTCCTTCTTTCAAAGTAATTTGTGTTGAAAAGAATTTCTTGTAACAGAGAAGAAGCAAAGGAAATTCAAGCTTTAATTGCAGAATAAATAGGGACCAAAAATAAAATTAAAATAAAATGATGGTGCCGAGTATTGCATCTGGCTAAAGTCATTTAATTTATTTTAAAGTTCAGAAACTTAAGAATTTTTTTTACCCCAACAGCTATGGGTTTGCTCTGCACTAAAATAAAAATAAAACCTTCCTTTCAAAGTAATTTGTGTTGAAAAGAATTTTTTTTTTATCAGAGAAGAAACAAAGTAAATTCAAGCTTTAATTGCAGAAATAGAGTAAATAGGGACACAATTTTTTTTTAAATAAATAAAGAAGGAAATGATGGTGCCGAGTATTGCAAGATGGGTCGTTCCCCCCCTCCCCACCCCCCACCCGTTTCTTGTGGAATCCATTTATTTTTTTCTGTTTCTTTTTTTAAAGGAATTCTCTATTAATAAATCTTTAATTTAAGAATCAAGTTTATTTCTCTTCGTAAAAAGGAATTTCTTACTTTCAATTTTAAATTGATAATGAATAATTGGTGTGTGTTTTTTCAATTTATATAAACAGAATTTGTTTTCTTTTAATTGAAGATAGTTATCCTGTATTTTTTCAAACAAAGGAAACCAGAAAAGCAAAGAGAACAATGTTGCTTTTACCAGTAAATACATGATTGATTTTTTTTCATTTTGCTTTTTTATGATCACCTGGCAAAAGTCATTTTATTTTATTTTAAAGTTGAGAAACTTGAAGAAGAAAAAACCCAAAAAACATCTATGGGTTTGCTCTGCATAAAATTTAAAAAAAGAACCTTCCTTCTTTCAAAGTAATTTGTGTTGAAAAGATTTTTTTTATCAGAGAAGAAGCAAAGGAAAGGAAATGCAAGCTTTAATTGCAGAATAAATAGACGCAATCCAAAAAAAAAAGAGAAAAAAAGGAAATGATGGTGACGAGTATTGCATTATGGGTCCCCCCCCCCCCCCCCCCCCCCCCCCCCCGTTCTTGTGGATTTATTTTCCTCTTTCTTTTTGAAAGAAATTCTCTATTAAATTTTAATTTTAAAAAACCAAACTGAATCAAGTTTCTTTCTCTTTGTAAAAAGGAATTTTTTTACTTTCAATTTTAAATTCATAATGAATTAAAAACAAATCAATTTATATTAACAGAATTTATTTTCTTCTGGTTCTTTTTTACAAACAAAGGAAACGAGAAAAACAAAGAGAACAATTATGCTTTTATCAGTAAATACATAATTGATGTTTTGTGTTATTGTTATGTTTAGGGTTACCTGGTTAGGGTTATGGTATTGTTTTTCAAAGTTGAGAAACTTGAAGGGAAAAAAATACCCCAACATCTATGGGTTTGCTCTGCA
>CM065709.1:26288288-26315253 GCA_017654935.2 Phymorhynchus buccinoides | reverse complement strand
TAAGAGCGTCTTTTTGTTCCTTCCAAAAAAATAATGGGAGGGGAGGGGAGAAGAGAGAGTGTGAGAGAAAGTAGGTTGGAGACGCTGAGGATAGGGCACACACACACAAAGTGGACACATTATCCCCCCCCCCCCCCCCGGAAACCTCAGGAGATTGCTACAGGATTAGGGCAAACACACACAAAGTGACCACATTAGACACGGGAAAACCTATGGAGACTGCTCAGGATTAGGGCAAACACACACCAAAGTGACAAATTAGAACGGAAACCTCATGGAGATTGCTCAGGATTAGGGGCAAACACACACAAAAGTGACACATTAGACACGGAAACCTCGGAGATTGCTCAGGATTAGGGCGAAAACAACACAAAGTGACAATTAGGACACGGAACCTCATGGAGATTGCTCAGTATTAGGGCAAACACACAACCAAAGTGACACATTCAGACACTGGAACTCATGCGTTTATGATCCGTATTTAAAAACGGTAAATAAGTAAAAGAAAGATGAAAAAAGTTATGGCATATTGGGTGCGGAATAACGCATGCACTTGTTTCTCCCTTCTCTTGTTTACAAAAAATATACTTCAGTGACGCTAAGCGCATTGGGTTTACACATGTAGTTTGTATGTACCCTCCCTTCCTGGCCTTAGTTTGTTCCGCTCTGTGTTACTGATATTGGCCACTGCAGCTAGGGTTATTAACGCCAGTTACGGCAAGAGTTGAGCCCTCGTGATCAATATCCAAAATGGCTCTTGCAAAAGGCAGCCATTAAGTGGTCAATTAGGGTTTTGGCGAGAGTTATTCCCTTGTTTGGTCAGTACTCCAACCATCTTTCCCCCCACCACCAAGGGAATTCACTCTTGCAAAAGGTGTCTTTGCCCGTGAGCCAATACGAGTAGAATTGAAAAATATACAGATTTTTGTCACCAGTGAGGTTGAAGACATAATCAAAGCCCCATCAGCCCACAACTGACAAGCCAGATTGATTTTTAAAAACACAGCTTGGAGAAAGAATGTTTTACAAATTTATAACTTGCTATCGATAAGTTTCATAACAGTTTGAACGCTTTGAAAGTCATACTAATAGTAATAATGTAATGATATTCCCCCGTGGGGATACCTGGGGGTCTTTCATACAAAAAAAAAAAAAAAAATTAAAAAAAAAAAAAAAAAAATAAAAATAAAATTAAAAAAAAAAAAAAAAAAAACCAATAAAAAAAAAAAAAAAAAAATAAACAAAAAAAATCAAAAAAAAAAAAAATATAAAAAATATAAAAAAAAAAAAAAAGACAAAAAATAAAAAAAAACATTTATAAATTAAAAAAAAAAAAAAATAATTTTTTAAAAAAAAAAAAAAAAAATTAATAAAAAAATTAAAAAAAAAAAAAAATTTAATAAAAAAATAAAAAAAAAAATAATTAATAAAAAAATAAAAAAAAATAAAAGAATAAAAAAAAAAATAAAAAAAAAAAAAAAAAAAAAATAATAAAAAAAAAAAAATTATAAAAATAAATAAAAAAAAAATATAAATAAATAAAACAAAAAAAAAAAAAAAAAAAAAAAAAAAAAAAAATTGAAAACAAAATATAATAAAAAAAATAAAAAATAAGATGGAGGGACCGTCACGGTGCAGTGCAAAGCCGTTAGCGTGGGGTCCGACGAAGTGATCCGTTCGATTTTCATTAAACGATCAAAAGCAGACGGCACCCACGAAGATCTTGTGCGAATCTATAGAGGAGATGCCGGACCGGACGTTCTTCTTCCCGGAATGAGTGCGACAGCGTCGATTGGCGACACGGGTGAGAGGCTTATCACTCTCACTATGGAGAAAGTCGCGTGTGAAGATGCTGGCAACTACACTTGCAAGTTGGAGGCGACCAAAGACAGGGAACCAACGACGTATCCCGAAAAGACGACCAGCCTTAATGTTGAAGGTAATTTTCTTTGCCTTTTTTCTTTTTCTTTTTTTAATCAAGAAGATAAAGCAAGCAAACAACATCCATGAATTTAATAAAAGAATGTTTTGATTCATGTTCATTGTTCATGATGTAACTAATAGCTTCCTTCGGTCTTGCTTTGTTTTACTTTCATTTGTAGCATTTTGTTTTACAACACTCTGCAACACCCTATTACACAACCCAAACTCCAAATAAAAATATTCATTAACAAACCTATTCCCCTACTCCCCCCTCCGAGTCGAGCCTTTTCTACCACCCCTAGTCACCCCCTCCCACCCCATCCCATTAATGTCTCCCCCCCCCAGATCTAGGGTCCTCTTTCTGCCCCCAGGACAATCTGTGTGGTCCCCCCCCCTCCCTAGCTAATCCCCGCACCTCATTCCCGCCTCTACCTTCAACCCACTTATGGTCAAACTAACCATCCCGCCAAAATTATCCGTAAATCCCACCCCCCCAGACAATTCTCTGACTAATGATCCAACTTTACAAGACCCCCCCGCTGCCCCTCCTTCCGTTCCAATGTTCTGACCTCCTCTCTCTAGTAGGGTCACCCTCCCTCCACTCTCAGACTTCACCCCCCTAAAAAATCTAGCCTAGCTCAACCCTAACCCCCCCCACTAACAACTTTTACAACCCTTATAAGACTACTTACAACCTCCCCTCATAGCTTAAACTCTACCCCATAAACTGGCCTCCTTACCTTCCCTACCTTCTCTCCATCACTTCCCCCACCACTCCACCTTACTACCTTCCTAAAATCCCCCCTCCACCCAACTTATGAAGAGTTAGGTATTGATGTTTTCCCTCCCTCTTAGCTCCTCCTTTTCCCCTATCCCACCGTACCGCCATTAGACTCCACCCCGTCGTCCCCCTCCTTCTCCCAAAAAACACCTAACTCATCCATCCCCCCCCCCTCTGCACACCCCCCTGCATCCCCCCTCTCTTACTCCCCCCCCCTCCCTTTAAAGTCTCCCTCCCCCCCCCCCCTTCAAGAGAGGCAAGGTCCCACCCCCCAGCCACTCCCTCTTGACTCCGCATCCTCCCCCCCCCCCCCCCCCAGAAATCAAAAACCTCTTGAAAACTCTCATGAGCCGGATCCGGGCCATTCGTCCTAAACGGTTGTGCGAGCCATGAGCCGGATCCTGCTCATTCGTCCCGAGTGAGTTAAAGGTTGTCTTTTATGAATATTTATATGAAAAATAAGATGTTAGAGAACATGAAAATACCCATAACAATCCTGACAAAATTGTACAACATTTTTAACAACTTAGATGATATTAGCATTGATTCTCTTTTTACACTGTCCATTTATAACAGCACTAGAAATCAAGAGGGAAAATTACATATACAGCGTTGTAATACTAACAGGCGTAAACATTGTTTTAGTAATCGAGTTGCTAACTCTGGAATTTACTGACACCTAACCTAAAAAAGAGCACCAACACTAAATACCTTCAAAAATCTCCTTGACAAAGATGAAAATTTTAGTCAACTATTTTTTGGAACATGATGATTGAATTACAATCATAATTTTAAAAGGCATGCTTATGCAAACAAAACAGTGTCAATGAAGGGACGTTTATAAGCCCCGCGAGGCTTAGGCTTGAGCCAGTCCCACACTATACTATACTATGACCTAAATGAGATTTTTTGACTTTTGCAATCCTGTTGTGAGAAACTAGCCCAGCGACTTAACCCTTTGCACACTGCACATTTTCCCTGCGCACTGCACATTTTCCCTGCGCACTGCACATTTTCCCTGCGAGCTGCTCTCCCAGCCTGCAGGTTCTCAAAAAGAGGTACAGTGGAACCATCCCTTATACCCCGTGGGGATACCGGGGGGTGTCTTTTGCATAAATAGTTCCCCCACCCTTCTGGAAGTTCTGTGCTTGTAACTTCCTCTAATCTGTCACTCTCTTTGACAATGCCTTTTCCCTTTGCTTACTGTGTCATCTACTATCTTTCTGCCTTTACCGAGGTCCATTACCACTGCCTTTTTTTTCTCAAGAAACATTTTCAAAAACATTTCCTCCAGCCGAAGTCGGACTTGCTGGGCCTAACTATTTCTTAGTTTAGGCGCATAACGGCAGCCATGGCGCATCTGCGCTCATAATTGACATGAAACTGTCTAAGCGATCGAAGAAGAACAAGAAGAACCTCCCTTATAAGACCTTTAAAAATCATCCAAAGCGAGGTCTTATAAGGGATGGGGTCTTATAAGGGAGGTAATTTTAATACTTACAAAGAAGGGCAATGTCTCAGAGAAGTAGGTCTTTTATGGGAGGGAGTCTTATAATGGGGGGTCTAATATAAGGGAGGTTCCACTTCCAATGTACTAGTTTTATTACAAAACACACACACACACACACAAAACCGACATTAAAGTGCTTGCAAACCATTTAAAATCACGCAACGAGTTAAGCGATCATTCTGATGCAAATAGCTTCAGAATTTACATAATTTAGTCATTAATATGTTTCTGTGATTGATGCGGAAGGTAAAGGGAGGTCACTGCCCGACAATTTGTTGGGCGCAGGGCGGAATGAGTTAATGTCCCTTTCACATTTCTGTGTAATTTTGTAACTTACTAAATACAATTAACAATAAATAATGTACAATTCCATCAGGGGGCTTCTGATAGGCTGATTTTTGTTTGGGTTCCAGGGACCCCTTCTCAGACCTGTTTACCATTCCGGTTTAGCCGGAATTATTCCGGAAATTTTGTGTAAATTCCGGGTGAACGCTGAAAATTCCGGGATTTCGAAAAAACCGTCTATTATTTGTTTCCGTTCGTAGTAAAAGACGCAAGGGTTGACCGAAAACGTGTACCTAACACGCTACGTCATCACACAGACGGTTTAGCCGGAATTATTCCCGGAAATTTGCGTAAATTCCGGGTGGACGCTGAAAATTCCGGGATTTCGAAAAAACCGTCTATTATTTGTTTCCGTTCGTATGAAAAGACGCAAGGGTTGACCGAAACGTGTACCTAACATACTACGTCATCAGAAAAGGGGTTGTGCTTGACGTCACATGCATTAAATGCTGCATTTTCATTGGTTAAAGGGGTGAAATAATGTTTTTATTTTGGTCGATCTATTTCGGGACTGAGCAAATGGCGGTCAGACTTTTACTGTCGATTCGAAGAGCTTTCCAGGCAGTTTTTGAATGGTAGAGATTGTAATTAGGGCTTGAAATGAGTCAATTTAGATTATATTATCACTGGAAAATACGATGATGTGAGAATTTTGAAGTTTTCAACGGAAAATGAAGTGAAAATTGATCGCGATGGCGCCGAGTTGCAACTTGGCATCCGCCGATCCGCGGCTGAGTGATTTTTTCTCTGTCCGATCGTGAACATTTCCAGGTATTTTGCTTTTTCCAGCTTGTTTTATACTAAAATTGACTAAGAATTAGTGACTGAATTTACTAATAAAACTTTTCTGGCAAAATTGAGCCAAGAAATCATCACAATATTGAAAATCAACGCCGATGTTCGCGGAAAGGAGAAGAAGAAGAAGCCGCTTTATCGCGAGTCGTGTACAGATCATGTGAATTCCGGTTTTTGTTCTCAAATTCCGGTTTTTTTGGTGGCAAATTCCGGGTTTTTCATTATAAGGGTAAACAGGTCTGCTAAATACAATTAACAATAAATAATGTACAATTCCATCAGGGCTTCTGATAGGCTGATTTTTGTTTGGGTCCCAGGGACCCCTTCTTCAGATTTCTAATGGGTCCCAGGCTAACTTCAGTGGGTCCCCAGGCCATTGATACCGCATCGAGAAACGTACAAATATACACATACCTCAAAGTCGGCGATTGGCTTCTGCTGAAAACTTTACGTTTTCCAGACACTTTTAGCCACGAATCCAAAGACATTGTCACGATTGCGTTGTCTAAAGTAGAGCGGAAGGCATTTTCCGGTTAGGCCTAAACGAGAAGCATTGTGGGAAAGGGGAAGTTTCATAAGGGAAACAACTCTCGCATCGTAGCATACGATGCCTGTCGCCGACTTGAGGTGTTAGACTCTCTCTTAACTTGATTTTGTATTCATTTTTCATGATTTTTTTGAGTGCGTCCCCAGGGACCCGTTTGACATGCATTCAATGCGTCCTTTTGACTTTCAATGCGTCAGGTACGCATATTTTTGCGTTTTCAGAAGCCCTGGTCCATGTTGTTCATTCCAGTTACAGTAGAGTACTCTAAATGCAAAATTCAGGGGACAAAGATTTCTTGTGTGCTAACGATTATTGTGTTAACTTAAGCATTAGCAATAATAAAGAGGGGTTTTGTCCGTTCAAACATATTTTTGTGCGTTATAACTACCATATTTTTCGGACTATAAGTATAAGGCGATACTTTTTCCCCGACTCGGACCCCTGCGCCTTATGACATGACTAATAAAATAGTAAGAAAACATAGTAACAAAATCTGCCTTATGCGTCTTATAGTCCGAAAAATACTGTTAATTTTTTTTATCCAGTTTTGTGTTAAGTAAAGTGTACTCCACTCTACATATTCTTTGCCCTGCATACATGTTAATTGCTGTTGATTACTGACTTTTTTTGTGCTTTATATTTTAGTGAAACCTGGGAACGTTACTCTAAAGGCGACCCCTTCGTTCCAAACCTACGACGTGAACGAGACGCTGACTATGCTGTGTAACGGTCCTGTGGGCACGGTGATTGACAACAAGCCGGTGGTGAGTCGTCATACATTTAAGATTTTGTGCATAGTCTTCTTCTTCTTCCTCTTCTGCGTTCCCAGGCCATATGCAGACCTGCCACTTGCTCCGATTTGAGAGAAGCAGCTCAGATATGTTGAGCATTGCTCCTAGCTCCTCTTGCAACCTCCCCAGCTCCTATATTTTAAAATCTGTCTTGTATACATTTTCCACTCAATTTCACAACAAAGAGCATGCATTCAAAGCAGCAGCTAATGGACATCTAAGGGTCAGCATGAGACAGTGAGGGGCTACACGAAGCATAGGCCTATCTCAGGCTAAATGACCAACAAATATTGTAGATTGGTCAATATTTCTTTCTCTAAAATGGATCTCAAATTGACAATGGTCAATATTTCTTACTCTAAAATGGATCTCAAACTGACAAAAACGACTGCATGTTTGAAGAACAAAAGAGAAGGCCGCACATTTCGAAGTAGCAATGGATTTTACTGGGGGGCCAGTGCCAGCCCCTAGATTCTCGCTCCTCTTTTTAATTTTCAGAATGTGGCAGGTCTGCATATGGCCATAATGGTTAGCTCATTCAAGTCGTTCCAGCCATATATATGTCCGGAATTAATAGATAGCTGTCAATTTGATGCATTTGTTTCAAGGGAAGTAAATCTGTGTGCACACCATACCTTGGTCACTTCTAAACTCGCTTCGCTCCCTTAGACCACAATTTTGCTTCTGACTTTGCTTTTGTAGTGGTTTGTTGTGGGGAAACAAATCGGTGTATATAGTTTTTCTATATAAAGTTAAAAAAAGTCTGATCTACCTCTTCGTTAGATGTCTAGAAGTAAAAACCCGTAATCTTCTTTCATTTCTCCTTTTGTTTATGTACGTTTTGTTTGTGTGTGAGGCTGGAGTGATTTGTGTTTTTGCAATTTAAAAAAACCCCGTTGCAATGCGAATGAGTTAAGGTACGTATGTGTCCGGTTTTCAGTTTTCACTGGTCTTTTCCGCTGTATACAGCTGACACATTCTGATTGCAGAGGAGCTCAAAAGAGAAAATGTTATTTGGAAGATGTTTTGGAAAAAAGCCTGGAGAATAGTAATAATAATAATAATGACCATTTTTATAGCGCTTATTCTCCTTACGGGGCTCTAAGCGCTTCACAAAGAAGTTAAAAATCTGAGCAAAAATGAAAAATATCACTAATCATATTCATAAGGAACAACACGAAACGATAACTACATTTACGTCACATCTCCCCCCTTCACACTACACCAGAACCTTGACCATCACAAACAAAGCATTCCTACGTTTGTGACCGTTTATACTTAATACTTACAAAGGGCAATGTCTCAGAGTCAGAGAAGTAGGTCTTATGTGGGAGGGAGTCTTATAATGGGAGGTCTTATAAGGGAGGTTCCACTGTATAGTAACAGACCTGTTTACTCTACTCTTATCGAGTAGTATTCGACTCAATTTGGACCTCTACTACTCTTCAAAATTGAAAATAATGCTCTTATTACTCATTTTCACTAATTTCAAAATAATGCTCTTATTACTCATTTTCATTAATTTCAGTGAATTTGTTTTTATGGTTTAATGAATAAAACTAAACATTTTGAGCCAAAACTTCTCATTTTAGCCATCCAGACTACTCGACTTGTGCACAGGTCTGCAGTAATCGCTATTGTGTGTCTGTGTGCGTGTGTCTGTCTGCGTGCGTACGTTGTGTGTGAGGGTGTTTGTGTATGTGTGTTGGTGTATGTGGTCAGTCCGTGCGGCTCAGTTGCTGTGGCTTACTGAATGGGGTATGAACGAGTTCTGGCGTCGATAAATGTGTGTGTGTGTGTGTGTGTGTGTGTGTAGAGAGAGAGTTGCTTTGTATGCGTTGTTGCTGGTTGGTGTCATTCTTGAATGCTGTTTTTGTTGTCTGTTGATGAATAATTGATTGTAAAGCGCTTTGGGCTCATCTGAGGTAAAGCGCTATATAAATGTACTATTATTAATATTATTATTATTATTATTATTATTATTATTATTGTAGTTGCCAGCCCGGGAAGCGATGCTGGTAATGTTTTCAGTGACGTTTGTCTGTTTGTTCCTTGGCTGGTTGGCTGGCTGACTATGTATGTGTGTTTGCTATTTTGTTAACATGCTAACGTTTAAACGGAAGGACCTAGAAGGTTCACGTTTTTGGCATGCGCATAGGTAGTAAGAATATCTAGGCCAAGTTCGAAAATTAAGGTCTTCGTTCAAAGATCAAAGTCACTGGAGCAGAAAATGTGCCACGCAGCTGGTGATATAGCGCATGGGTGCATCTAAATTGCCAAAAACGGAAGTTCCGTTTTTCAAAAGAATTCGCAAAAAAAACACACAAAAAACACCCGTGTTGAATACCGAGATCGATGATCTGAGCGATTTAAGGCGAAAGTATAAAGTTCTATGTCTTGGAATGCCTCCCTTCTCCTTTAATTTATGAATTGTCACCCCTGTACCCAACCAGGGGCCTGTCAGCCCATGGACCACAACTTCAGTTTTTTCCATTTCAGCCAGATGCACCCGTGTCTTAGCGCTCTAGTTGCTCTTTTAGTTTACATTAAACAAATTTTATATATTCTCTCTCTCTCCCAGGTGACGTGGATGTGGCAGAGCAGGAACCTGACTGTGTATCCCATCACCAACAACAACATCGACGAGATCGGTTGGGTGAACGTGCAGAACGACACCGACAACGTGGTGTACAAGGACGAAGGGGAGCCCATCCCGGAGCCCAACGCCTGCTACGAGAGCCGCAAGTCGAAACTGACCATGACCCTCTTCAAGAAGGACTCCAACCGCATGTTCCGGTGCTTCGTCCGTCGCAACGGCATGGACTACAAACAGTTCGCCGATTACTACACCGTTGGGACTGTCAGAGACCGTAAGTTTAAAAAATGTTTTTATTTATTTATTTTGTACATTTTCTATAGCGTTTATTCATCAAAGCTCTAAAAATTGCTTTACAATTTGTACTAAAGAATGTATATTAAAAACATATAATATGAACAAACATTCCTATCCCTCACCGTCAACCACCCATCCCAATGTTCCATCTCTCATTATCGAACACAGCCACACAGAAAGAAAAAACATGAACAATTATTGTAAACAACATAATATGCGCACATAGTATAGCACACACACACACATGCATGCACGTGCACACGCACGCACGCACGCCAAAGTAGAACTGTAGCCCTCAGATGAAAAATAAGAACGCTCTAATCATAATAATAATAATAATTTAATTCATTTTTGAAAAGTTATGCTCTCTCCACGACTAAGAGAATAGTGTCGTCAGTAGGGGGGCTTAGTAGTAGTCACTAGGTGGTGTCCTGAACAGGCTCCACTGAACTCCACCATGTCCAAAGTGACTCAGCAGCAGTGCAGTGTCTCCTCAGTTGCTTGCTTCCTGACGGCCTAACATAGATTCACTCCCCTTGAACTGCTGGTCTCGGATTCTGCGACCTGAGCAAGCCGGTGCGTGGCTGCGAATTGGGATTCGAGATGAGCGGCGTGGGAGCAACGCCACTGTACCGCCCAGAAGATAGGACAGAAAAGAAAAAAAAAGGTCTGCTCTGGATGCTTGGATGAGTGTCGGAGATTAAGCTTGACATACAGTATATCTACAATCTGAATGTGTCCACTTGCTACTTGATATAGTTTATAACTTGTAACAGTTCCACATTTAGAATTGGATAGATTTTACTTTGTACGTTTCAAGTAATTTTAAAATACATTTTGTAACTTTTAATTAAGTATTTTAATTACTACACTTTGTTTTTTACCTTGTGGTGTTTTTATCCTTTTTTAATACGTGGTAAGATTTAGCTTGGTGAAAGCCCTGACATGGCCTTAGTTGTCGATGGGGCTATGATACTGATGCTCTACTTTGTCTAGGGACACATAGCGTATGTGTGCTGGTTGTCTCAATTCGGTGAGCCTCGAACTTGGCAGCTCCCTTGGTGACTGCACCCAGACCTGTTTACCATTCCGGTTTAGCCGGAATTATTCCGGAAATTTGCTAAAATTCCGGGTAAAATAGTAAATTCCGGGTGAACGCTGAAAATTCCGGATTTCGAAAAACCGTCTATTATTTGTTTCCGTTCGTAGGAAAAGACGCAAGGGTTGACCGAAACGTGTACCTAACACGCTACGTCATCAGAAAAGGGGTTGTGATTGACGTCGCATGCATTAAATGCTGCATTTTCATTGGTTAAAGGGGTGAAATAATGTTTTTATTTTGGTCGATCTATTTCGGGACTGAGCAAATGGCGGCCAGAAATTTTACTGTCGATTCGAAGAGCTTTCCAGGCAGTTTTGTAATGGTAGAGATTGTAATTAGGGCTTGAAATGAGTCAATTTAGATTATATTATCACTGGAAAATACGATGATGTGAGTAGTTTTCAACGGAAAATGAAGTCAAAATTGATCGCGATGGCGCCGAGTTGCAACTTGGCATCCGCCGGTCCGCGGCCGAGTGATTTTTCTCTGTCCCATCGTGGACATTTCCAGGTATTTTGCTTTTTCCAGCTTGTTTTATACTAAAATTGACTAAGAATTAGTGACTGAATTTACTAATAAAACTTTTCTGGCAAAATTGAGCCAAGAAATCATCACAATATTGAAAATCGACGCCGATGTTCGCGGAAAGGAGAAGAACAAGAAACCGCTTTATCGCGATTCGTGTACAGATCATGTGAATTCCGGTTTTTGTTCTCAAATTCCGGGTTTTTTTGTGGCAAATTCCGGGTTTTTCATTATAAGGCCTAAGGGTAAACAGGTCTGCTGCACCACGCCATGCTGATCGGTTTTGGGCCAAAGTTTCCCAGGAGGAAATGTTGATGTCAAAGTCCTTCAGGGACACTTTGAGGGTGTCCTTGAACCGTTTCTTTTGCCCTTCTAAAAGATAATACCAATACAGCCCTGAAAGTGGAATATGCTGTCCACCAGCCTTTGGCTGGTGACTTATTATTTTTACCAGCCAAACCCAAAAACGGCAACTAACGAATCAGCCAATCAACCAACCAATTACACTCTTAGAGTGTTTGAACTTGAAGTTGAAGCCGAAGAATGTTTCATTTCGAACATGCACTGGCTGGCGAGCACGCAAATTGCGTATCCTATTTCCGGTGTGTGGGAAAACATGGATTGGGGAAAGGAATCTCGCGTGAGAAAGAACATCGTTTTTTTGCCCACTCGCATTTGGCGTGTGAAGTGAATTATAAACTCAACAATTTATTTTTCTCACTCGCCATGGCGAGTAAAATACTCGCTTGTTTCAGGGCTGCAATACCAATAACAAGTAAAGTTGAAATTATGCAAGTCAATTTTTCTTGTGTGCTTGCAGCTCAGGAAACGACCACCCCTGGGTCAGATGGTGGGGATTCTGGAGGTAAGCCAACATTTTTTTGTTTTTTCTCAACCCCATTCTTCTGTCTTTGTTTTGTTAAAATTAACTCTTCTACTACCAAGTATTACTTAGACTGTTTACTGTTGAGCACCAAGTAATTTTTGCAGCTGCACTGATTTTCGCACATACTCACTTTAAAAATTCATTAAAAATACTCGCTCGAATCATCACTAAAATTACCTGTGTCGATCTGCTGCTGCAAACCCAAGATCGTTTCAGCAGCTCTTTTTTATTCGCCTAAGTTCAGATTCTGCCACTTCTTCCACAGTAAATCCAGTGAATGCTTCGTCGTCACTGTCGCCATCTTGTAGAAGTTCACGCCAAAAGTCATCGTCAGTTTCCATCGTCGAAAACGCGACGAAAATCGATTGAAAATTGCAAAATTTAGCCTACAAATGCAGATGGCGGAAGATTGTGCTTTCCCTGAGCGAACTGCGCATGTCACGGAAGTAAAGGATGTGATGTCACTTGATATAAATAGCGCAAAGGGGGACACCGGGGTTTCCCTAGTATCTGGCGGTCAAACCCGCCCATGGCTAGCAACGGTAAACAGTAAACCGGGCGGTTCAACCCGCCGACGGCAGCAGAAGAGTCAAAAGCCGAAAGGTAGTATCGTGGGTGCAACTTTTTCCTGGTATACAAGGATTTCCTGTTTTTTGAATGTTACCAGAAAAGAAATTCTCCTGTTTTTTCAAATTTTTGTCAAAGAAGATGTTGTCTACAGTACTTTTTCTAACTTTTTCAAATAAGCGTTTTGTATAAATTGTGGAAAAAAGCAAGCTTAACCCTTTCACCGCCAAAGTCGCATTTTAGCACCACAATGATTTAACCCCTATATGTCACTAAAAGGCATTCAAATTGGGGTCTATTATCCAAAGACCCTATTGTCTTAGTTTTGGGAAGTAAGGATAGACCTTATTTTATATCTGTCACAGAAGAATCCCCAAATACTGCAGATGGATTTTGTTCTCTACCCAGGTAAATTTAATGGACATTTTTGACTGAAATATGGCTGGCGGTGAAAGGGTTAAATACTTTCTGATTCATAAATCATTTTTTCCTTCAGCTGCAGGGGGACATTACCCCAAGACCCCGGCCTTTCAGGTTGTTTTTCATTTTGTGTAGTTGCACCCTTGAATTCTATCTTCAGTAGAAGAATTTATTATAAGAAGGCTATTTTTATTAACCCCTCTATTTTGTTCTTTTTGTTTTCCTTTCCGTCCCCGTCCAAGTGCTGTTTTATTTTTTGTGGTCGTTTTCATTAATTAAAAAAAATAATAATCCTGGTATTGCTTTGTTCATTTTGTTGTTGCCCGATTGGAAAGCTTTTCTTTTCTTCTTGAGTTTTCTGTTTTAATACATGTGATGCAGTACGCGAATACCCAGCTAAAGTCGGCCAGCCACAAGAGAGAGAGAGAGAAAGAAAGAAGAGAAAGAGAGAGATTTGATTGATTGAAAAATTGTTTCAAAATAAACTATTAGAGCTAGATGAATTCTGTTTTTTGCCTGTTAATCTGTTGTCTCTGGCCTTTCTGAAAATATGAATAAGTCAAAAGTGATCATTTACGACGTTTGCCTGGTTTTCCTGTGCTGCATCACCTATGTTGGTATATTCATGCTTTAAAAAAACAAAATGATTTTTTTTTATGCGAGTGAAAATTGCTGAGTGAATGGTGAATTTTTTATATATTTGTTTTACTTTATATACATTTTTGGTGTCATGCTTTTTTTGAAAACTTTATATACATTTTGGGGGTCATGCTTTGTCATTTTGTTTTAATAAAGCCGCCCCCCCGCTAATACAGTGGAACCTCCTTTATAAGACCTTCAAAAACCATCCTAAATGAGGTCTTATAAGGGGGGGGGGGGGTATTTTAATACTTACAAAGAAGGGCCAATGTCTCAGAGAAGTAGGTCTTATAGTGGGAGGGAGTCTTATAAGGGGGGTCTTTAAGGGAGGTAATTTTAATACTTACAAACTAAAGAAGGGCAATGTCTCAGAGAAGTAGGTCTTATATGGGAGGGAGTCTTATAATGGGAGGTCTTATAAGGGGAGGCTCCACTGTACTAAATTAAAAAAAAGGGTTACCATGAAATCATTTTCCACCTTAGTTTTGCACCTTTTGTCAATACAGTGGAACCTCCCTTATATTTAGACCTTCAAAAATCATCCAAAATGAGGTCTTTATAAGGGAGGGGTCTTATAAGGGAGGTAATTTTAATACTTACAAAGAAGGGCAATGTCTCAGAGAAGTAGGTCTTATGTGGGAGGGAGTCTTAATATGGGAGGTCTTATAAGGGAGGTTCCACTGTATTAGACAAACAGGAATTTTTTTTTTCTAAAATCTTTTTTTCAGTCCTTGGTGGTTTGGGGTTTCATTTTGACACCCCACCCCTCTCCCTCTTCCTCCTGTTTTTATGCCGTTTCCTACATTTATTTAGCTTCACCATTAACCCCTTGACCGCCAGAGAAAAATACGTGACAAATTTCATTGAACAAATCATGCCATGAAAAAGAGCCAATCTGGGGTAAAATGGTCTGGGGATATAACTCTCTTGACTGTGCTAGAGTAAAATCCAGCATATCAGGTTTATTCCTCTTCATCTGATAACATCATCAGTGATGTCATCAAGTCAGATACATTATATGGCAGTCAAGTGGTTAATACTATTTTTTTTAATTTTAAGTAATAGTATTTTTCCTCCCTTTTTAGTGGTTTGTTTTGTTTTGCAATTTTAACTTTGGCATTCGTAAATATCTCAATAAATGTGTGAATTATTAACCCTTTCACTGCCAAAGTCGCATTTTTCTGCACCACAGTGATTTAACACCTATGTCACTAAAAGGCATCAAATTGGGGTCTATTATCCAAAGACCCTATTGTCTTAGTTTTGGAAAGTAAGGATAGACCTATGTCACAGAAGAATCCCCAATACTGCAGATAGATTTTTTTGTTCTCTACCCAGGTAAATTTAATGGAAATGTTTGGTTGAAATACGGTTGGCGGTGAAAGGGTTAACTTATATTTTTTGTTCCGTCACTTATATTTTATTGTTCAGATGATCAATATAATCATATGTTTTACATGTTTATGTGTTGCTTTATCATCTTTTTTTTTCATCGCTTTTTTGTTTGTTGTATTTTTCAGATTCACAACGTAAGTTCATGCTTGAAAAAAAAAATCAAGTACAGGTTTTATTGTTGTTGTTGCAGAGCTTTAGATTGTCAGGGGGCCCGGGTCAGTGACCCATATGATATTGACCCCTCATTTTGTGCAGTCAGGGGTCATATGACCCACTGAGTCTGCGCTAAAATTTAGGTGTTGTTCTATTACCGTAATACACAGACTACAAGCCGCGTCGTAATATAAGCAGCAGCCCTTACTTTAAAAAAAAAAATCTGAAAAAAGTAACGCATAAGCCGCGTCGAAGCATAAGCCGCGTCGAAGCATAAGCCGCGTAGAAGCATAAGCCGCGTAGAAGCATAAGCCACGTCGAAGCATAAGCCGCGTCGAAGCATAAGCCGCGTCGAAGCATAAGCCGCGTCGAAGCATAAGCCGCGCCGAAGCATAAGCCGCGCCGAAGCATAAGCCGCGCCGAAGCATAAGCCGCGCCGAAGCATAAGCCGCGTCGAAGCATAAGCCGCGTCGGTGCATAAGCCGCGTCGAAGCATAAGCCGCGTCGAAGCATAAGCCGCGTCGAAGCATAAGCCGCGTCGAAGCATAAGCAGCGTCGAAGCATAAGCAGCGTCGAAGCATAAGCCGCGTCGAAGCATAAGCCGCGTCGAAGCATAAGCCGCGTCGAAGCATAAGCCGCGGAAGCGTGGCGATGCACGATGTCCGCTTCCGGTTGAGTCTGGAGTTGATCGCGGGTGTGTTGACTGCCAAAACGAAAGTGTCGTACCGCGAAGCAAATCGTCATTTTTGTGAAAAATATACCGAAATCCAGGTGATTTGTTTGTCATCAACCGTGAACAAGGCCACAGATCAAAGGTCTGAATCAGGGATGCCACTGAGTTGAGTTTACTTTCACTATTCTGTAACGTTTAGCAGGCATCAGAATTGTCAGAGGATTTGCAAGTTTCAGAGGATTAAGAGTTCCTGACAGAGGATTGGCTTCGACTGTCAGAGGTTTTGACTTTTAAATTGAGCGTTATCTTTTCTGTTAGATTGCATTTGAAGCTATTTCTGACTGCATGAAACCTTTTTGGTGATGCTGGGAACTGATTTCAGTGTTGTCCCTCTACAGTCTGGGGTCTTGAAGGGCCTTGTACCGCGGTTTTCAGAGGATCAGACTTCAGGCAATTCTGATGCCTGGTTTAGGTCGCGGCACTGTACTAGCTGTAGTTAAAAAAAAGGTGTTAAAAAAAAAAGTTGCGGCTTATAGTCCGCGAACTATGGTAGTATGATTCACTAACGCATTCAGTACTCGTCCATTATATTCAGAGCTTAATCTAGAGCGCGGGATTGGTAAAATCCCCCCCAAATTTTGTTCCTTCCCGCGATAATCGGCGCGGGGAGCGGGCCGAGTCCCGCACATTTGCAGAATGGCCCGCAGTTTTTACCGATCGATGCGGGAAGACCTTCGTCGTCTGCTAAACCCGTCGTCTGGACAAAAAGTATCGAGCAGGAGTGAAGGATTTCTCGACATTTCATTGGTTCTTGACAAAATGTTAGTGTTAATCAACCAATCGCGTTCTTCTCGTTCTACCGACAGGAAGTTGCGAGAGTTTCGGCTGCCATCTTGAATGTTCTTTAAAATGAAGCGGGCAGGGGCCCTGTTTGATTTTGATTTTCGCGGAGGCAAAGTGAAAAAAAAAAATCCTGTTCCAAGCGAGTGTGAAGACCTCGAAGAAAAGGCTTCTACATCTAAAACGTTGGAAAAGAATGACAACAGTGGCAGTGCAAAGGAACATCGGTTCCAAAATGACTGGTTGAAAAGGTGGCCGTGGCTGACGAAGATTGAGACAGGGATGCAATGTACATTGTGTTTGAAGCACAATAAGAACTTATGTATGTGATGTGGGGTTGGATAGGGGGGGGGGGGGGTATGTATTTGATGTGGGGTTGGATGGGGTGTGTGGGGTGCCCCCCTTTTTTTTTATTTGAGGGGGGGACTGCCCCCCTTTTTCAGAAATCCTAGATTAAGCTCTGATATTGGAAATTGACCCCTCATTTTGTGTAATCAGGGGTCATAATATGACCCCATGAAGTTTAAAAACAATCTGAAGCTCTGCTTGTTGTACAGTTGTTGTTGTTGTTGTTAACAGTGTCTGATTTGCATGCATCATAGAGAAGTAGTACGTTCACTTTCTTCTTGGCCCCTTCAAAATACCCCCTTACTGCATGTCTTGGGTGATGCTGATCAAAATTATGCATGGTTATATAGGTATATGCAGACCTGTTTACTCTACTCTTTTCGAGTAGTATTCTACTCAATTTGGACCTCTACTACTAGTACTATTCAAAATTGAAAATAATTTTTGAATTATTAAGAAAACCCGCACAAATCACTCCAGCCATACACACAAACGAAACATACATAAACAAAAGGAGAAATGAAAGAAGATTACGGGTTTTTACTTCAGGTTTAGACATAGGGAAGTGGTAGATCCGACTTTTTAAAAATATATATATACCAGACCTGTTTACTCCTTCGAGTAGTATTCTACTCAATTTGGACCTCTACTACACTTCAAAATTGAAAATTATGCTCTTTAATTACTCATTTTCAGTGAATATTGTTTGATGGTTTAATGAATAAAACTACACATTTTGAGCCAAAACTACTCATTTCAGCTATCCAGACTACTCAAGACTTGTGTAAACAGGTCTGTATAATATGGCCACCGGTTTGTGGCTTATACCAAAGACTGTATAGGGGAAGATAAGCATCCAGTCTCTTTTCCCCTATATGAGTAGTGAGGACAGAAACACTGGTTATGTCCCTTTTAAACAGGACACATTTTACACGTCGATAGGCCAGTTGAATTCTCCGTTCAAGTTCCAGTCTGAGTTTTTGGATAGCCTCCACTGTGAAACATGTACTGTCGCCACTAACGATAACTCTATCAGCCCGGTTCGCCGAGCTCTTAAGTAGTTCATCTTACCCTTTTAGAATATCTTTGCTTATACGGACACCGCTCAGTTCTTACTCTCACATTGCCATATAGATCCCTTCAAAATGTCTCCACTGCATTCCCTTCGATTATGCAAATCAAGAATATATATTGGGTTTTTGCAGCTAATGGTTCTCAAACTACGGCCAGAAAGTGGTCGTTGTTGTTTCTTCCATCGTGTCTTCCAGTATTGTGCAGCGAGCAGCGGCTTTAACTCTTTGGCCTCCGGCCAGTTAACTCATTGGCATCGCAACGATTTCGAATTACAGTGGAACCTCCTTTATAAGCAGGCATGGGAATTGTCCGCAAATGTTTTTTGGAAATTGTTACTAAATACTTCGTTTTTTGTTACTAAATACTTCAATTGGGGGGCTTTTCAGAGTTTTTTTGTCTCTGACAATTCCCATGCCTGATAAGATCTTCAAAAATCATCCAAAATGAGGTCTTATAAGGGAGGGGTCTTATGAGGGAGGTAATTTTAATACTTACAAAGAAGGGCAATGTCTCAGAGAAGTAGGTCTTATGTGGGAGGGAGTCTTATAATGGGAGGTCTTATAAGGGAGGTTCCACTGTATTAAAAAACGCACAAATCACTCCAGCCATACACACAAACAAAGTATACATGAACAAAAGGAGAAGTTAAAGAAGATTACGGGTTTTTTCTTCAGGTTTAGACATAGGGAAGTCGTAGATCCAACTTTTTAAAAAAATATAGAGACTTTATATAGAAAAAACTCCACACCGATTGGTTTCCCCACAACAAACAGCTAGCAAAGTCAGATGTGAAATTGTGGTCTAAAGGAGCGAAGCGAGTTTAGAAGTGACCAAGGTATGGTGTGCATTGCATACAGATTTACTTCCCTTGAAGCAAATGCATCAAATTGACAGCTATCTATTAATTCCGCACATATATGGCTGGAACGACTTGAATGAGTTAAAGAATTAAATTCATGTATACTGAAGCATTACAAAAGTACAGAAAAGATGGCTTTTGCAATACTATGAACCCTCCCTTATAAGACCTTCAAAAATAATCCAAAATTAGGTCTTATAAGGGAGGTAATTTTAATACTTCCAAAGAAGTTCAATGTCTCAGAGAAGTCGGTCGTATGTCTGAGGGAGTCTTATAATGGGAGGTCTTATGAGGGAGGTTCCACTGTATTATGCAGTGAGCAGTGATTTTAACTCTTTGGCCACTGTGGCCAGTTAAAGAATTAAATTCCCGTACTGAAGCATTACGAAAGCACAGAAAAAAATGGCTTTTGCAATGTGCCGAGGAGTTCCCTATGATACAGTGATGTCCAGAGGACCCGGTCATAGGCCATTGACCTATTAATATTTAAAATGTCCTATTGTGTTCTCCTCTGTCAGGACATATGTCTGATTACATTTTAGCACTGGCATGCTTCGTCTTACTGGTTTCTGCAAGAGCCAGGACGTTGTCCTATTGATTTCATTTTGTTTCAGGACAATTTGTCCTATAATTTTTCGATTCTCGATACATCACAATGATATGTACATAAAGCATGTTCTCTTCTTATTTCCCCGAGCATGATGAAAGTTGTGGAATTTAACTATTTTTACTATTTTAGTTTGAAAGAAAAAAGAGCTTACCGTTTTTTTCAGAATAGGCGCACCCCCCAAATTTTACCCAGATTTCAGATTTTGTTATTATATTTTCTTACTATTTTATTAGTCATATTATAAGGCGCTGGGGTCTGAGTCTGGGGAAAAAAGTATCGCCTTATAGTCCGAAAAATACGGTATAAATGTATGAACAAAAGCGAAATTTTCTGTTTTAACAATGCATGTTTTCAATTTACCGTATTTTTCGAACTATGACTAAGGCACACCTTATGATAAAGCATTCACACAACATTCAAATTTTGTTATTATAGTTTCTTACTAAATTTATTATTAGTCATATTATAAGGCGCATGGGTCTAAGTCCGAGAAAAAAAGTATCGCCTTATAGTCCGAAAAATATGGTACTGATTTTAACTTAAGGCAGTCATTAAACTTTAGGTTTGATACATTATGAACCACAGTAAAAGAGAAAAAAATACTAAAAAAAGATGGGGATGAAATCAGATTGTTTTGATCATTGTTGCTTTAAATGCATTGTGATACTATTTCATTGAAATAGCATTTTCTCTAGTGTCAAATTATTTAATGTTGCATTTAATATCAAGGATGCTGACTACCAATAATCAAGAATTAGGTTTGTTACATTCCAGTTTATTCATCTGCCTTTGGAAAATCACAATTTTGTGATGATGGTTTAGAGTCTAGAGAGAAGAGTCTATGCATGCATGAGTATGGGTGGTGGTTTAACACATTGACGGCGGGCCGCGTTTGGAGTCGCGGCCCTTGAACATCACCCACTGCCGGGCCGCGTTTAAAGTCGCCCAACGGTATAAGGTAGAAAACTCATGCAAAACTCTTGACCACAGTTTTCCTTACTTTCGCGAGTAGTTTCCCTTTAAGCACACTTCTGTTTTCTTCCATTTCTTTGTGTTCAATCGCTGATTTGACGCCAATTACAAACAAAAATGCCAAACCATCGTGGTCTAACGAGAGAGGAGATTCTCCACATTCTGGATTTGGATGAACCTGATGATAACAATCCAAAATACTCGTTTTCTGACTCAGAAAGTGATGAAAGTAGCGAGGAGGAGCATGAAAACGAAGCTAGTGTGTCTAGTAGTACTAGTACAAGTCAAGAGACTGAGAGTGTTTGTCGTGGTAGGGGTGGCGGCAGGGGGTGTCGTTTTCCCCGTTTTTCCCCATTTTTCAAGTCGGCATGTAAAAAGCGTTATTCTTATCAACTTAAAAAATACACAGACGAATTCAGCAGCCTTTTTTCAGTAAGTATGCAAAATTTGGTTGCAAAAGGACATCATTCAGCTTCGTAAGACGCGTTTGTTTACAACCACCCAATTTCTATGAAGAGGGTCGCGGCAGGGCTGGGCCTGCACTGAGAATAGGCCGAGGCAGCGTCACTCCGTCAGTCACAATAGTGTTAACAAGTTGTGTATTGTGTTAATTAAATTTGTATTATATATGTCTGTTGTCTAGAATGTCCTCGTGAGTAGTGGGATTATGTTTAAATTTTAATTATAATTTTTTTTAGCCCATGTTCCTGTTTTCGCCAAATGAGTTATATTGTGTAATTTGATTTTGTTGTTGGTAAAAGTAATGTGTACGACTACAACAAACAAACAAGGACACGACAAGTGTAAAGTGACGTTATTTAATTCACAAGAGCCACAACAAAACATCTGGATATTTCGGCGAATGCACCTTTATCAACAAGGATGTCCGTCCACACACAAGAAAACAGGAAACGGCAAAGATAGCAAAAGTAATGTGTAGCAAATATGTATGTAACGGGGAAGAATTAACTTCACTGTTGGTGCATTATACAACTTGTTAAAGCATGGAAAAACAAGAACTACAAAGAAAGATTAGAATTTCTTAATTTGCCTTCTCTCAAGGGAAGAAGACTCAGAGGAGATATACAAGTACATAAATTATAAATAATTCTGATGATATTGAATTCAGTGATTTCTTTGTCAAGAGTACAGTGGATAAAACAAGAAATAGTATGGATAAGTTGTTTTTAAGACGTTCAAATACTAACAAACGAAAATGTTCCTTCTCTAACAGGATTGTTCAACATTGGAATAACTTGCCAACTAACATCAAACAAGCACCTAATATTAACACTTTTAAAAATCTTCTGGACCAAGATACTTTTAATTTTTTTGATGATTGAAAATGAAAGTCCATTAAAAAAAACCCACTATAAATTAATTAAGACTAGTTTGCGCAATCATTGTCAAACTTAATCAAATTAAACAATCAAGAAAGGGCGTAAAAGGGCCGAGAGGCCCACTTCTAGCCCTATTACACTACTATGCAAAATCTGAATATTATTTGAGCCTGGTTAACCAACTGTAAGCTAGATGGAACAGACAGTTATGAAATAATGTTTCTTACGTGTCGCAAGCTTGTCCTCTTTGCGATATCAAAAGTATCACATAATCTACTGATGCAGTTGGGACAAAAGAAAAATAGACTGATAAAAATCATGAAAATGAACCAAGAATTTGCTTCCATTTGCTGTGAACTTCGTGATCCTTTTGCTTTCTTCGATGCCAAGTCTCACTCGGTAATTAAAGAGAGTGAAGCATTAACATTAAGAAAGAAGCTTTAGGTATTGGGGTACTTTATAGTCACAGAGGCGTCTCTGTGAAATTCAGGTTGCTCCCACCTGGAGAACGCGTCGCAGCCAGAGGCGCGTCACCCTTTTTTTTTTTGCATGCGATTTTTGCATGATTGATGAGGAATGAAGGGTGGGTGTTAAATTTTGACCAAATGACAACTTTTTCGTTGCTACTGGGTTTAACATGTGCTAAGTGCATGGGCACACGGGACCTCAGTTTATCGTCTCATCCGAAAGACTCCACGTTCAGACCTATCGTTAAGGCCTAGTGTAAAGTGAGAGGAAAAATCCCCTGTACCCAGGTTCGAACTCAGGTTTACTTGACACGGGGTGAACCACTGTGCCACTCTACACTGTTTTCTAAACAGAATTTGTAATATTATATTTTTTATTTCCCCTCTCTCATCCTTCCACTCCACAATTCCTTCATTCACCACACACATAATTTATTGAAAAAATGTTTTTCAATGTATAAAAAAAAAATCCTTTTTTTGTTTTTTTTAAGAAGGAATGTGAATATCGCTTTTGTTTTGTATAAGTGTTAACAGTTTCGTTTTTAGATAACCTGTTTTGCTAACTCAATTGATGGACTAACAGTAACAGGGTTTTGGTGTTTTTTGTGTGCATGCAAAGGGTTACATAGTGTTACTGTTAACTTGGGTCTTTCGTGATACTGTTTCTTTTATTTTTAAACACATGTTTTACTAACACGGTTGGTTGATTAAGAATTACTTGCGCTAAGGTCTCATGATGGAATCTCTCAATTCTGCCCTTTCTATTTTTGTTAAACCTATATTATCTTCGTGTTCACCTATTATGATCGTGTTAACCTTACGGATCATGTTAAGCTAAGATGCTCGTTGTTAACTTTCTGTTTTTATGCTAACCTTGACATCAGTTTTTTTGTGGTTTTTTTGTTCCGCTACTTTTTTCTTCCCCTTGTTTAACCCACCCTCCCTATGATGGCACAATCTGTTTAAATGGGGAGTATGGGCTTGATGAATTTTGAATGTTACCTTTTTTTTTTTTTTTTTTTATATTCTTTTTTTTTGCATTTTACAAGTAGTCACAACACGTAACAAAACATTAGCGCACGCCCACATACTTACACACACACACACACACACACACACACACACACACACACACACACACACACACACACACACACACACATTCTTATACCTGTGGTCATATCCACAACAATTCAAATTTTACGTCACTTTCAACCAGAAAGTACAGTCATACATTCAAATTAACGCAAAAGAGATAAATATGGATGCCATCGTGTGAAAAAAACTTCTTGTGACATTTCAAAACCAAAAATACATTTTTCAATTTCATATCTCTTTTTTAAATATGAGATAAATTGTTCACACTGTGGGAGTTTTCCTTCACATCTGCATTTATATATAAAATTTTTTGCCAACATGTTACCTTTTTTTGCTATTGATGTCCCTTTGATAAAAGTAAAGCTATGTGTGGGTAGTGGGGGAGGGGGGGGGGGGGAGCTAGGGAGGGAATGAGGGTAAATGGGTGGATGGTTGGATCTTTGTCAAATGTTTTTTGAGAGAGAGAGAGAGAGAGAGAGAGAGAGAGACATGAACATATTTTTAATATATGAGGCAATGTCAAAAGGTGCCATGCCCCCCACCCCTACCTCACAAAATTGTCCATAACTTAATTTTATGATGCTTATGATCTCAGTGATATATATAGGCCACTGGCCCTTAGAAAGGCCAAAGTCATACATAAACACGCATATACATAAAGTACTGGCACATTCGAACATCAATGGTACCACATATATCAATAAAAGTTTGAAGATACGCAATGGGGCTTGATGTCCTAGAGCATTTTAACATTATGCGTTATCATAATTTTTTTCTTTTGCGAATAGCATAAAGCAGGTACAAAGAGAGTTTCCTGACTGTCTCTACAGATCCATTTCTTAAAACATTGGTGTACTGACCAGTTGCTCCACTTAGATATTTGCTTCTGATATCAGAGTACAAAGGGCATACATACATTGCCCTTTGTAAATAAACGAAAGTGACTTTCGTCTTCGACAACATTGCATACAGGGCATAATTTGTTCAGATTTTCACTAAATGTTCTTCTAAATTGCGATCCATTAATAGGTAGAACACCAACACACAATTTGACCAGAAAACATCTATAGTCTAGAAAATGAAAGTATTGTTCAGGTTCAAATGATGTTTTAAGCAGACAAGAGAGAGAGAGAAGCTTTCCAAAGGAGTCAGAATGGTCAACATACTGACCCTGGGCCCTGAAGAGAAGAAGAAATAGAGACCGAGAGAGTAAGACTAAGAGGGAAGATAGAGAAATGTCCCAAGCTCTGGAGTAATTAAAACACAAACTTGAAGAAAAAAAGAGAGGAAAAAACCCATCTTCAAAGCTCAAGTTGAATGCTTTATGTACATAAAGATTTTTTGGCATGCGCAAAAATGTCCATGGCTTTTGTATGAATTTCTACTGCTTTAAAAAAAAAAAAATCAGGTGCATAGATATGCATGATGTTGGGTGGTGGCATGTGTGTGCATGTGCAGCCTTGGCAAAGGCACGTAGTGTTTTCTTTGATGTAAGGATGGTCCATGAAATATTTTTTTAAAGGTATCATAATAATGATGGTGTTGCATTAATTTGTCCCATTTTTTTTAACCCTTTCACCGCCAAAGCCGCATTTTAGCACCATAGTGATTTAACGCCTATGTCACTAAAAGGCATCATATTGGGGCCTATTATCCAAAGACCTTATTGTCTTAGTTTTGGGAAGTAATGATAGACCTTATTTATATATGCCACATAAGAATCCACACTACTGCAGATGGACTTTGTTCTCTACCCAGGTAAATTTGATGGAGTGTTTTGGCTGAAAGATGGCTGGCGGTGAAAGGGTTAAGTTCTAGGGGATAAGTATTGCCTGTTATGGGTGCCTCATGGCTGGGTGTATCTACAGCTGGGTTCTCCCTCCAGACCATGGTGTGCACATCCAGTAGTATTGCCTGTTATGGGTGCCTCATGGCTGGGTGTATCTATTAATTGTGCCCGTTATGTTTTAAATGTCTTAATTTCTGTCTCATGAAATTTGTTCATTGTTCACACACTATCTTATTAAACTCTTTTCACAGTTGTTTCAATATGTAAAATGCGGACTATCTATAAACCAGGGCCTGTATTCACGTTGAGATAGCATGAGACTTAGCATGATGCTAACTTAGAAGCTCTTCCAATGTCCTATAGGATTTAATAGGACTTTTGGAAGAGCTTCTAAGTTAGCATCATGCTAAGTCTCATGCTATCTCAACGTGAATACAGGCCCAGGTCTTTTTTTTTTCTTTGATTGGACTACGCAGCTTATAGACTGCTGTAGTTTGTCTTGATTTTTGCAGAAGTTTCTGAGTTTATTATTAGTGCTGTAAAATCACAGTCACATTCTCCTACCCATTTTGAGTTTCAGTTGTAGCTCTCGAAACTGGTTTTGACTGGTAGTAGATTTTAATCCAATGTTTAAAGTGATTCAGAGCATTAAGAACTTACATCTGTAGCACCTGTCAGGCATGGGAATTATTCGCGGATTTCTGCGAAATTAAAAAAAAATTGTTGCTAAATACTTCGTTTTTGTTACTAAATACTTCAATTGGGGGGCTTTTCAGAGTTTTTTGTCTCTGACAATTCCCATGCCTGACCTGTGTTTCTATTTTTGTGTTGCATTGTACACACGTTTGGTGGGGTTTTTTGGTGGGGAAATAGGCTTAATTCTACAGATTTCCGCCCCCCCCCCCTGCTTCTGTTAACCTTTTTTGTATCATTTACCAGGGCTCCCAATCGTCCCGCAAAACAAGGGGTCCCAGGGACTCCTTCACTTACAGTATAGAGGCGGGATAGAGGGTCCCAGTGGCATTGCGAATGCTAAAAATAATTTTTCTAGTGCATCCCTGGGACCCCCTGCACATTCTTTTATCCCTGGGACCCCCTACACATTCTTTTAGAGGGTCGTTTAGAATTTTAGTACTTCATAAACCCCTAAACCTGGGAGCCCTGATTTACACAGCGGCTTATAAACTGCTGCGGCTTGTATGTGAATAAAGTCCTGATCTTTTAATGAATGCGGCTTATCAACAGGTGTGTCTTAACTCCATCGCATCGCAGCCATTGCACTAAGCTGCGAGCCTAGAAAACGCATAATTTTGAATTATTAAAAAATCTCAACAAATCACTCCAACCATACACACAAACAAAACAGGCATAAACGAAAGGAAAAAATGAAAGAGAATTACGGCTTTTTGCTTCAGGTGTAGCAAGCAGTAATAAGGAAACGGCAGTTCAACGAGTTCAGACTTTTTATTGAAAGATTTGTTTACATATATTGGTTTCTCCACTACAAACCACTTCACACGCAAAGTAAGATGTATAAACGTGGTCTAGGGGAGCGAAGCGAGTTTAAAAATGACCAAATTATGATGTGCACACAGACTTACTTCCCTTGAAGTGAATTATCCA
>CM065709.1:26260788-26283288 GCA_017654935.2 Phymorhynchus buccinoides | reverse complement strand
CAAAGTCGCATTTTAGCACCACAGTGATTTAACACCTATGTCACTAAAAGGCATCAAATTAGGGTCTTCTATCCAAAGACCCTATTGTCATAGTCTTGGGAAGTAAGGATAGACCTTATTTTATATATGTCACAGATGAATCCCCAATACTGCAGATAGATTTTGTTCTCTACCCAAGTGAATTTAATAGAAATGTTTGGCTGGAATATGGCTGGCAGTAAAAGGGTTAAAATGGTAAAAAGAAACTTGGCACTGTTCAACATTGTTCTTCCTCTTATTTTTCATTTGACTGTGGTTGTCTGATGCATTTCTTAATTTTTGAAAAAAGAAGCCTGATATATTACTGTATTTGTGTGTATTATTCACTGTCAGGCATCAGAACGATCCGCGGATTTCCGCGGTTTTGGTAGCCACTGGCCGCGGTTTTGGCATTGCCGGCCGCAGTTTGTTCTTCATGAGGCAGCGCGATCTTATTCTCAAATGGTATTCTTAAGCGGTTTGTTTTCATGCTGCGCCTAAGGAAATGAAAAATCGCGTCCATGTTTGTTTTTTCTTCCGAGTTTAGAGCTCCTTAGACTCTTACTTTCACTGTTTCAGGGTTTGTTTTGATGACAGTGATTGTGATTTGGGTTTTAAATGAGTCAATTTAGAGGATATGATCGCAGGAGACTACGATGATGTGATAACTTTGAACTTTTCCGCGAATGATCGCAATGATGCCGACTACGGACTAGAGTTTTGTGGGGTCCGACTCGATGTCGACTCCGAGTCATGGCGAGTGTTGTTCGTCCGCGGATTGGACTCTCAGACCTGCCTACTGCTACGATTTGGCCGTAGCAGCTACGAAAAATAAAGCTTCGCTACGGAGCTACGGCAACCTTAACGTTGCTACGGGAAACAAAAATTGCCGCCGCATTTTATTTTTGCTTATGCCGTTCCCGGTTTTGTCTGTTTCTAAGAGCAGACGCCGTGTCACGCGCGATAACCTAGTCACTTCCGTTTTTATTAAAGTGACAGCGCATGCGTTCTTATTACTTTCTCTGGAAAAAATGGCGGACTCCAGCAGCAGTAGTGATTCGGGAGATGTTTCAAACGAAGAAAAACGAACCCAAACCAGAAAACGAAAATCATCTGGCACACCATCTTGTTCTAAGAAAAAACATCGGCCTGCCGCACAAGTTTTCAAAGTAGCTTACACGGAGGAGTGGCCTTGCATCGTCAGAAGTTGACTTGGTGCGAACCATGCTCACTCACTGAAAACCTCTGCCATGCGGACTCTCTGAATCATGGCGGTAGAAACGATTGCCGTCAACACGTTCAATCGGCGAAACATAAGCAGTGCATTTCGGCTCAGGAAGAGAACAAATCCATTGCCGTCGTTTGTGGATGCCATGCTACTGAAAATTGATGGCTGGGCTACTGATTGGGAAAATTCCAAGTAGGCAGGTCTGGACTCTGGAGTATTCTGATGCCTGACAGTAATCAATGGGACTTGAAGTTGCTCATTTTTCTTTGGTCTCCTTTTGTCATTCAGATGGTGATCCAGGGAACAAACCGTAAGTAATCCAAATCATCTTGTGTAAAAATATAATAATGCAAAAATCATTCAAAAGTGCAGAAATATTCCGAGACACACGGAAATGTAGAGGCTGTGCTTATTTTAAGCATTAACCCCTTCACTGCCCACTACGAGTAACGCTCGTAGTTGATGACATCATTAATGATGTCATAACTTTTTATGTCGTAGACCTAGAATGATGGTTCTTGGTTTAGATAAGCCAGGAAAGGTATATATCTGGACCATTTTCTCAGATTGAGTCAGAGTGTAAGAGGTTTGGTTCAAACTTTATAATTAAAAAATCAATATTTTCTCGTTTTTCTTCTGGCAGTGAAGGGGTTAAACGGATACTTAAGCCAGTTATTAAAAAAATAAAGGATAACTTCATATATTGTGTGATTACGTAAATGTATGTAGTTTTGCTAACAATATTGTTAGGAAATACAAGGCATATCAAGCATGTTTTTATTTCCAATTGAAAAAAAAATCGATAATTATTCTTAGTTATTATTGTATTTTCAAAACTGGTAGTTAATCTCTCCAAGTTCATTTCATAATTTCGATTACATGTGAAGTGATAATCTTAAAATATTTAGAAAATGTTGATCGATTTTGTTTTTCAAAATTGACACTTGGAACTAGACAACTAGCTTCTTTCATTATTTCAGATAAGTGATATAGGATAATCTTAAAATAATCAGAGAATAATTGTATGTTTCTTTGGGTTTTTTTTTGAAGAACTGATGATCCGAACGGACCCCCGTACCCCACGCCTGCCGTGACGTACTCTCAACCGAACCGCTTCCCTCGCAACGACCGGGAGGTTAGTGACTTAAAACCTCTGATCCGCTCGGAATGTTTGTTGTGTGAATGTGTCTTGCTTGTGATTGTGTCTTGCTTACTTCTCTTTTTTTTTCCCTTCTAGTACTTTCTCTCCTCCTTTTCTCTTGCATTTCCATTCTTAACTCACTCGGGACTGGCCGAATTATTTCCCCTTGTTCTGTGGGGACTGGGCATTCGACTAGGTTCGTAAAACAATCACCCAAACCAAGTTATGAAGAGTTAGGCATCAATATTTTCAGAAAAGATCAGCAACACCATGCACTAAGCGATCGTAAAATATCAGATTCCTTACCTTCGTCGTTTGTCTCCTATTGACGAAAACAGCTAACACATAGAAAAAAGGAAAATTTCACATTCCGATCTTTGACCCCCCCTCTACAACCAAAGCTGAATGTAAAGTCTGCAATGATTGGTTGATTTCAAGAGAGGCAAGGTCAAAGCAAACTGAAAATAGGTTATGACATCGCACCGGAAAGCTGGTTACACGCCAGAAATCAAAACCTCTTGAAAACTTATGAGCCGGATCCGGGCCATTTGTCCTAAACGGTTGTGCGAGCCATGAGCCGGATCCGGCTCATTCGTCCCGAGTGAGTTAAACCCTGTGACTGCCAGAGAAAATTAAAGAAAAAATCATTGTACAAATCGTGTCATGAAAAAGACAACTGATAGAGCCAATCTGGCAAAATGGTCTGGGGATATAACTCTCTTGACTGTGTTAGAGCAAAAGCCAGCCTATCAGAGTTATTCCTCTTCATCTGATGACGTCATCAGTGATGTCATCAAGTCAGTAAGTGATACGTTATGGCAGTCAAGGGGTTAACGCATACATGTATATATATAATTTGCCATGTATATGTATATATATATCGTCAGTGAAATTCAAAAAACCCTTGTATCTCGATTTTTTTAATTTTTTTAGTTAGATACATAGTCAGCTCTCAAATTTTTCCCACTACCTTCCACCAAAAGCTCGTATCTCTAATGACTTTCTATCTGGTGGACTATTAAATAAAATAAATAAAAATAAAATTGTGATGCAGCACAGGAAAAGGAGGCTAAAGTCGGGCAGCCACAAGAGAGAGAAAGAGAGAGATAGAGAGAGAGAGAGATTTGATTGATTGAAAAAATTGTTAAAAATAAACTATTAGAGATGGATGAATTCTGTTTTTTGCCTGTTAATCTGTTGTCTCTGGCCTTTCTGAAAATATGAATAAGTCAAAAGTGATCATTTACGACATTAGCCTTGTTGTCCTGTGCTGCATCACATTTTTACGAAAGACCCCCCCCCCCACGGGGAGAGACTCATGGAGGGGGCGGGTTAAGACATTCGCCTGCCAATTTTAATGCGCGAGTGACCTGGGTTCGAATCCCAGCCTCACCCTTTTTTTTCTAGTTCGACAGGGAAAATCAAACTGAAAGTCGAGTCCTTCGGATGGGGACTTAGTTAAAGCCAATCTGACCCGTGCGCTTTACGCACGTAAAAATCCCACAGCAGTTGAAAGTCGATAAGAGCAGGGAGAAATCCCGCTGCCTGGTATGAAACAAATTGATAGGATTTTCTCGCAGTTACTATGAAGCAAGTGACCTAAGCCACTCAACTATATTCTGTCCTGTGAATGTAATGTCAGTTTGTTTCTCTCTTTTTGCTCTTCCTCTCTCCACCCCCCCCCCCCCCCCCCCCAACTCCCCCCCCTCCCCCCTCACGTACTGACTTGATGACATCATTGATGATGTCATCAGATGAAGAGGAATAACTCTGATATGCTGGCTTTTGCTCTAACACAGTCAAGAGAGTTATATCCCCAGACCATTTTGCCAGATTGGCTCTCTATCAGTTGTATTTTTCATGGCATGATTTGCCCAATGATTTTTTCTTTAATTTTCCTCTGGCAGTCAAGGGGTTAAGCTGTATTCTGTTGTGTGGATGTGTCAGGTTTGTTTCTCATTTTCTGCTTCTCTGCGTTTGTTTTTTCATTGCGCTTCCTTCCTATATATACTGTATGCATTTGTGCAGGCATGTGACTGTGTGCACACAAATTCATGAAGACGCATGCATGCTCTCTCTCTCTCTCTCTCTCTCTCTCTCTCTCTCTCTCTCTCTCTCTCTCTTCTCTCTCTCTCTCTCTCTCTCTCTCTCTCCTCTTCTCTCTCTCTCTCTCTCTCTCTCTCTCTCTCTCTCTCTCTCTCTCTCTCTCACACACACACACACTCGTTTGTGCACATGTATGCATGTACTTGAGAACTCATGCACACAAGCAATCGCACACACAAGTGCCCATGCCTGGCATACTGGACACATAGGCACGCAGCACAAATACGTACAAGTAATCACAGTCACACTTGCACATAAGCATTAACGCACGCATGCATGCACATGCGAGCACACACACACACACACACACACACACACACACACACACACACACACACACACACACACACACACACACACACACACACACACACACACACACAAAGAGAAGTTTTCAACACTTAGTAACAAAGGAATTGCTTGTCATCATATGGCTTTTCTTTAAATTATTCCCAATTTACAAGTTTTTCTTCCCTCAAGTCAGAGATGTATTGTTTTTGAGACATAATTGCATGAGGTGCAGTTCTGTCTCTCATGCACATACCTCTCTCCTTCCCTCCCTACCATCCTTTCCTGGCCTTTTCAGGTATTAGGTACTTTATAGTCACAGAGGCGTCTGTGAAATTCGGGTTACTCCCACCTGGAGAGCGCATCGCAGCCAGAGGCGCGCCACCTTTTTTTTTTGGGCATGCGATTTTTGTGCGACTGATAAGGAAGGAAGGTGTGTGTGTGTGAAATTTGGACCAAATGACAACTTTTTCGTTGCCACTGGGTTTAGTAATGTGTGCTAAGTGCATGGGCACACGGGACCTCGGTTTATCGTCTCATCCGAAAGACTCCACGTTCAGACCATAAGGCCTAATGCAAAGTGAGAGGAAAAATCCCCTGTACCCAGGTTCGAACTCGGGTTTACTTGACATGAGGCGAACGTGCTACCACTGTGCCACTCTACAGTCCTAGAGAAACACACAATTACACACACACACATGCATGCACTCGTAAAAAGATCAAAATCTGCATGTCCTTGTGCATTAAATAGTATGTGTGTACAGACCTTTGTTTTGCGCGTGAGAATCAGTAGTTTGAAAAGAAGAAGAGAGAGAAAGAGAACTCGGAACATTTTTAATGCACATTGGCCTTGGGCCGCAATACATTGTTAAGGGGGTTGTGTGTGTGTGAAGGGTTAGTATTTACATGGAAAAAAAAATCTTGATAAGCTAACACAATCATACATTTATAAACTTCCCAAACAACCATCTCTCAATAGTAATAATAATGATGATCATTTCTATTGCGCCTAATCTCCCGTGGGGGCTCTAGGTGCTTCACAAAAATAATATCTTACATGAACAACAAAAACATGTAACAACAAAAACAACAACAATGACAACACACACACGCACACAAACACAGACACACACACATGCACGCGCACACACACACACACACACGCACACACACACACACGCACACACACACACACACACACACGCACACTCACACCTCCGCTAACACTGGATACAGAGAGGGAAAGAGTGGGTAGGGATGGGGGTGGGTGGGGCTTTAGGAGTGTTTGAATAGGACAGTTTTTGTGGCCTATTGATAATTTGAGAGAGAGGGGGGGGGGGGGGAGAGAGAGACAGAGAGAAAGTGTATGGGAGGGAGAGGGGCGAGTGAAAGTGTAGGGGTGGGGAGGGGACGTGACATGGGGAAGATGGGGAAAGAAAAGGTTGGGCATTATTTCAGACATCTTTTCCAAAGTGATAAATTCCTCTACGCTTCTTGCCTTCACTTTTCTAGTTCTCTCTGTTTCTCCTCCTCTCTCTGTCTGTCTGTCTCCTCTCTCTGTCTGTCTGTCTGTCACCTCTCTCTGTCTGTTTGTCTGTCACCTCTCTCTGTGTCTCTCTTTATCTCTCAGGCATGGGAATTGTCTGCGAATTCACGGATTTCTGTGGAGAAAAAAAAAGATTTCCGGGAAAAAATACTTAAATTTTTATATTATATTTTAACGCTATAAAAATTAGGTGGGGGGGGGCTTTTCAGACTTTTTTGATTTTTTTTCAGAGTTTTCAGAGTTTTTTGTCTCTGACAATTCCCATGCTTGTCTCTCTCTCTGTCTGTCTTCTCTCTCTCTCTCTCTCTCTCTCTCTCTCTCTCTCTCTCTCTCTCTCTCTCTCTCTCTCTCTCTCTCTCTCTCTCTCTCTCTCTCTCTCTCTCTCTCTCTCTCTCTCTCTCTCTGTCTGTCTCTCTCTCTCTCTCTGTCTCTGTCTTCTGTCTTCTCTCTCTCCTCTCTCTCTCTCTCTCTCTCTCTGTCTGTCTCACTCTCTATCTCTCTCTCTCTCTCTCTCTCTCTCTCTCTCTCTCTCTCTCTCTGTCTGTCTCCCCTCTCTCTCCTCTCTCTCTCTCTCCTCTCTCTCTCTCTCTCTCTCTCTCTCTCTCCCTCTCCACCCCCCCCTCTCTCTGTCTCTCTCTCTCTCTCTCTCTCTCTAATAAAAGTATGTATGCTTATCTCATTAACCTGTGTAAATAAAATTTCGTTCGTTCGTTCTTCTGCGCATCAAAGCATCATAGTTGTTTTGTTCTTCTTGTTGCTGAGTGTTTTGCTAAATGTTCGTAATGATGGCAATGTTTGTGCGGACGGACGGCTTGCTCTTGCAGTTGCTACAGTACAAAATGTGGGGAATTGCATGACATGTGTTTGGGGGAGATAAAAAAAAACAATAGAAAAGAAAACAACAACAACCACAGAGGCAAGATGTTAGTTTCTTTTCTTTTTTCGTTATGTAAATAGCAAAAAATGCATGATTACGTCACCTCATGTATATATAGCTTGAGAGGCGAAAGAAAAGCGCATGGCTAAAGGTTGCTTATCTTATACGTTTTTTTCCCATCTGAAATTTTTTCTTCTTCTTTTTTGTCTTGCAAAAGAACATGAAAATCTGCTCTTTCACTTTTAAACACATACTGAAAAATATTTTTATTTTAAAATCTGAATCAAGTTTCTCTCTTTGTAAAAAGGAATTCAGTTTATAATGTATAATTGTCTTCTTTTTTTTCAATTTATGTTAATAGAATTTTTTTCTCTTTTCATTGAAGATAGTTATCCTGTATGTTTTCAAGCAAAGGAAACGAGAAAAGCAAAGAGAACAATGTTGCTTTTACCAGTAAATACATAATTGATTTTTTTTCATTTTGCTTTTTTATGATCACCTGGCAAAAGTCATTTTATTTTATTTTAACGTTGAGAAACTTGAAGAAGAAAACCCCCCAAAAACATCTATGGGTTTGCTCTGCATAAAAATTAAAAAAAAGAACCTTCCTTCTTTCAAAGTAATTTGTGTTGAAAAGAATTTCTTGTAACAGAGAAGAAGCAAAGGAAATTCAAGCTTTAATTGCAGAATAAATAGGGACCAAAAATAAAATTAAAATAAAATGATGGTGCCGAGTATTGCATCTGGCTAAAGTCATTTAATTTATTTTAAAGTTCAGAAACTTGAAGAAAAAGAATTTTTTTTACCCCAACAGCTATGGGTTTGCTCTGCACTAAAATAAAAATAAAACCTTCCTTTCAAAGTAATTTGTGTTGAAAAGAATTTTTTTTTTATCAGAGAAGAAGCAAAGTAAATTCAAGCTTTAATTGCAGAAATAGAGTAAATAGGGACACAATTTTTTTTTAAAAAAAAAAGAAGGAAATGATGGTGCCGAGTATTGCAAGATGGGTCGTCCCCCCCCCCACCCCCCACCCGTTCTTGTGGAATCCATTTATTTTTCTGTTTCTTTTTTAAAGGAATTCTCTATTAAATCTTAATTTAAGAATCAAGTTTATTTCTCTTCGTAAAAAGGAATTTCTTACTTTCAATTTTAAATTGATAATGAATAATTGGTGTGTGTTTTTTCAATTTATATAAACAGAATTTGTTTTCTTTTAATTGAAGATAGTTATCCTGTATTTTTTCAAACAAAGGAAACCAGAAAAGCAAAGAGAACAATGTTGCTTTTACCAGTAAATACATGATTGATTTTTTTTCATTTTGCTTTTTTATGATCACCTGGCAAAAGTCATTTTATTTTATTTTAAAGTTGAGAAACTTGAAGAAGAAAAAACCCAAAAAACATCTATGGGTTTGCTCTGCATAAAATTTAAAAAAAGAACCTTCCTTCTTTCAAAGTAATTTGTGTTGAAAAGATTTTTTTTATCAGAGAAGAAGCAAAGGAAAGGAAATGCAAGCTTTAATTGCAGAATAAATAGACGCAATCCAAAAAAAAAAGAGAAAAAAAGGAAATGATGGTGACGAGTATTGCCCCCCCCCCCCCCCCCCCCCCCCCCCCCCCCCCCCCCCCCCCCCCCCCCCCCCATTATGGGTCCCCCCCCCCCCCCCCCCCCCCCCCCCCCCCCCCTTGTGGATTTATTTTCCTCTTTCTTTTTGAAAGAAATTCTCTATTAAATTTTAATTTTAAAAAACCAAACTGAATCAAGTTTCTTTCTCTTTGTAAAAAGGAATTTTTTTACTTTCAATTTTAAATTCATAATGAATTAAAAACAAATCAATTTATATTAACAGAATTTATTTTCTTCTGGTTCTTTTTTACAAACAAAGGAAACGAGAAAAACAAAGAGAACAATTATGCTTTTATCAGTAAATACATAATTGATGTTTTTCATTTTGCTTTTTTATGATCACCTGGCAAAAGTAATTTTATTGTTTTTCAAAGTTGAGAAACTTGAAGGGAAAAAAATACCCCAACATCTATGGGTTTGCTCTGCATAAAAATTATAAAAAAAAATCTTCCTTCTTTCAAAGTAATTTGTGTTAAAAAGAATTTTTTTTATCAGAGGAGAAGCAAAGGAAATGTAAGCTTTAATTGCAGAATAAATAGGGTCACAATCCAAAAAAAAGAGAGGAAATGTTGGTGCCGAGTATTGCATTATGCCCCCCGTTCTTGTGGAATCAATTTATTTTCATTTCTTTCTTTTTGAAAGGAATTCTCTATTAAATTTTAATTTTAAAAAACCCTACTGAATCAAGTTTCTCTTTGTAAAAAGGAATTTTTTTACTTTCAATTTTAAATTGATAATGAATTAAAATAAAATCAATTTATATTAACAGAATTTATTTTCTTTTGCTTCTTTTTTTTATTTTTTACAAACAATGGAAACAAGAAAAACAAAGAACAATTATGCTTTTGCCAGTAAATACATAATTGAATTTTAGTTTTTGATTTTTTATGAGCATCTGGCAAAAGTCATTTTATTTTATTTCAAAGTTGAAGAAAAAAAATGTACCCCAACATCTATGGGTTTGCTCGGCACAAAAATTAAAAAAAAAAACCTTCCTTCTTTCAAACTATCAAAGTAATTTGTGTTGAAAAGAATTTTTTTAAATCAGAGAAGAAGCAAAGGAAATGCAAGCTTTAATTGCAGAATAAATAGGGTCACAATCAACAACAAAAAAAAGAAAAAAGGAAATGTTGGTGCCGAGTATTGCAACATGGGTCCTCCCCCACCACCACCTCCACCCCCACACCCCACCCCGCAACCCCGTTCTTGTGGAATCAATTTATTTTCCTCTTTCTTTTTGAAAGGAATTCTCTTTATAAGCTCTTAGCTTGTTGTACTCGAAGTTCATAAATATATTGCTGCTTTGTTATGATTTTCTATTCTTGAATAAATTCTTGTTTAAACCAAAGGAATTCTCTACTTTTAATTTTAGATACATAATGAAACACCCCCCCCCCCCCCCCCCCCCCCCCCCCCCCCCCCCCCCCCCCCCCCCCCCCCCCCCCCCCCCCCCCCCCCCCCCCCCCCCCCCCCCCCCCCCCCCCCCCCCCCCCCCCCCCCCCCCCCCCCCCCCCAAAAAAAAAAGACTTTTACCATAAGAATTGCTCACATTAACCCTTTCACCGCCAGCCATCTTTGAGCCAAAAATTTCCATTAAAGCTACTTGGCTACAGAAAAGATTTTGTCTGCAATATTGTGGGATTTCTCTGCGACACATTTAGAATGGGGTCAATCCTTACTGTCCAAATTTAGGGACACAATATCATTGAATAATAGACCCTGATTGAAGAGTTTTAATGACACAAGTGTTAAATCATTGTGGTGCAAAAATGCGACATTGGCGGTGAAAGGGTTAAAAAAAAAGTTTTTTCCTAGACTGAGACCCCTGCACCTTATAATGTGACTGATAATATTGTAAGAAACTATAATAACAAAGAATGAAATAGTGAGGCCAAGAGAGATGACGAAATTGAACAAAGGGTAATTACTCTCTTTTTCTAATTAACTCCCCTCCACCAAAGTTGATTACGATACCATTCACCTAGCAGTGCGTGGGTCAGAACCATAATAACAAAATCTGATTTTTTTGTAAAAAAACCATTTTGTCCCTATTTATTCTGCAATTATATCATGAATTTCCTTTGCTGCTTTGATAATTTTTTTATATTTTCAACTTAAAATTAAATTACTTTGAAAGAAAGAAGTGTGTACTTTTATTCTGTATTTTTGCAACAAACCTGCGCCTTGTAGGGTACTATTTTGAAATCCTTGTATAATGCAGTATTAACTCACATAAAAAAAGCAGTACCGCAAAAACTGAACTATAAGACGCACTTGTATATATAAGCCGCATCCCTTAAACTGACAGAATATAAGGTATTTATTCACATATAAGCCGCACCTGTTTATAAACCGCAGAGAAATTTATGCTCACAAAAGAAGGTGTCAAGGTTACAAACTGGAAAAAAGGCAGTAGATTTGTCGACCTTACCACAGAAAATGAACACGTGTGCACAGAGCAACACAAAAATGTAAATTCTCCTGTTACAATTATGAGTATTTGATGCTCAAAATAGGCTCAAAAATGTGGCTGGAAACATATATACTGATTAATATAGAATTGAAAGAATCCACAGATAAGCCGCATCAGTCTATAAGCCGCATGGACCAAAGTTGAGGGAAAAAAGTAGGGGCTTATAGAGGGATCCGGGATAGCGTCATAATGTCACGTGATTTTGTTGGTAACGAAAGTCGGACGCCATTTTGGCTGGAGCGCCGTTTTGGTTCAGATTACAGAGGTGAGCGTCAGCGAGTTTCGACAAATCGTCACAATGGTAATAAACTGTGCAGTAGCTAAATGTTCAGGACTAAAAGCAAACATCAGAATTCAATGCGTTCCACCGCCAAGTATCTTAGCAACCCGAATAATCCAGCCATCATGGCCGACAGAGGTGACATTCTCATTTGCATACATGAACCCGGATCCCTCTATAGTCCGCATTTTACGGTATGCAGAATAATTATAGAAGTTTAAAAAAGAAAGGAAAAAAAAGGAACTTCAAACTCAATTAGTAACACATCTTGGCCTCTGTGGTTGTTGTTTTTTCAGGTAGGGGGAGAGAACGGGGGTCAGACTCAGAGGGAGAGGGAAACACACCCGGAAGGGCTTCACTATGCAGACTTAGACCTCATGCGCAAACCGCCGACCGACGATTCCACCGAATCCATCCAATCACGCGCTACCACCTCCACCACGACCACGCCCACCGAATACGCTTCCATCCGACTGTACTAAAATACTTGAAAATAATGAGATGAGCACTAAGGACCAATCGTAGACACATGAAACACAAGACATTCAGGTGGTATTTGGTCCTTTTATTGAGGCTCAACATACAGGTATGATGCATACCGTATGTATCATACGAAACGTCTCACACATGCGTGCGCGTACGCACGTTGACCCTTCAAAGAAACGTCTATGTTTTCGGTTCAGTCCCATAAGTTGGAAAAATCTTCAGGCAGAGGTTTGAGGTTCCACACTCACCCATGCATACGTTATCAATGTGGAATGGGAGACTGACAGACAGCAAGCAAATAGTAAGAGTTCAAAATACAAAGAGAAGACTTGAGTTGAAATTAAGATATAAAAGGAAGACTGAGTAGATATCATTTCTACATACATCTGTATCGTTAAACATTCAGGACTTTCCTGGAGTTGCACTGCCTCCGGGCATTGCCTCCAGGATCGTTCCCACCATCTTTATATCTACTAATGTCCCATATGTGTCTGTTTCAGACCGGAGGACGTTAAACGGATTGTCGCTCTCATATTTCTAGGGGGGAAAAAAGAAAGAAAAAAGTAGGGCAATATGAATGACAAAGTTGAGAGAGAGATACTGAGTAAGTGTTAACTCTAAGAAAGTAAATGCATACAAAAAGTTAGAAAATTTGACTTTTCAGAGGAGCTCACAGTCACACACACACACACTCACAGTCTTGTCTGTCTGTCAGTCTTTCATTTTACATTGATAACGTATGTATCATACTGTATGTTGAGCCTCAATAAAAAGGACCAAATGCTACCTGCATGTCTTGTGTTTCATGTGTATACTAAGATAAGAGGGAGGAAACATGATAAACACTCAGCATCTGATCCAAGAACCACGAATGGCTGAAAAGGCCAGCTCTGGATGCAAAGTCTACCATGCCAGGGCTCCCAGGGACCCCCATTTGGGGGTCTAAGAAGTACTATAATTCCCCTCTAAAAGAATGTGCAGGGGGTCCCAGGGATGCACTATAAACATTCTTTTTAGCATTCACAATGTCATTAGGACCCTCTATCCCGCCTCCAGGGCCCTCTATGCTGTAAGTGAAGGAGTCCCTGGAACCCCTTGTTTTGCGGGACGATTGGGAGCCCTGCATGCAAAAAAAAGAAAAAGGGCTGACTATGTAGGCTTAACCCTTTCACCGCCAACCATATTTCAACCAAAAATGTCCATTAAATTTACCTGGATAGAGAGCAATATCAACTGCAGTATTGTGGATTCTTCTGTGACATATATAATAAGGTCTATCCTTGCTTCTCCAAAACTAAGTCCGGGTTCACATTAGTTCCGTACGGAAAACCCTAAATAAGTGGAAGAAAGAAGGATAAAAGTGTACGCATATAGGGGAAATTCAGACACGTGCGCAAATCTTTTCCCTTCTTTGTTTCACTTATTTATGGAGATTGTGCACGGGTTTCCGCATGGAATATCCGCTTATGTGTGTACACGGCCTCAGACAATAGAGTCTTTGGATAATAGAGCCCAATTTGATGCCTTTTAGTGACATAGGTGTTAAATCACTGTGGTGCTAAATATGCGACTTTGGCGGTGAAAGGGTTAAATAAAACAGGCTCTGATGGTGTGCTTAGAGCGAAATGGGGCAAACCGTTCTAGCACAGTGTTTAAAGGTGGACCCTGACGGATGAGTTTTTGCCAGAAACACGTCGAGATCACCAGAAAGACAGCCTTTTCAAGGATCGGAACACTTTGCTCTGGTTTCCTAGAAATCAAACCGTCAAAACGGCGATTCTTCCTTGGCGGAGATGCCGGAGAGAGAAGCCATTTTGGATGGGGTGGGTGGAGACCAATCCCATTGTGGTTGAAGCTTTTTCTTTTTTTGTAGTGCAGTAAAAGAAAATTGGAGCTATTTCATTTGTTGTGAGTGAAACTCCTGTATTAAATTTGTAAAAAAAGAAAAAAGCTTGTATTGCGAAAATTTCGTGCAAACGATTTGGTCTAGACTCAGGCGGTCATTAGAAAAGAGACAGCACACGCCTTCTCTTTTTGTGAAAGAATTTGACTTCCAGCACCTCCGCCAAGGAGGAATCGCCGATTTGACGGTTTGATTTCTAGGAAACCAGAGCAAAGTGAGTGTTGCGATCTCTGTAAAGGGTGTTTTCCTGGTGATCTCGACGTGTTTCTTACAAAGACTCATCCGTCAGGGTGCCTCTTTAAGCAGCCTTGCGGAAAAATAGACCAGCGCTGGCAATGACAAAGCGAAAGATCTGGGGTTTTCTCTCACACTAAAAGATTCACAATATGACTTTCCTTGGTCATGCTGCTGAATTTTGAATTATTGTAAACATTATTATTCATATGTAAATTCTGAAGGCTGGCAGGTTTAAAAAATAATATTATTGTTTAACATTATACCATGGATGCAACCTTGCCTCGGATACGAGGCCGCGCCTGTTTTTCAAAATTTTGACCACCCCCAAAAATTGATTCAAAGTTCAAGGAAAAAAAGTGTTGAATTCTCACTTTACAAGCCTGGAACAAGCTTCAAATTGAGTATGATTTTGCTTTTTCTTCAGCTTCAGGGGCGCGTTGCCCCCCTGCCCCCCCCCCCCCCCCCCCCCACAGGGGCTCTGGACCCCTGCCTTGTCTGTTTTGGGATTTTCTCCAGTTGCATCCACGTTATGCCTATAATTTGGAGAACAGCTTCGCTTTTTATTTTGTGTGTTATAATTCGAATGATGTTTTGACCGCTGAGAATGCTGCTATTAAGATTCTTTTTGTTCAAATTGTTTTTGAGTGTGTGTGTGTGTGTGTGTTAATACCGTTATTATATTTTCTGCAGTTGCATCCACGTTATGCCTATTATTTGGAGAACAGCTTCGCTTTTTATTTTTTTGTTTTTTGGTGTGTTATAATTCGAATGATGTTTTGACCGCTGAGAATGCTGCTATTAAGATTCTTTTTGTTCAAATGTTTGGGAGAGTGTGTGTGTGTTAATACCGTTATTTTATTTTGTTTGGTTTTACTTGTATTTTTATGGGGGTGACGGTTAAAGACAAAAACTGTGGTAAAAACGTTGAATTTTTTGGTATTCAATAATTTTGATTCCTTCTCTTCATTCATTCCACGAAAACGTTGAATTTAGTTTTGAGCTCAGGGTTGAGAAAAAATATATGGACTGATTAGAAAACCCAAAAACACAACTCTGAAATATGTCCAAAATGTTTATATTATCGACCACACGCATGTGTTTTACGCATGCAGGCATGCACACGCTGTGGGTAGCAAACCTTGTGTTCATTTGTGTATTTATTATGCATTGGTTTCCACGTTTTCTAATGGCAAGTGTGCTTCTTTTTATTTGGACTGCTCAAACTGATTTTTTTGTTTATCTGATCAGATTACTGAAACTGCTGCTTGAGAAAGATCAAATGCTTTGCATTATTTGATTATAAATTTTTTGTCCGTTATGCTTTAAATTCACTACATTCCACTTTCTAAAAATTGTTGCATTCCCATTCCTTAGAATCCCCACCCCCCTTACCCCACCCCTGGCCATGTCCCTCAACCCACTCACCCCCCCTCCACCCCTAAAAAAATGTAATGAAAACTCATCCCACTTTTGCAGTTATTCAAATGAACACTCAAATTATTGTTTTTCCAATCAGCTGAAACCCCTCTGAGACTGAGATGCTACGCATTATTTCCAAGTTTTCTGTTAACGAATATGTATATATTCCAACTATATGAAAGAAAGTTGGAGCAACAGATTTGACATATTTTATAGTTATGTTTGAACATTTGGTGTAAGTGCTATATTTGAATAATATACAAGATCAGTTATGGTTGATGGAGAGGGAAAAAAAAGATTTTTGTAATTGATTGTGCCTTACAATTGGCTACATTCCACTTACATCAACTGCCGTGGTTCTTTTAATTTCAGGGAATTTTGCAATTTCTTGCACGTACACTCACACAGACAGTTGATGGCTTAGAGTCAAAATGGACTATTATTATTGATGTTATTGCAAAAACTAAGAACTTGTATTAAAAACAAAGACTGCAAATAATGTAAAATGTGGATTATGCTTTTTCTATTTCTGCAGGTTTTTTTAAGACAAGTTTCCACAATATGTTCAATAATAATAGTCCATTTTGACTCTAAGCCATCAACTGTCTGTGTGAGTGTACCGCTTGTAGGGTGAGAGTGTTTCTTAAGATTGATTTTCTTACTCACGTCAAGTTGCCATGAATGAAAGAGCATTTAGATTGTGGGGTTATAGGCAGCTTAGTTTTTACCTGTTGTACCCAAAACGAAGCTAGAACTCTGCTGTTTACAAGTATTATCGATAATCAAAATAACTAGTGGTATTATCATTTTTTTGTAGTTTTGTTGATAAGATTACTGACGGAAAAGCTTTGCTGTGCCATCTTTTGTTTTTTGGAAATCATGGTTGCTGCTGATAAAAAAAAATCAAGCAGAAAGATTGTTTAAGAAAATGTATTGCAGCGATTTTTGAGCGTTACGTTGTGCTAGCCCGAATTGTTGCCATTTACCTGATCAAAAAGTTGTAGTTTAATTCAGATTGATGAGTTGTCGTTTGTTGCTGTGTTTTGTGAAGTACCATATTTAACGGACTACACATGTGTGTATGTGTGTCTGTCTGTGTGTGTACTTTGTGTGCGAGGGTGTTTGTGTATATGTGTTGGTGTATGTGGTCAATCCGTGTGGCTCGGTTGTTGTGGCTTACTGAATGGGGGATGAACGAGTCAGTGTCGATAAATGTTTGTGTGTGTGTGTGAGAGAGAGAGAGAGAGAGAGAGAGAGAGAGAGAGAGAGTTGCTTTGTATATATGCGTAGTCGCTGGTTGGTGTCATTCTTGAATGCTGTTTTTGTTGTCTATTTGTTGATGAATAATTGATTGTAAAGCGCTTTGGGCTCATCTGAGGTAAAGCGCTATATAAATGTATTATGATTATTATTATAAGGCGCACCTTATTAGGCACACCCATCAAATTTTGCACAATATTCTGATTTTGTTATTACAGTATGTTTTCTGACTATATAGTAGTCATATTAAAAGGCTCAGGGGGGGGTGTTATCGCCTTTTAATCCGAAAAATACGGTAGTGACTGTTATGAGCTATGAACTTTTGTATAAAAAAAAAGATCATCTTCTTATTTTGAAACTAATTTTGATGATGCATGGAAAATGCACATGTTGGCCTTTTCGTTATTTATCACTTAATATTATTTATTTTCTATACGATTTTAGTTTTCAGAAGAGCATGTGTGTTTGTGGAGGGAAAGATGGAATGTGAGGTGGGAGGGGGGGTTGGAGATTGAGCAAGGGACAGAGAAGTAAAGGGAGTAGGGATGGAAATACTGAAATGGGCAAAATGTGAGAGGGGGGGGGGGGGGGGGGGGGGGGGGGGGGGGGGGTGGGGGGTGGGGGGGGGGGGGGGGGGGGGGGGGGGGGGGGGTGTGTGCAGACCTGCTTGCCCTCCTGGTTTTGCCGGAATTATCTCGGGAATTTGCCAAAAATCTGGGTAAAATAATAAATTCCAGGTGAACGCTGAAAATCCCGGGATTTTGAAAAAAAGTCTATCATTCCGTTTGTAGGAAAAGACGCAAAGGTTGACCGAAACCTTGGAGTTCTGAGTCCGTGGACCCCCCTCAACCAATGATAGTATTTCCTGTTGGCAGAGATTGTAGTTTTGCGCCAAACATGTCGTCAGGCAAGTCAACCGCAGGCGGCAAGCGCCAGAAATCTTCGACAAACGACAGCAGTGATAGGGTGAAACGGCCAAAAGTGAAGCAGACGTTTTCTCAAAAGTGTTTGAAAGTGCCAGGAATAACAAGTTCGCGTTTGGGAGACGAGCATGCACGCTGCAGGTACTGCAACGTGGACTTCAAAATTTCGCATGGCGGCATTATAAGCGACATTGCGGTGTGAATTCTGTTTTTTTCTAATCTCAAACTCCGGATTTTTCTGTGGCAATTTCCAGGTTGTTCATTATAAGGGTAAACAGGTCTGGTTTGTGTATGGAATGGGGGAGCAGGAGGCATTTAAAAGGCTGCCTACATGGCAATTTGTAAATAATTTTGTTGTGGTACATGCACTAAGAACTGTTTTACTTGCCCCTGTTTTCGTTTTCTTCTGTTTGTTTGTTGTTGATGTTGTTGTTGTTGTCAGGTTACTGAAATCTTTGATTGTCATTTTGATTTGTTTCTCTTTCTCTCTTTTATAAAACAATCCTGATTTACATAGTTCTCAAGTGGACAAACATTCACAACACATATGTATTGCATAGCAACGAATGCTTAGATCATATTACTCGTATTTTACTGTTCAAATGTATTTTGTTATATGTTTTGGGAATCACTTTCGAATGTATTCCGGATTTTCTTGAAGAAGAAAAAAGTCTTTTTAAAGGACCACTTGCTCAAATGATCAAAACACATATCCATGTTTCTGCCTTTCTCTCTTTGTGTGTTGTTTGCTTTTGTCTACTCAATCACGATCTGGAATTTTTAATTTTTTTAAATTTATTTAGAGAACCTGTGTGTATGCATTTGACTTGGTGTTCCTATGAAATTATGTTGTAGCAGTGTTGAGCTGATATTTGATTATCCTGATGGTTTAAAATCGAAGTTTGATGTAGTTTTTTGTGGTGTTTTTTTTTACATCTTCATGGAATCCATTCATTCTATGCACACCCACATTCTTTTTCCCTTCTCCATCCAGTTCCCAACCATTTCCTTTCTTTCTCTCTTTTTTTTGTTTTTTGTTCTTTTCATTTTTTTCTTTCTCGTATTCCCTGCTTAACTGTGTTGAATTTTAATTGTATGCCATGCGTATTTTCTACAAACCATTTTGTACCCCCTCAAATTACCATTCCCATTTTGTCGGACAAATTGTTAGCAGGCATGGGAATTGTCAGAGACAAAAAAATCTGAAAATCGCCCCCCTCCTCATTTTTACAGCGTTAAAAATATAATATTATCATAAAAATTGAAGTATTTAGTAACAAAAACTTTGCCCTAAAAAAAATTTTCTCGCGGAAATCCACGAATTCGCGAACAATTCCCATGCCTGTGTTATATATCTAAACTATCATTTATGATTCCTGATCCTTTTTTTTTTGTGTGTGTGTGTACAATTGTAATATTGACTATGTGCCTCCAAAAGTATCAAAGCTGTGGTGATGTTGGTATATCATGTATATAATTAACAATATATTACAGTGGAACCTCCCTTATAAGACCTGCTATTATAAGACTCCCTCCCACGTAAGACCTACTTCTCCGAGACATTGCCCTTCTTTGTAAGTATTAAAATTACCTCCCTTATAAGACCCCTCCCTTATAAGACCTCATTTTGGATGATTTTTGAAGGTCTTATAAGGGAGGTTCCACCGTATCAGACAACGTGGCGAGGTTATCAGTATTCATTCATTATGGATGTAGCGCGTTTTTTGGTCTGCAGGCTGCATGTTATTATATTATTAGGTATTAGGTACTTTATAGTCACAGGCATCTCTGTGAAATTCGGGTTGCTCCCAACTGGAGAGCGCGTCGCAGCCAGAGGCGCGCCACCCTTTTTTTGTTTTTTTGTGCGATTGATAAGGAAGGACGGGGGGGGGGGTGTCAATTTTGACCAAATGACAACTTTTTCGTTGCCACTGGGTTTAACGTGTGCTAAGTGCATGGGCACACGGGACCTCGGTTTATCGTCTCATCCGAAAGACTCCACATTCAGACCGTAAGGCCTAAGTGCAAAGTGAGAGGAAAAATCCCCTGTACCCTGAGGTTCGAACTTGGGTTTACTTGACACGGAAGCGAACGCGTTACCACCGTGCCACTCTATACCACTAGAAAGTGCACCCCCCAAATTTGACCAAAATTCAGATTTTGTTGTAATGTTTTCTGACTATTATTTGTCATGTTATAATTTAGCCCTTTCACCGCCAAAGTCGCATTTTAGCACCAAATTGGGGTCTATTATCCAAAGAGCCTATTGTCTTAGTTTTGGGAAGCGAAATAGGATTTTACGCCCTCTGCAGTCTTTCGACCATGTGGGGCATTTTTAAGTACAGAGATGGTGGGAACAATACTGGAGGCAATGCCCGGAGGCAGTGCAACATCAGTAAAGTCCCGATTTTTTAACAATACAGATATGTGTAGCAGTAACCACGCTTTGGTTAAACCTCATGGGCTATGGTACCGCCACTAAATTTATTGTATGTTTTGGGAAGTAAGGATAGACCTTATTTTATATATGTCACAGTGATTTAACACCTATGTCACTAAAAGGCATCAAATTGTGGTCTATTATCCAAAGACCCTATTGTCTTAGTTTTGGGAAGTAAGGATAGACCTTATTTTATATATGTCACAGGGATTTAACACCTATGTCACTAAAAGGCATCAAATTGGGGTCTATTAGAAGACCCTATTGTCTTAGTTTTAGGAAGTAAGGATAGACCTTATTTTATATATGTCACAGTGATTTAACACCTACGTCACTAAAAGGCATCAAATTGGGGTCTATTATCCAAAGACCCTATTGTCTTAGTTTTAGGAAGTAAGGATAGACCTTATTTTATATATGTCACAGTGATTTAACACCTACGTCACTAAAAGGCATCAAATTGGGGTCTATTATCCAAAGACCCTATTGTCTTAGTTTTGGGAAGTAAGGGTAGACCTTATTTTATATATGCCACAGAAGAATCCCCAATACTGCAGATGGATTTTGTTCTCTACCCAGGTAAACTTCATGGTAATTTTGGGCTGACAAATGGCTGGCGGTGAAAGGGTTAAGGCGCAGGGGTCTCAGTCTGGGGGAAAAGTATCTCACCTTCTAGGGGTCGCGCTAGTGTTTTTGAAAACGCGTTTTGCTTACGCAACGCTGGCCAAAAAATGCGTAAGGGAAGCAAAAAATTGCGTCAAAGAACAAAATGATAAATCTAAGCTAAAAACAATGAAAACAAGACTAGCAACAAAGACATGCATTTTTATTCACTAACCAGTCATTTTCGGCGATAACGGCGATCCTCAAAGTCGACACGCGCTTACAGTGATTTTCCCGCCACACTGCACTGTGCCTACGTCACAGTACTGAAAGCGGTGGCACTTTTCTATAGTCTGTTCCAATGTTTGGTGTAGCAGAACCACTATACGTGTAGGGACCGTAGGACTTCTGAAGTCTGATTCACCATCTAGACTCAGATGCGATTTTGAGCGGACGTCATTTTGCGTACGGATTACGCGTAAACGCCGTAAAAATGCGTGAGCGATTTTTTTAAACGCATCAAATACGCAAGAAACATACGTTAGTGCGACCCCTGATCTGAATAATACGGTACTCAGTTTGGGAATACGATGCGTACGACTAGCATTGCGCTAGGTCTATTAGGCGTATTGCATGGAATACAGATGAGACTTTTGTTTTTAAGTGTAATTGCGGTTTTGATTTGATTTGATCATGATTATAAGATCAATTCTACTCGATTATTTAGGAGACATGTGTTCAGAACTTGGATAAAAAGGTTTATTTCATGTGTAGTTTACTTTTATCATTTAGTTCGATTAATTTGGTTTATCATTTGTGTAAATAATATTTTCTGAGTTCTTTAGCCTGTAGTGTTCAAAATGTACAGAAGTTCAGAAAGAAGTTTTATGAAAAGGGTTTCTCTGGTGCGACATCTCTCGCGAAGCTTTCTTCAGCTTGCCTGTAGGTCGGAAAGCAAGAGACGAGAGAAGTAGAATCAGCTCAGGTATTAGAGAGAGAGAGAGACTAGACAATAACCAGATGCCAAGGAGAAAGTGTTATTAAGCTAATATAATTATAATAATCATATATTGTCTCACAAAGCTTTAGCCTCCTTCAGGGGTATTAAGAGCTTGCCTCTTCTCGCCAAGTTGTTGCCATACTTGCTGTGAGAGTGGGTTTGTTGAGAGCAGGCGAGAATTCTAAGTGCCTTGGCTAAAAGAAGCGCTTTTATGTTTGTTTGTTATTGTATTAAGGTTGTCATTGTTGTTGGATTTTCCTCCTTTTTTCGAATTCCGCGATTACCAACCTTCGGGTGAAAAGCCATAAGGCGCTCTACGCCATCTTTATTCTTTTTGTGATTAGTATCTTTTGGCTTTTACACGACACACTATTCCAAAGACAAACCATTGTATTCTGAAACTTTTTGATTGAAACCATTGTGTTCTGAAGCTTTTTGATACGTTTAAAACTTCTTTTCATTTCTTCTTTGAAAATTGTCCAGTGGAACCTCCCTATTAAGACCTTCCCTGTTAACTCACTCGGGACGAATGAGCCGGATCCGACTCATGGCTTGCACGACAGTTTGGGACGAATGAGCCGGATCCGACTCATGGCTTGCACGACAGTTTGGGAATTTTCAAGAAGTTTTGATTTCTGGTGTGT